>CM062842.1:4963613-5331531 GCA_031772345.1 Himalopsyche anomala
AGATGTATGTTTTTTGAGGCCCCAAGCGCGCGCCTCTTGCGCTTATGGGGTAATCTCTTGTGTTTATCATTGAAACAATTCTTGTTTGATGTTGAGCTTTTTAAGACTTGAATCCATCCCTACTTGAGCGCTAGGAAGAAGCTCTTTCCACTGTACCATAGATGCCGACATTTAAAAAAAATCAAAATAAGTTTGTGACTTATCAAATTTGTTTGTGTTTACAAATCGAAAAAAAATTGAAAAACGTTTACGAAGGAAAAAGAACACAAACATACATATGTACGTTAATTTTATTATTTTATATATGGAAACTTTTTAAATAAGAGTTTTAATTATTTAACAATTAAAAAATCGTCAATTTCAAGACTTCATTGACAGGCTAAGGCAGCAGAAGCTTTACTGGTGGGCAATAGCGTACCAAGGGGGATGCGGTAGGGGCGTACATTTTCAAAAGTAAATACAATATTTTGCGAAAAATTATATTTATGCATAAAAAAATAAGCCACCTGTGGTAAAAACATAAAATTAGAGGACATATGAGGGGCGGCAAATTCAAGGATCGCCCCGGGCAGCAGGAACCCTTCCTACTACACTGCTGGTGAGATACCACTGATCACTGACTAAAAAAAAAGGATTGCAAACAGTGGCAGATTAAGCACACCGAAGGCCACAGGCGCAATCAAAATTGGAGGACTTGTTTTTCGGATAATATAAATACTTTCCAAAAATTCCAAGTCAAATAATATATATAAATCTGAACAAAAAGTACATGGGTTATATTAAGTATATAAGCTATTTTTGAGACCCCTAAAATCCGGAGGCCCGATGCGCGCGCGCCTCATTTGCTTATAGGGTAACAATGACTTATGTATAAAACTATGGGAAAAATCGGCTTGGCACATATTTTTGTGTTGTTTTAAAGCAGTCCTTACTAAGATCCGAGCCCGTGAAAATCGCAACCGAATACAAAGACATTGACTACTCGGCACATTAAACTATTTACGTAACATAACGTCCGTATCTAAATCAATCATTCATGATAAGAAAGAATACAGATTAAAATCAATAATATAAGAAATTTATTGTATATAAGCTGGATGTTAATTAATTTAGCATAATTGTTAACAAACATTTAAAACAATGTTGAAGTTAGGATTTTTGTTGTGCCTTTTTGTTCTTGCTTCGGCAAATGAAGATGTCGCCATTTCGAAAGAGTAAGTACAGTGAAACCTCGATTTTACGTTTTTCAAGGGAATGCGGAAAATCTTCAAAATTATAGCAAAATAAATGCTTAAAACTGATAATAGGGATAATATTTGCGACAGGATGATAATATTTAGATCAGTGTTCTTCAACCTTTTTAGATCCGCGGTCCGGTAAAAATTGTAAAAATATCTCGCGGACCGGCGTCAACCAACATCACTCAATAAGTTCGTATGATAACATGTAGATCGTGCCGCTATTGACAAATTCATATGATTTTAAGAAAACACCAACCTTCAAATAATACTTGTTAAAATTTCATAACAATTGAGGTTTAGTTCACAAGTTCACGTGGTTTTAGTGGCGCTACTTTTGTAATTTTCAAAACAATGGAAAAATCATAATTTCGTGTGTTGATAAAGCATTGCTTTTTGATGGGGAAAAAATGGCTGGACAAGTGTTCCATCGAGATAAATGGAAGAGAAGTAGTTTGCTGATTTCTGAACGCTCATTTCAAGATTTGTAAGCTGAACGATCTGATTGCCCAAATTCGGCAGTTGTTCAAGAAAACATTAAAAAAGTCCACATTATAGTTTTGACCGATTTTAAATTGAAAATAAGTGAAATAACTGACACCTTACAGGTATCAGAAGGCAGCTCATTCACCATTTTGCATCAACATCGAGGAGATAAACAAGTCAAAAAAATTTCGAAACATAAAATTCTTCGCCGGTAATAAATTTTCGCGGACCATAGGTTAAATAACACTGATTTAGATGATATGAGAATTGGCAAATCGTAGAACGATGAACGCGGAATAACTTAATTAACCGCTTGTCACAAAACAAACTAAACATAACACAACTTTCTAAAACACAAAAGTTCACGGATTTCGCAAAATTTACCCGAAATCGTTTTTCAAAATAATACATTTATATGAAAGATATGTTCGTAACTTTTTCATCCACTTACGTCTTTCAATTACTAGTAAATAGCATGAAATTTACAGAAGTGACTTACTGATTTGTTCACTGGGATGTTAAAATATGCAGTGGTTTTTAGTATATAATATAAGCCTACAGATTTTAAAAAAAATGATAAAAAAGGTAGAAAAAAATAATTTTGCGATAAGTTGATTGCCAAAACATTTTTTCATTGAACAGATCTTTATCTCCTTTGAGATATTCATGAAGATATGCTATTTTTACGACAAGGTAGTTTAAATGGCGAAAACTGATTAATGATATCAATTATTTCAAACCATTTCTTTCCTTATACAGAGTATGAATATAAATTCTTGATAGAGAATCTTAAAAATAACTCGTTGTAATCCAGTCAGTGACGTAGCGAGAGGTTTTGCCACCCGAGGCGTATCTTCCCGGGATTGACATGGTCGCGATCCCGGGATTTCGGGATGCCCTTGTTGACAATACATGTCATTTTCAACCGCATGTGGCCGCGGTTTGTGCATTACTAGTACACTCAACCAGGGGTGGGCTAGAAGGGGCTCGGAAGGGCTCGCGCGAGCCCCCTTGTTAAATTTGACTAAGGCCGGCGAGCCCCTTGTTAATTTAAGAGAAAACAATATTCTCAGATCAAACTAGTTCATAACTGCAATTTCTGACTTTTATATTATCTACGACAGCTTCAGTATACACAGTAGAACATTTTTAGCCATTTACATTGATTAGTTTACGGTAAATTGCTCATTGTTACATATTATAAGTGTATTAAGTAATAATCGATTGCTTATTTAAGTATTGCATATAATTGCTAAAGAGTGATAAACAAAAATAGCTCCTTTCCAGAACATTAAGAATTACTTTGAGATTAAGCGAGCCCCTTGTTAACGTTTTGGCAGCCCACCGCTGCACTCAACTCTCATTTTAGAAGTTTTTCTTTCCATCGTGATTTAAAAATTACACGGTGCTCTAAAAATAACAAATACATACACGAATTAGTCATTTGAACACGATGTTAAAGCACAAACAACACAAAAGCGAATTTTCTAATAACAAGAAACACAAGAACACAAGACGGTAATAATAAACAAAATGCTTTATTAGACACATTATACATTTCTAGCGATGGAAGTGATTTATGTCCGAATCAGCATAAAAGTCGGGGTCGGGGAACCGGGGTTAATTACCCCAAATGGGGTAAAATGAAATTTTTGGGGTTAATAAGGAAATTTTTCTAATTTGCTATTTTATAAACGTGTTAGTATTTCTCCAAAACCTGAAGGGGGAATGTTTTCAATTAAATTTTGTTTGTTCCAATATGAGAATTTTGTCTATTACATTCTTAATATTTTCATGCAACTTTTTCCGTGTAAATTAATTCAATAAAAAATGTTTAATTTAAATTTAAATTTACATATTACGACTTACGCAAAAATATTTTGAGGTAATGGTTAAAAAAGTTCCCCGACCGCTGAAATATATATATATATATATATTACCATGTCCGCTCCCAATGTGGAGCATATGGAGTTTATCTCAACTGAAGTGTTTCTACGAGAACTGCTTGTTACTCAGTTGCTCAACCTCTCTTTTTCCAAAGAGAGTAAGAATAGAAAGGTAGAGCTAGGACAGGACTAGTGGTTAGCTAATCGCTCTCGATACGCCCCGTTCATAGGATAGGATAGGTGGGAGGCGGTGAATTTAAGACATCACATACATCCATGCCTTCGAACAGAAATTCATAAATCGACTGAAAAATCAATTTATAAAACTGTCCGTACTGGGATTCGAACCCGTGACCTCCGTAACCGAAGCCGACCGACGTTGACCACTCTGCCACAAATGCATATATTGTGAATAATATTTTGTGTTATTTATTTATTAACTTTTCTTTACCTTTTTTACACGATTTTCGATACCAAAATGTTGTTATTTTTTAACTAGCACAGATTTTTACATTCAGTAAATCAATCTATACTTTTTATATAAATTTTATTTCTATCACTATTTCTTAAATATTTTTTTGTGTAACGTGTCTATCTAAATTATGCATGGGCAACTTTTCCTAGGTCTGGGGCCTAATTATCATTCTGTCTCCGAGTCAAGGGCCGGACCAAATTATTAAACATAATAAAGTAATATTAAATTTTAAAAAACGTTAATATTTCTTATATGGTAGCAGTAGCGGATTAAGCACTTTGGAGGCCCCAGGCGCAATAAATTCTGGAGGCCTTGCTTTTTTAATGATATAAAAGTGCTGCAAACGTCTTCGTAGAATAATAATGAATATTGAAAACTGAAATTAAAATGTAGGGTTTTATATAATATATGTTATCTTCGTGGCCCCCAAGATTTGGAGGCCCCAAGCGCGCGCCTCTTGCGCTTATGGGATAATCCGCCACTGTATGGTAGTGGTCATGAACTAATAGGGTGGAGCCACTGCAAGCGCCCGTGTAATCTCCATTATTCGATTCCTCCCTGGAACTATTAATTTCTTTCTCTATTACTTCGCCGGGATGAATCAGGGCCGCACAAAATAGCTCGGCGGGCCGTTGGTTGCACATATTCGATCTAAATACATATGATTGAATTGTACATTTTCTATTTTTTTCCAGTTCCAGGGTGGTTACAGCAAACCTGAACAATTACATTGACTTTATTATGCCGGCCATCATCAAGATTATAGAGACGACTGGTCTGGATCCCATGACGTTGCCAGATGTGTCGGAGAGAATCAGCATCGTATGTGTTTACTTAATTCACTGTATTCTACAAGGAGCAATGACGTTCCTAGGCTATGTGCCGCCCCTAGACACACCTCTGAAATAGCGCCCGTTTATTTTTCATTATTTTAAATATAGAAGTTCAAATCCTTTACTCACCTACGTACCCAAACAAATCTTTTGTCAATTATTCCGTTTTGCTTTCAGATGATTCATAATATATTTGTAACTTATTGACAAAGATTCTAAAGAAAAAATATAATCCAAAAGCCCATATTATTGTTCAATAATTATATTATATAGTGTTTATATATTTTATTTGAGGCAGCCTGAGCCCAAGGGTGCATTGCACGTACTCCGTCGTGTTGTAGTTACGCCACTGCGGGTTACCAAGTTAAATAAAACGGCTTTCGAATGTCGCAAATTTTCGGTCCAGAAATGCCATTCAGACGAGGGGTAAAAGATTTGAAAAGACGAAATTAGGAAGGGGGTTAAAATATGTGACATTATTTGCTCTTTAGTAGCAATCACCCAAGACTTGGTAGGCGTGCTGAAATAAAGACAGCTCTAAGAGGTCTTTGTGTAGAAACCTACGCACTTTTTGCGTGTTATAAAATTCAATATAATTTCTCACTTTACTATTTTTACAGAGACCAGGCTTGGTCACCTTCCATGGAGATCTGAAACTGACTAAAGGATCCCTTCGTAATCTGAAGACCCTAGCTAGAGCTGGGGACACCACCGTATCTTATGGCGACAAAATTCTTAAAATCAGAGTCGATTTCGGAATCAAAAATCTAAAAGTGAGTAGTTTATTAATATTTTGAGTGGTTTCGGCGGTAACTGTGGGAATTAATTTTGAATATAAAATTGAAATTGATGATTTTGTTATCAATTACACTGGTTGTGTTACTTACGCCCAAGTAACTCAGTAACAAGCAGTTATCGTAGAAAATACATGTATTGATATAGACTGTATTACGCGTCTGTATATAAACGCTCCCCATTGGAAGCGTAACTGGTAAAAAAAAAGAACGGCTAGAATTCCTTAAAAAATCTCTAAAAGAAGGAAAGGCAAAAGGACGTAATCCGCAGTTTTTTCAAAACAGCTTTCATTCGATAATCGCGATGTATTAAACTTGATACACGTTCTATCAAAAGGATGTAAGCTGAAAATGCTAAATTAGTATCTAAATTTAAGTTTTAACGATTGCCAAAAGAAGGGCATGTGAAAATTGCAAGGAAACGAGACATGAAAAAGATTTTTCTTGGAACTGTGTATTAAATTAATATTAGATAATGGCAGTTAAAAAAATAAAATATTTATTTGTACCACATAATTTCACTTTTATTTAAAAATATCAGGACCGGTTTCGATCATGACGAGTATTACTACTGATAAGAAAATACAATTTTACAGTGTAATAAATAATTGGTATTGAAAAGAGTTTACAAATTCACGTAAGACTGTCTTCCAATTGGCTTAACAAGACAAGTGTATCCATGCAGAACATTGCAGAATGTGTAATGTTTCTTTATTGAATGTTTACAGATCGTCTACCGGTATCTGGCCAAGATTATGGGCATCGGGCCTACCGGAGGCGTGACGGGTGTCGTCTCCAAGTTGAGCATGGTCGTAGACGTCCTTATCGACTTTAACAGAAACCAGCTCGAGCTCACAGAATTCAAACTGCATGACTTGGGGTTAGTAAAAATGTTTGATTTAAAAGCGATTTTGAAATCTTGGGAAAAGGCCAGAAATTTGCGGATTTCCCAAAATTACCAGCGCGAGCGCCATTATTTTTTTAGCTCTGCCCAGAATTTTTGAATCCAAAATCCCAAGAATTTACGAAACCTTAATATTAATAGATTTTCATTTAACATCTGTGTTCATATTTTTATTTAACATTTGATTACAATATAATATTCAATGCCTGAAGATGCGGTCAGGGGTGGGTTGGAGGGGGCTCGTTAAATTTAAATTGTTAAATTTTCCTGAGACCGGTGAGCCCCTTATTAGTTTAAGAGAAAACAATATTCTCAGATCAACTTAATACATAACTGCAATTTCTGACATATATATTATCTACAACAGTTTCAGTATACACAATAGTACATTTTTAGCCATTTACATTGATTAGTTTACGGTAAATTGCATATTGTTACATATTATAAGTGTATTAAGTAACAATCGATTGCTTATTCAAATATTGGCTATGAGTGCTTGCAGATTAAGCGAGTCCCTTGTTAATGCATTGGCAGCCCACCGCTGGATGCGGTGAGGCAAACCCCGTGTCGTTAGTAACAAAGTTTTTAAGAAGTGTTAAAATAATGTAGGGCTAAAATTTGGCCTTGAAGTTGCATCAAGGAGATATCAGTTGATATCTTTATTAAATTATTCATTAATGTCTCTTTAATTTCAGAAAAATCACCGTGACAATGTCTGGAAATCCAATTACTGATCTTTTGATGAACACCATTATACGTAGCGTCACAAACATCTTCAGGAATTTGATCTTCAACGTTGTCGAGAAGAACATCAGGAATGTACTACAAGACAAGATTAAAGAACTCAACTCTTCGATTGGTTCAAAGGCGTTCTTAAAAGCCCTTGAAATGAAGCTAGAATAAATTAGAAATGTTTAAAAAATGCTTTTTTTAAATAAAAATATTCGATGTCTTAATAAAGCTTAATGTTATACTTAAATATAAAAAACTATTTTAATTTAAAAAAATGTATTCTTTATAAATCCAAAAAACCTGGGAATTTTTCAACGGCGGAAGATATCGGGAAATTGGTAAAAAACAGGGAAAAATATTTAGAAACGACTTGTTTTAATGATGTTCGTCGTCTTTTTTTTTAAGTATTAAAGTCGACCTGCCAACATAAATGTTTTCTTTTCGTCGAATGACTTTTCATACATAAAAAAGAAACGTTTCCGTAAATATTTTGTGTTGGATTCAAGTATACCTAGATGTTACCGGTCTAACTCATAGACTAGTCTAAGTTATAGACATAAATAATAAATCTCACGATATTTCATATCAACCCAGTACCGTAGAAAGGGGTCCTGCCGCCCGGGAGGTCCTTGAATTTGCCGCCCCCAATATTTCCTCTATTTTTGTTTTTAATCACTTCTACTACATATTGTTAAATTATGTACTAAAAGTTTTTACTACAGGTGGCTTAATTTTTTCATGTTTAATATAATTTTTCAAAAAATATTGTATTTATTTTTTAAAAGCCGCTTTCAAAAATGTCCCGCCCGGGCGATTCGCCCCTATCGCACCCCTCTTGATACGCTACTCAACCATTTTTGGGGGCGGCGTTTTGAAAATAGCAAATGCCATGATGGATTATCTGTCAGTGAGTTTTTTACTCTAAAGTAAAGGATAACTCTGTTTTTGATACCAAGCATCATTTTCTTTTGCGTTTTTGTACCACATTTATTTGATTTTTAAACATTTTTTTAATTTCTAGCCATACACTATAACCAGCAAAATAATGTCACAGCATTAGTTTAATTTCGACATAAATGAGATAGTTCTGCTTTTGATACCAGACGACTCAATTAGTTATTCATGAACAATAAAATACTTTCCATTAATTTATCTTTTAAGAGGCGCATTTGATGAAACATGAAGAAATGATATTTTGATTTTGCGGCTTGGAAGTTTGAATATGGAAGTTTTGCTACAGACTTCCATTGCTACTCTAAAAAAACAATATATTAATATATTAAATGTACTGGCAGCACAACGAAAACAACTGGTTTTGACGTTTACGCAGAATAACATAAATGAAAATAATTACATCACATGAATGTTTTTGAAGTATACTAGTCTATGATCACATGACTTACAAAAACAGGCTATTGACCTTTATGACTGTGTATCACACACCTACGTAACTCCACCACCCGCTTAAACAGTAGTATTATCTCTGATGAACATAGATACGATAATATATACGTAAGAACTAATAACGGACGCTAACCGGCTCGTCTCTACTTAGACAATAGATACAATTAGTAGATCAGTGAATTTCCGGGCGTGTTAACTTGTAAAATAGTTTATTAAATAAAAATATTGGGAACATGACAAACTGGGTTGCAGTAGGAGCAAGTATTCTCCCCAATTTTGGAGGATGGATCGGTGGAATAATAACAAGTCCAAACGTTAAATCTAAGGACGGTAAGACGGCTTGGTATGATACTCTGAAAAGACCTGCCTGGACACCACCAAATTGGGTTTTCGGACCAGTGTGGACCGGGTTATATACAGGAATGGGCTATGCATCATACCTGGTCTACAGGGATGGTGGTGGTTTCAATGGTAATGATTATACTATTTTATTATGGTAAATATGCTTGACTATATGCCTTTTTCTACCTGAAATTTTACTTACTGCCGTTAATAAAAAATCAGGTAATCTTTTACTTTAGAGTAGAAAACTCACCGACGTTTAATCCTAGGATTATGGATTTCAAATTCCTCGGTGAGCTAAAAAAAAAAAAAACGAGTCACGGTGATATTTTGGGCAAATCGGTAAATTCCTGGGTTTTGAGATTTTGAAAAAATGTGGTGCTCGCCGCCCTACCAATATTTTAGACAGCGCTCTTGGGTTCAAAAAGGTTGGTAACTCGTGCACTAAAGTGTGCAGAATAATAAATGAAATAATTAAGTGAAGTTAAAAATAAAAGCTTTCATCTATTGGATTCAATTCTTTCAATAAGATGCGATGAATTCCTTGAAGGCCTTATTTTTTTGCCTTAGATGACCGACGGGTCCGACAGATAGTCATAGCATCTTGAGCAATTTTTTTCGTTCGTTATTCAAGTCTGGACATTCCCAAAGGATGTGATCAGCATCCTGAATCATATTTCTGCATTTACAAGTAGGACTATTTACTAATCTGTCAAGTTGGAAGAGCTTGGCAGCGAAGTAGCCATGACCTGTTACGAATTGGCTGGTCCAGAAATTAGGAGTCAAAGCTTTGGTGATCTCCATTCACCATTTTACATTTGAAAAGAATTTGCTTGCCCTTGGAGGAATTTTTCCAATCGAGTATGCCAAACTTTCATTGCAGCTTTTATCGCCACACTGGGCGCTGTAATTCTACGGGCCTCAGAAACGTAAGGGTCTGGTCAAGGAGGAGGCAGTAAATGAATTCCCCCCACCTGGGGCTCGACACCCTTATACAGTATTACTGTTGCGGCTCTAAACTGAATGTGCAAATCTAATGGAAGTATACCAGCCAACAGTGGCTTCTTCTGAACCTAGCTTATGATGAAACCATTTTGAATTAACATAGAAGATTACTTCATATTCATAAATGTGATCTTGCAGATGTCTTGAACAATCTGTAATTATTGAATTGTTTTCAGGAGATGCTAGAATACCCTTGATGTTGTTTGGCACCCAGTTGGCACTAAACTGGGCATGGACGCCAATATTCTTCGGTGCACATTTGTTGAAATGGGTGAGTATCTTCACATATATTTTATAAATGAGTACAGTGGAACCCCCAATTACACTACCCTGAATTACGCACTGGCTTGAAATATTCGCCACAAATCCACCGATTGAATGGTCGCATTTCATTGTCGTTGCTACGAGACGGTCATCTGTTGGCTAGCGTGTGTATTCAACACGTGACAGGCTATACACGCAGAGCTGGACAACTGTCTATGTGTTGGATTTTGGCGCGCTTTGCATTTTATCACTTAGTAACTAAATATTTCGTTAATATTTTTTTTTTTTGAAAAACTAATGGAAATCTTAGTTTTGCATTTTTCCTGAAATCCCTTCTGACAATTGCTTTGTTTCCTCCCATAACATCTTCCTTAATTGCCACCGAGTACATTCTATAGATAGTGGCGGTCAAAAGAAGAGTTCGCCAGGCTTAAGACTTTCTGGAGGCATCTGTATAGCACATGACCCAGCCAGTTTCAACATCAATCCATGACGACTGTCGGGCGTTGTCTTGTACATTCCCTAATCTCCCAAGTTCCTCACAAAATCAAAGCACGTCACCCCTATTATCCGATATCTTCTCATCTCGGAATCTCAGTTTTTTCTGAGTCTTGACAGGTGCCATGATTCGCCACTGTAAATACCATAGTAATCTGTCGTTAATGCAGCCGCATTTAAAGCTAATCAAAATGTTCTAAACCCTCTAAGTGTCAAACTGGCATAACGAAAAGGTAAAAGAACACAACCGCAAGAATATAACTATTTTTTTGTCTTATTTACAGAGTCTGGTTGATATCCTCGCGCTGACTGCAAATGTTGCCGTGTGTGGTGTTGCATTTTACAAGGTCAACCCCATTGCTGGTTATTTGTTTATTCCATATGTGACCTGGTTATCTTTGGCGTCAACTGTTAACTACTCAATATGGCGTAACAATCCAGAAGGAGGACCCAAAATCAGAGAGATGAAAGATTAATTTTAAGACCATTCTATAAATAATATCTTCCTGATATCACTAATATATCGACCCGTAATAGACAGAAAATCGTAACGTTATAAATTTTGTAAGAGAAGGTTTTTTTTAAAATATGTTCGTAAAAAGAATTCCTTTAATGCGGTTAGTAAATAGTAATATATGGTCAATACCTATTCTGATATTATGATAAAATTGTCTGAATACTTTCAGTTATCTAGATCAGCGTTTCTCAACCAGGGTCCAAGTGAAACAAACGATAACAAGTCAAAACGCTAAAATGCACAGGCCCTATAAAAGATCAGGCGAATGAGAACGCTCAAATTTTTTCTCTTTATGTGGTACTGAACAATTATTGGCTCAAATCGCAATTTACCAAATTGTGTTGCTTAAGTTCGTTTGCCGATTATGGGTCGATATTTGGTGTTGATATTTATGTTGGTGAATAAAAAACTATTTTTTATACACTGCAAATGTATTTTCAGATCCATTTTATAAAATATCATCAGTATACTGGCGGAAGGTGATAAGTCAAAAAACCTTGTTTTGAGATAATCATGAAATTTTAACATCTCTATTTATGCACTTTAATTATTACTTATTATTCTACAAACTTCATGAAATTCGATTATGATTACCGAATTCGATTCACATATTCAAAAACTATAAGTTATTAAATGTTTATTTTTATCCAAAAATAACTTTAACCGAAATTGACTCGAATGTTCAAATTATGTAAAAATACACAAAATATGACTCTGAAGATACAGCTTGTTAAAATCTATCTATCAGCATTTATATCTTAAAACGGTCGGCTTTTGAGTTAACTGTTTCTGCCAGTATACCGATGATGTACATGTTATATCAAAACATGATATTTTAAAGTTCATTAGTATTAAAAATCTCGAATATTTATAGAAGGGTTGATTGCATTGATGAAGATGCTCTACGTTACAAATGGAAGATTGTATTTTTGAGATATTTATGACAATGTTAAGGGAATTAATAATTAATTACAACTATTAAGTGTTTGTTATGATTAGTATTGACGCATGGCTGACTCATGATGCGATAATAAATTCCATATCCGAGCCAAGCTCGAAATTCAATTGTTTGGGCCAGTGCAGACCTCTACCGTTGACTATTTGCTCATTCTTTCATTGTTTTCTGTCTCCCTAATATTGAATTTTTTGAACCTTAAATTTTAGACCGTGAATGACTGCTATAGTAGAACAACCTGATAAGGCTTGTATGCGTTAAAAATAATATAGACGTCAATTAACATTTATGAATACTTAAAAACAGCGATTTCCAACCTGGGAGGTGTGGTCTATTGCTAAGGGAGGAACAGTCCAAAATATTTATTTACCCTTTAAAACGTGTCTTTTTACTATATGAAATAAAGAATGGGGAGGCGCGAAGATATTTCTTTCTTGAAAGGGAGGCATAGTAACATGAAGATTGAAAACCACTGCTTTAAAATATATATCTGTTTATATTTGTGGTCGAAAATGATACTAACGAATTCGCCAAAAAGGTGCCGCGTATAAATCTTGTTCTCTATATTCTTAGCAGCGGTCAAAAGGTTAATAACTTTAACTTTGATTTTTGGCAGCTAACAGACCTCTGCAAATGGAAACCCACCTTCGGGGGGTCCATATAGACTTCTTTGTGAATCTTTGGTGCATGTAAAAGTTTTCTAATGTATTCTGATAGTTTATTTGGTCCCCAATGAAAGAATATATGCGATGTTGACATGCTTATATGTTACTATATTGTTATAAATGCATTTATTGAAAATATAATTACTGTTATATGTTTCTAGAAGTGTTTTATTATTTTTATTTAAGTAATTAGTCAATAATCTAAATCGTTGGAATCCCTTTTTGTTTTACTATTTCATACACATCTCAAAATAAACAAAGATATTGACCAATGCCATAGGACAGATTTGTTTGCCTGGATATATTGACGCCTTAGTTCCATAGTGCTACAGCAAGAAATTGTTCATTTTCAGACATGGCTAACCAAAGTTTTGAGCCATCTAAACTGATTTGTAAAAAATGAATATTATTATTTGTCTCATGTTTTTAGTGAATCGTTAAGTTATTTATCTCAATAAAATAAAAATTTATTGCAAGTTGACAGAACCATAAAATGATATTTCAAGTTGTATTTATATGGAACTGAGATTGTTTATTTTCATTATGCAAACATCTATGCCTGCCTACCAAGAAAAAAATAGTTATTATTTCTAGTTGCACTTTGTGGAGTTCTAGAAGAGAAGTATTCGAATATAATGGGTAATATAATTCAAAACATCAATTTTTTTGACATACTGTTCTTTGGAACTAGGCCATGGATATGGATATCACAAAAATCTACTACTTAAGTGGATATGTAAAACATTTTAAGTTCTTTCATAGCATCGAAATATTAAAAATACAAATAAAAACATTGTTACTAATGTTTGTTTTACGTGGATTATGGACTGCTTTAAAGATGGAAGAAAATCAATCACATCAAAAAGTCCTCTTCAATCAACAGTGAAGGAAAAGATGGGGAAAATTCAGTTTTTTTCAGGCAGGGGGCGAAAGTTGCTAGCATGCTATTTTTTATTTTGCTTATGTTTATAAGCCAGTGCAGCTAAGGATCAGAAGAAAGAAACAGGGGCCTAAATTTATAGTCAATAAAAAAAATTGCCTGTCCCCCCCACATTATTTCGTCCCCCCAGATTTTATTCGTTTTGCATTCAGTCAAATAATGAAAATAAACAAAATATCGCCTTTGTTTAAGGTTAACGGCAGAAGGTAGCATATTTGTAGTAAGCGTAAGACATATTGTCTCATTACAATCACTCTTATGCGTATATAGCGAGTGGGCAGAAATAATCAGGCATAAAAATACTGGAAGAATATTTTCAGTTCCGGACATCATGTTCGTTTCATAGATTAATTTATTAAAATAATCAAAGTATCATCTATGTTTACCATAGTAATAGAGGTTATGTTTACGTCAGAGAATAGTTTGACAGGAGTACGACGATTAGTGTGGACAAACGCGATATATCATTGGTAGCAACTTAAAAAAAAATTGCCTATGGTTGATTATTTCAGATCGTCGGAAATAAATACCATGCCGCCAGAATAAGCCTGCATACGTTTTTTAATTTTAATTTTTAATAATTTTAATATACTTAATGAAAAAATGTATATTTTTTTAATACAAATTTATACTTATAATTATTACAATATTTTTATAATAATAACTTAACTTTATAAAGCGCACAAATATATTTTTTTAATTATTAAAAAAACATTATTTTGCTGTTTATTCTCATGTCTTCATTATTTAAGTGACTGGAAACTGCATATTTAAATATTTGACATAGTATGCAAGCAGCAAGTAAATGTGGTTAGGTGGGTTATGTATACAGTATAATATAGGTGTATAGGTTATTGGGATGAATTTAAGTCTATGGTGCGTAGCTGTAGTCTATGATAATATGAAATTCCCCGTTTTACATCTTTTGTTGCGGTGTCTGTCAAATAAGAAGGCTTTATATCTCTTGATAGAGTTTTAGATTCAGTTAAGATTTTTTTCGACAACTTTTATACTACATGTGAAGTTACATAAATAATAGCACGTTACAAATATTAATTATACAACATATTTGTAGCCAGAGAACTGGTCTCTTTGTTAAGTAAGTTGATTTGGAGAGGTAAAGAATCGATAGGTAACATTATTTAATTTAAAAGTTCTTATGTGCCGAAATTTGAAAATTTAATCTTACTTCAGTTATATTGATAACCAAATATTTAAAGATAAACGTATTGCTGAGATTTACTTGCTTACTGTACTTAAGTACACGGTGGAAATTCGTCAGAAACTGACCCAGCAAGATGAAGGGTGTGCTGTGTTTATTTTTACTATCAGGAATCTCTGCGGTCCCCACTGACACTAAAGGGTAAGAAAGCTCATATTTATTTACAAACTAACACTGTAGTCATTAGTGCCTAAATTTCTAGTGTTCCATTCTGTCGCATTTTTTGCTGTGAAATGTACTTACAATATTTCCTTACTTACACTACTATAGTTGGCTGATTTTTTGACTAATCACGATTTTGGATTGTTAATTACTTTCCTTCAGAAAGCGGGACATTTCAAACTCTGCTTGAAATAGACTAGGATAGACTACCTAAGAACGCGACGTATGATCTCATTTCATATGGGCCCATCATAGGTGAAGTGAGCCAAGTTGTGTTTTAGAAAAAAAAAGTTAGATACATGCACATGTCTGCTTTGCCTGCCAATTCTGTACTGCCCTGTGAAGAATCTTAGCCAAAGAATTGTAAAATAAAATAACCTTTCAAAGAATATGTTCATCGAATTATCCCAATGATATTTCAAAGAGACTATTCTATTTTTTACAAACAAAAAAAACAAATTTTGCATAATCACAGTGTTCTCGAATTCTCCACCTGACACTTCTTTTAACGATTTTCTCAAAATGACCGGTTTTACAAAAAAATGTAAACTCTGTTCATCTAAAATGGTTTGCTTCATTTTTAACTTTATATGCTCTCTGATCAAAACATAATGTGGTTAAGATTCTCTGCCCCTTGCCAATCTCTTTGCTTCCTCCCAGGTTATCCCAGCGTCTTGTATTTTTGCCGAGTTCATTCCATGGATGGTTATTACCAACTTTCCATGGTGACGGAATCCATCCACTTGATAAAAGCGGCAGCCAGGACTCAAGCTGCCCTGAAGCATCTGCATCGCGTACACAAGCCAGGTATATTTCTGTTTAGTACTGCACCTCTAGTATTAACCGCAAGTATCTGTTTGATTTTAAAACACCTTTACTTCTACAGTTTCCAATAAAGTTTATGGAATTATTCAACAGTTAAAATTGAGAACCGAAATTTTATATGACTACTCGTTACCTTACTTTGAAAAGGTTCTATTTGCACTCTACCATGTTTTGAGATACGATCGTTTGAATATTTGACCGATCATATTTTGAAATTGAAAAGAAAAAATGCACTTTTAATGATGAGAAAGTATATACATAATTATTTTACTAATTTTAAGCAAAATATATTTAATTTAAAGCCTATATATCAGGAGATAATCAGTGTTTAAAACTGTAATAATAACCTTTTTGCTCTGAACTGACAACAATAATTGAGTTTGAAAAGGTTGTAACATCTAGTTGAACTTTCTACACTCAGTTTGTAGTTGCCACCTACCGATTGATTGTCTAAGCTGAATGTTGTCATACCTTCATTCAAAAGATTTAAGTCTTATAATAATATACTGAGTTGTAATACTGTAAGACGAATGTTATTTATAAATCGATTATAAAAAGTCCTATAGTTTCTTACAAGCTTGTAAAATTACTGTATGAAAGAAAGTGTGTAGATAGAACTCTTGAATCCTGCTAACTTCTTTATTTAAAAATGTATGACTCTGAAATTAATATATATGTTAGAGTGTGGCAAATACAACATTTACCGACCAAAAGGTCATTTTATGCCAAAATGTCAGAACCTTTTCAAAAGTAATGTACTGTTTAACGAAATTTGAATGCAAACTGACTTTAATAACTATGAAAAATCCTGACACCAAACGTTAATCGTACATACAATATGCTAAACGACATTCAATCAGCTGATTCAGATACTGAACGACTTGGCCGGTATGATAACAAAATTGCCTTTGTTCTGGCCACTTTTGATAATAAAATGATTATTATAAACTTGTAGTAAGATTGTAATAATCTTAAAACTACAGAGCTTAACGGCACTGTAAAATTTATTAACTTTTTTCCAGTTCGAAATGGGTTGAAAAATATGAGGACAATGTGACTACCATCATTATTGCGAAGTTAATTGAGAAAAATGACCTCAATCCGGTGCTACTGCCTGACGTGTCCGAGACAATCATTATTGTAAGTTTAGTGAATACTCTTGCACCATTTTGAAATTACACAGTCGGCTAAAAAGAACAAATACTAAATTTTTACATGAATTGTTTGTCCTAAACACGATTCCCAGAAACAACAAAACACAGGAGCAGATAACAGATTTCCGAACAACAAGAAATTCAACAACACATGACAATAATAACAAATAATTGACTTCATTAGATCTTAACACATACAACGTGTCAGACACTTCCAGCGATGAAATGTATTTATGATTGGTCTCTCTTAAAAGTCCACGTATGTAAGCAGCGATGAATTTTGTGTAATTTACTTATTTGTTCTTTTTTATTATCCTAGGGGGGGGGAACTGAAAGGGCATGCGCGAGCCCCTTGTTAAATTGTTCTAAGGCAATTTAGCAGGTCATATTCTCCACTTTGGGAGCGGACATAGATTTAATAAAATAAAAGACACAAAATGTTTCTATATTTTTTAATACATGTCCGCTCCCAATGTGGAGCATGTGGCCTCCTAATGGATATATCTCAACAGAAGTTTTTCTACGAAAACTGCTTATTACTCAGTTGCTCGAAGAGAGTAGGGATAGAAAAGATAGGGTTAAGACACGACTAGTGGTAAGCTTATCGCTCTCGCTGCACCTCATTATTATACTATTGAAAAGGTGGGGAGGGTTTTTTAGACTTCGCCACCTCAGACAGCTCTGATATAAAGATTCTCTCCGCTGTCGTAAAAAGGTTCAGAGAAACTATGAATTCATTTTGTGTGCGTTTTTTTTGGCTCCAATTGGACTGCATTGGACTGCAGTATATAAAGTTTTTGGGCATTTGTTTTTTCTTAAATTTCTTTTATATTTTTTAATTTTCTTTATCCTCAATCAGAAGGTCAATCAACCAGTGAGCCGGGAGGTCTTGAAGTTCTCACCGTGTCTTCTTGTCTACTTCAGAAGTCTTGCGGCTTTGTGTATACTTCATATTTTGTCTTCTGGTCTGAAGTTATGCGGTTATCATCCAGACAGATGTATGGAGCAGGAAAAAGATAGTCAAGAATTCTCGAAGAGTGACACCTTCCACCGTCTGCCAAAGTTTGTGTTTTTTGAGTAATCATTTAGCATGATAGTGTTCGGTCACCGACCATGGGTCACAGCCGCCATGTCCTGGGTGATCCGAAATGGGTTCGGAATTAAGCTGCAATCAAAGCTAGTTTGTGATCATGCACAATACTTTTTGTTTTGTTTTGATTGACTTTGAAGTGCCTTTATGTTGGAGTCAAATATCGACCGGTGATTAACACAAAGACATATCTGCAAAAAAACGCGCTTTCTGGTTAAGTATGCAGAATTATTACTCATCCACTATAATCTGTTACATTTGTTACACTTGATATGTAATATGGTGGATGAATGAAATAGAGTGAAAAGATCTGATAGTTGAGTTGAGTTAAACAAATAGGTGGCCCTCGACTTTTGCACATAATTGGTTCCTCAAAATGCGAATGTCAATTGTTCTTAATTCATCCAGTGCCCAGGACGCGTCTCACGCGCCCCACGGTAGTTCGCTGTATCTTACTCGCTCGTCTTTCTTGCTCTCTCACGGTAAAGCTGCACTTACGATGAGTGTGCATCATGGTTAACCGACCGGTGAAATTTTTTGTTTGTGAATTTTGCCAAACCTTGTTGTTTTATCCTACAAACTTACCGAGTGACCTGTTACATAATTAATGAGGGGTGTTTATTTATAGTTGAGATATTGATACACGCTTAGACAAATCTGTAATGATATTTATTAAGATATAATTTATCCGAAGCTCTTAAAGGACATTTTACAATAAAAAACTGAGTTTTCGCAAGGCGCGCGAAACATTCTTACGCAGACTGTATTTATTTGTTCATCTGCAACTCATTCTGCTATTCGTTGTATATGAATCGGCCGCTATTTAAAATTTATTATAGGCATCCTTTTCTTAAAGGTTAAAGATTATATACTAGCACTATTTATTTCTTTTTTCAGCACTAAAACAAAGCCCAAATGGAGTGTAGATCAAATTTCAGGGACACCTGGCTTTTTCAGCTTCGGTGGAGTTCTGGAAGTGAATCAAGGATCTCCGTGCAAACTGACGGCTAAGATTAAAATTGGGAACTTCAGTGTCTCGTCTGATGACAAGAAACTTTATATTAGAGCTGATTTTGAGATCATTGACCTTAAAGTGAGTATTATAATTATCAAAATATGTTCACTCTGCACAGTGCATCCTTTGGTAGAGAATGCATTTTTTTAGTCCATATTCGCTCCCATTGCGTAGCATATGACCCAATGGAGGTATCTCAAAAGAAGTTTTTCTACAAGAACTCTTTGTTACTCAGTCGCTCAACCTTTCTTTTTCAAAAAGAGAGATAGAAGGATACGGCCAGGACAGAACTAGTGGTTAACTAATTGCTCTCGTTACGTCCAGTTATTGAAGGATCCGGAAGGGTGGGAGGGAATTTTTAGACAATTGAAAAAATCCTGTTTGTATTATGAGATCCGGCACAGAAACCCACAACTCTAACCGCTGCGCCATAGAACCCGAAAATTTCTTGCTTTTTAATGTTTAAAATTGTCTTTTATTATATATTCTATATTTTGATATAGTATATACATATATCGACTGTGGAAAGGAAAAAGGACGTAACACACAGTTTTTTCAAAACAGGTTTTTTCCGATAATCACAATGTATCAAATTTGATACACGTTCTATCAAAAGGATGCAAGCTGCAAATGCCGAATAAGTATCTAAATTTAGCTTTTAAGTTTGAAAAAGGTGACCTTGTTTCCTAGACAATTTCTTAAATTAATATTAGATTATGTCAATTAAACACCAGTTTAGAAGTCTCCGTGCACTTCAAGGATGTGTATAATTCATAATTTGCATATGGCCCAAAATCATCAAAACACGTTTTTTGCGCCTCCTGTAAAATTTGATATTTGCGAGTCACATCCTTTTTCCTTTCCACAGTCGATATTTAACATTAAATATCGATGCTAGAGACTTTATCATAAAAGCTGAAATTTTTCATTTGGTGTTTGTTAACTTGGATCTAACTCAATCGGTTATCTATCAACTTATGTCAGATCTAATATTGGTATGGTCAGTAATGTGTATGCACGTTTAGCATAGTTTTTTCTGAATTCATGTTTACAGTTCCACCTTGAATACCAGACCAGGTTTATGTACTTCTGGCCTATTGGAAACTTGGTGGGATCCATCTCCAATGTTAGCATGCTGACAGATATCATCATCGACTTCAGCAACAACGAGATCAAACTTCAAGACTTCTACATGTATAACTTTGGGTAAATTGAAACTGACCGACTTTTTTTTATGTTACACCTCATTGTACACAGTGCAAGGTAGTCGTAGGTAGCACAAAGAAAGGGCTTGCTATTTCTTTAGACGCTGGTCTACAATAAACGCTGTAGGTCACGTACAGCGCTAGCCGATTATTATGAATATGCACTAGTGCTAGATTTCCCTTTCATCTGGTGTATTTTGATGTTGCTTTTCCCGCATAAGGTCCTGGATTTAGGTGGTTTCATCTTGTGATCGTACAAGGCAGTGCCCTGTTAGGCCAGTGGTCAGTGAACTAGCTAGGTCATGTGTTGCAGAGCTAGGTAATCAATACACAAGTAGTGGATCTGAAATATGGTCATAGAGAAGAATCGTTGCCGTCTTTTGATTTAAAATTTTATAAGTGTGAAATCCGGTTGGGGAAGTCACCCTTTGACCATTGATACTTTACATAATTCATGAAATATTATCTCTAATTGCAGAGAGATATATGCAAAATTGATTGGACATCCGTGGACTGATTTTATATCAAACATTTTCGTTAACATGACGATAAAAAACCACAAGAATACAATCTGCAAGGATATTGAAAAGAAAGTAAAGGAGGCACTCCAGGAGAAGATTGATCACATCAACCCCTCAATCGGAGCAAAACGATTCTTGCAACTCGTCAACATGCAGCTGAAATAAATTTAATATCTGAAATATTCTTGTATGTACATATTAGGGGAACCGAAGCCACATGTGTGCCTTGATTTTGGGGCGTCTGCTAAAAGTCTTTCACCAGATTTAAACATTCAAAACCAAAACTGGCATTGGTTTACTGTTACAACTGCTCCATAAACAGTTTTGGTTGTCATGGTCGCACTCCAGCCTCGATCGTAAAAAAGTAACATAAAATGCCTCATGTCATGTTCGGTTGTTTCCGGCTTGCTCATTTTGCCCTTTAACAATAAAAATAATTTATGACCCAAAAAAATAATGCTGAGGAATACTACTATCGATTGGAACACTTGAACAGATGTTGACGTGCTCGTGTCTAGGTACAGACTAACTCAAACAAGGCATGTTAAAATAATGAATTTCTTTTTGGTCCCCCTAATATATATAAATGAATTAAGCAATATTTTTTTGCAGAATAAATTTTTTAAAATATTCCTAGATTTTTATTTGTTACATCACTTACATTTTTTCGCGCAACCCTGAGCTGTCATAAAAATGACTATATCTCTTTAAACTAGTTAATTGAATTGGGTAAAGTAAGAAACATTATCAGAATAAAGGATTTTTTATAATTTAAAAAAGCTTTATTTACAATTTTTCACAATTTATATTTACATTAAATTTAAAGAATTAAAACTAAAAATTACACATAAAGAATTTTTAACCCCAAAGGATAAATTTTTAGGTATGGAAAAAAAATCTGTATCTCATCCCCATTGAAATATGTTACAACATAGTGTGGAAAAAAAGCTGATTAAACTTCACACGCCCAACGGTTTCATACGAAACCGCAGATTTACATTGTAGTGTTCAGAAAAATCTTTTGTTCATTTGCAACAAATAGTAAAAATAATGTGACTGCCAAAAATTACTGACGACGTGTCTATTATCCATATCTGAAAAAATAACAATTATTCATTAAAAAATATGAGAATGACAATAGATAATAAAATACTTCACCTTAGCGGTAAGGCTATACTCATAAAAGAGCTAGTAAAATTATCTTAACCTGATCTGTACCGAGCGGTACAGATCAGGTGGACATATAATAATAGTACATCACAAACACTTACCATATAAATACACGATGGGTCGTTTCCGCCATTATTTATCGAAAAACGTTTCAAAAACGGAAATTACCGCCGAGGAATTATAGCCCTGCTAGCAACAAATTTGAACACAACAAAAAAAGTTTTTTTTAAATCGTATTCTAGATTACAAAACGATATCACACTATGATTCCAAGAGATGTCACCATATGCATGATATTTTTAAATTATTAAATACGTTTCTTGTGGCCTTTAAACCGTGTCCCAAGTACTGCTTGTAAAGCAGGGTTATTAGAAAATTTTGCTTCCAAAAACAGCATGGCCTCTGAGCTCCCTCAACTACCTCCAGGGGGCCGATGGGTTGAGCTGTTGCCGGGTGATCAACAGTATTAACGTTGCCCCCTTTGGAGGTAGAGTTTATGTATTAGATTAGATAATATCACAAAAAATGGCTCTTTGTTAGTAACATGTTTTAAATGTAAAAACAGAAGCTTGTTAATTACGTCTAAAATGTGATAACAATGCCATCTGCTGATTACAAAAACTGATTAGTAACAAATGTCATTTTGGAATTTCAGAACAATAATTTCACCATTCCGAATGATCTGATTTTACTTCAAAGATATGGAATACGACAAGAAGCATTATAATCCAGAAGTATAAAGAAGAAAAGTGTTTTTATTTTCATCAGACAACAAACAATAGTAATAAAATATATCATTGTACAAGCCGTAGACCTCAGCTTTTCCTGAAAGTTGTAAATCATCGGTCATTTATCGGAGAAATCATATGTGGTCCCTTGAGTTGTTTGGAGCATCATCATCATAGAGGTCATTAAAGCACACTGCAGCAAATAACACTAAATTAATTGTGTGTTGCCAACCAATAGAATCTCACTGACGTTCTGAGTACCGAGTCGTAAAACAACAGGAGAAGATTTTTAAAAATTATTACCAGGAAGGAGGTTCTCTAAATTGTGAAACTTTGGTTTCAAAATGGGCTCAATCCTTGGAATATCTTTGTGAAAGTACTTTTTGAACCATGAAATTCGTTAAACCAGAACACAGATGTCGTTGACAGATAAATCAATGTCGAATTTCTGCTATACAAACATTGAAATTGCTATAGCTACGTCAGTAAAGAATACAAAGCTGCCGTAGAATTCTAATTAAAATAAATTAAATGGTTTACCTTATAAAGTGCTACAATAAAAATAATTGAACCCTATGACTTTTACTTCTAGTACAGTAAAACCCCCATTTACACTAAAGTCGGGACTGTGTAATTAGGGGAGTGAATCTCATACAAAATTAGGGATTTAGTTTTTTTCCGTAAAAAATACAAAACTAAGAGTTCCCTTGTTTTGCAAAAAAAAAATATGGTCGAAATATTTAGTTACTAAGTGATAAAATGCAAAGCGCGCCAAAATCTAATACATAGACAGTCACCCGGTTATACATGTATAGCCTGAAACGTGTTGAATACACAGACGCTAGCCAACCCCCAGTAAAACCCCCATTTACACTAAGAGTGTAATTAGAGGGAGTGAATCTCATACAAAATCAGTGATTTGGTTTTTCTGCAAAAATAAAAATATTGATGAAATATTTAGTTACCATGTGATAAAATGCAAAGGGCGCCAAAACCCACACATAGACAGTCGTCCAATATATGTGTATAGTCTGGCACGTGTTGAATTCACAGACGCTAGCCAAAATTTGACTGTATGCGCGGCACAGTTGACCGTCTTGTAGAAATGACAATGAAATTCGACCGTGCAATTGGGGGATTTGTGGCGAATATTTCAAGCCAGCGCGTAATTCGGGGTAGTGTAATTGAGGGTTCCACTGTATTTGTGTTAGTACTCACCTAACTTAACCAACATTAGACTTTTATATTAATTTAATAAAAAAATTGTATTATTTTTGGTACTGCCCGTGGATTTACATTTTTTTTAAATGTGGTCTTCAGGTTACCTGAGGTTTGACAGCCCTGGCTTAACTTTTGTAATTGTGTGATAGAGTGAATAACATAGTTGGTTTCGGTTATTCCCACAGATTCGAATCACATTTCAGGTATTTTCATTTTACAATCAATCAATGGATTCTTCTGTTCGAAGGCATGGTTGTCTGTGATGTCTTAAATTCTCTCCCACCGATCCAATCCCAAGGAGAGAACTTGAGAGACAAAGTAACAAGTAGTTTTCAAAGAAAGACTTCTGTTAAAAGTGGCTCAATTAAGAGTCTTAATGTCTACACATTAGGATCGGACATGGTTAAAAAAACTACAAAACACACAGCAATTACGCAACTAAAGTATTTTCATGTATTTTGTCAGTTACATTAATTTTGTTATGTACATAACCCAGATCTTGATTGTTAGTGATTTGTTAATATCTTAATTAATCTTTCTTGATAAGAATATAGATCAAGATCAAGGAAAGAATAAAAAAAAAATATAAGATGGGCGCGTCTGGTCCAGCAAACATTGATTCAATTTATTCGAGAACTCAAACATCTAGAATAATGTTGAAGTGTGGATTTTTCCTGTGCTTCTTCCTCTTTGCTGGAGCAAATGGAGATACCAGCATTGCAAAAGAGTGAGTTTCAAAATATCTTAAATAAAATAAAAATATGGTGCATCCATCCCCCGATTTTTGCAGTAGATTCAGGAAATAAGGGAAAGGGAATCATACGAAATTATAAGATGGGTTCAAATGAATGGCATCATCAAATTTCATCTTAAATTTTAAGATGCGATCCAGTAAATCAACATTAAGAATATTCACAGTTTGTTTAACCAAAATTGTATTTTTAATATTTTAGTAAGTACATCTTACAATTGAGGTTATTATTTGGGTTCTATGGCACAGTGGTTAGCGTTGCGAGATTCTGTGCCGGATCTCACAGTTTCGAGTCTCACCATTTTTTCAATCAATTTATCGATTTCTTTTTGAAGGCATGGGTGTTTGTGATGTCTAAAAATTTGCTTCCATCTTTCCAATTCCTTAATAGCTTACTTACGATACTTCCCCTCCGTTAGGGGGCTATATGTTCTACGTTGGGAGCGGACATCGATTATAAAAAATATTTACAAGCCCGGCTCATTCCAAAATTGGTGAAACATGAACCATGAATTTAATTTAGCAAATAAACATACTGAAAACATTTTGTAGAAAGCAGTCTTAATACATACAAAATATCATTCCAAAGTGTTGTAAAAATTCTACAATTGGTGGAAATATCCTCCAAAACACGTTACATTTTCTACTCCTGAGGGAAGACACCGACCAGCGGTGGGCTGGTAATATGTTAACAAGGGGCTCGGTAAATCTCAGCCATAATGTCTTCATACCATGGATGATGCATATGACATGGCTCGCTGGCTTTTTGGCGGCTAGTTGACAACAAAGTCTTCTGTTTTGTATTACAATTTAAAAGAAATTGCAGATATGTGCTGGTTTGATCTTAAACGAATGATTTTCGTAACTTAACAAAGGGCTCGCCGGCCACGCCAAATTTTAACAAGGGGCTCCGGCGAGCCCCCGAGCCCCCTTCCAGCCCACCCCTGACACCGACTGTTAGATGTATGGGGATGTCACAAGTCTTACGAGGGTTGTAGATCAGTGATAATGGTAGAAGGGCGAAGGACTGTGTAAAATCTAGGAGACTAAAAGTTCACCTTAGACTATAACGCCAGAAAAGAAAGGGGACATGTTTTATTTAAATAATTACTATTTATAAGCAGGTCATATTTTATTAGTGTCTTCTTCTTTCTAGTGCAAGAGTATTCGTCACTGCAAACCTGAACGACTATATGGATGTCGCTTTACCAAGCATCATCAACTTTATGGTGGAAAATGACTTGGATCCAATGGAACTTCCTGATGCGATCGAAGGATTTAGTTTCGTGAGTCATTTATAAACTTATTTAACTTAGTTGTGCGAATTTAAAAGAGTGAGAAACTAAAAGAAACTTAACGCTTTTTAACTGTTCAGAATTCTTATTTCTATAGCTATACAATAACAATTAACAATAAATAAACGTTTATTTATCTGTGATTTAATTTGATCAATTGTGTTATTGTTTATGGCCATGCTACATTTCAGTTTATTTCAATATATATTCGAAAAAGTCGATTATCTCAAAAAGTTTTAGGTTACCAATGTGCAATAATAATTTGACTTATAACAGTTTGCGTTGTTATGAAAGTTGCTACATTAACACTTCGAATACGGTGCTAAATAATACTTCCGATATGTTGCTGGCCATTTAGGAACCAAGAGAAAAACATGTTTTTTTAAAAATATACATTCTGTGTTTTTACTGTCCATCGAAGGACAGTAAGTGTTTTTTCACTTGGTTCTTTAAGGGGCAGCAACAAATTGGTAGTAATTTTTTATCACCGTAGGGGAAGTGTTTAGTAACTTAAGGGGATATATACCTCTCGTGGTCTCCCTTATATGAGTTAACCGCCAGTCATTTGACAGTGATCTACAAGTTTAGTTCCAAATGAAGCAGTTCACAGTTTGATTGTGATAGGTGATAGGCAACAAAATTTATGAACAACTTTACAAAGTGAAAGTGCCGCAGAGTGCAGGGAACAGTGACTGGGCTGCTAGTGACGGTTATTATTTTAGTAAACTGTATTGAATTCAAAATATTTGTTGCAGAAACCACTTTGGATTACGTATCACGGAGAACTGGAGTTAACCGAAGGGATTCTCAAAAACCTTAGATCTCTGAAGAGAGTTGGAGACACCATAGTCTCATATGGGAACAAAATACTCAAGATCAAAGGTGATTTCGGAGTCACCAACCTTAAGGTTAGTTTTGTATTTATAAATATCTCGAAATATATATTTGAACAGTCTGAAATACCCAACACAATCACGTGTTGAGTATACAGGCTGTCCTAAATAAGAACCATGTATGCAGGAATAGCACTACTGGAGTGCTAGAATTCTAAGCTAATCAGAAATGGACAAATCATTTGTCCATAAAAGGATGCTTGATTTTTTTTTTTAATCCATGTCCGCTCCCAATGTGGAGCATATGGCCTCCTAATGGAAATATCTCCACAGAAGTTTTTTCAATGAGAATTGTTTGTTACTCAGTCGCTCAACCTCACATTTTTCAAAGTGAGTAGTAGGGAAAGAAAGATAAGGCTAGAACAGGACTAGTGGTTGGCTAATCGCTATTGCTACACCCAGTTAATTAAAGGATCAGAAGGATGGGAGGAGAGGAAATGATGTGAATTGACATCACAAACACCCAGTCTTTGATCACAACTTTGAATTGAATAATTCTCAAATTCACTGTGATCTTACCGGGAATCGAACCCAGACCTGCGTGATCGGTAGAGGAAGCCCTAATCAACTGGGCCACGGCAGGCAACAAATATTGGGAACATTTTTATATTTATTGCATTTTAAAGGGGAGGGTCAGTTAAAATCCGAGCGGGGATTGCACAATGGCATATTGCGATGACATCAGTTTTTCTGTCAATCCAAAACAGTTCATGATTTTCGTCACTGTATCCAAATGTATTACTGTACTTCATTTCATATTTTTAACACTCCTGTGTAAATGACAGTCACATTTTTGAAACCAGTCATAATTTTTCATGGGGTAGGAATGCCTAAATGCGAAAAAAAATCCGACATCAAGAAAATTATCGATATTAAAATAATTGCGATTTATTTGTTTTAGTATATTTATTAAGGTGTTGTTTTTATGACTTCACCTATCCTAACATCCTTTAAATGTTAGAGGTTAAAGCTCAATGTCATATTGGACAGCTCCAAAAAAAACCTGGCAAACGGTATAGTTTCTCTTGATTTGGGCCGCGACATAAAGTGTATAATGACAGAATTTCGTTTTTTAAATATTTTGGCTATGGACATCCATGTCCTCTCCTAATGCGGAGCATATGGCCTTCTAATGAAGGTATCTCAAAAGAAGTTTTCAAATGAGAACTGCATGTTACTCAGTTGCTCAACTTATTTTTTTTTGAAGAAAGTAAGTATACAGAGAATAGGGATAGAATAGAACAAGTGGTTGGCTAATCACTCTCACTATACCTTGTTATTTTAGGATTCGAATGATGAGGGGAAATTTTTAAGCATCACTTATAAATCAATTGAAAAAATGGTGTTTTTACAGGGATTCAAGCCATTGAGTTCTGGTATGGAAGCCAACAACCTTAACCACTGCCATGGACCCAGATGCCATGGACATTGATTTAGTCATTTATTATATTTTTACGTTTACAGTTCAACTATGAATACCTGGCTAAGATTATGAACATCGGGCCAACTGGCGGCGTTGTGGGATCTGTCTCCAAAGTGAGCATCCTCGCAGACATCCTCATCGACTTCAACAACAACGAGATCCATCTTCAAGACTTCTACTTGCATGACTTGGGGTAAATTAATTTTTTTTTTTTAGCTATTCACGAATTTTGGAATCCAAAATCGTAAAACTTTACCGATTTGCTCAAATGATCAGTGTGAGTCGTTGTTTTTCTTTAGGTCTTCAAAATCACAAAATCACAAAAATTTACAGATCGACTGTGGAAAGGAAAAAGAATGTAACCCACAGTTTTTTTCTAAACAGGTTTTTTTTCAATAATCACAATGTATCAAACTTGATACACGTTTTATCAAAAGGATGCAAGCTGCAAATGCCGAATTAGTATCTAAATTTAGCTTTTAAGTTTGAAAAAGATGACCTTGTAAAAAATTAAAACCAAGAAAAAAGACTGAAATAAAGGTTTTTCCTAGACAATTTCTTTAATAAATGTTAGATTATGTCAATTAAACACCAGTTAGAAGTCTCCGTACACTTCTAGGTTGTGTATAATTCATAATTTGCATATGGCCCAAAATCATCAAAACACGTTTTTTACGCCTCCTGTAAAATTTGAAAAGTGTGGGTTACGTCCTTTTTCCTTTCCACAGTCGACATATACTAATAAGCTTGACGGGCTTAGGAACCGGCTCTACTGATGTTGCATTAAAGCTTCTTAAATAATATTGTTTTATTCATGTCAATTAATCTCTAATTGCAGAAAGATCTCAGTAAAATTGACTGGGAACATACTGGGTGATCTTCTTGCAAACACTATTGTCAAAGTCATCACAACACTCTTCAGGAATGTGATCTTCAACGTCGTCGAAAAGAACCTCAAGAAGGTACTCCAGGAGAAGATTGATCAGATCAATTCTTCAATGGGAGCGAAAGCATTCTTGCACATCATCAATATGAAGCTGGAATAATTTTTATTTTACTGCCGGATGATTCTTTGTATGATATTTTTTTTATCAATAAAACGTTTTTAAAATTTTGTCATAATTTATTTTATTTATTGTACAGAAAGGACAATGGTCAGGACCTGTTTTGCTCATTGTGAGCATTGTCAACTGATAAGAAATATAATTTAACAATGCTATTTACACAGAAATGAAAAGTTGTAAAACGGCAATTGGCATTGAAAAGAAATTACCAATAACATTATAAGTGATTCTAAAATAACACAAAATTAAAATGTTTAACACATCTAACATATAATTAAAAAGTCATCCAAGATTAATAAATTTAGAGTGGTGACTGAAAGTTATTACAAACATAATTAAAATTTGGGAAATTTTTGACATAGTGATAAAATGCTACATTAATTAAGTGGCTAATGTAATAGCTAAAATGCTAAAAATGTAATAGGCTTAATGATAGTTTCCTGTTTTTCCACGCTTCCAAGTAGTTGGTGTGTGTAAATACTTAAACAAAAGTACAAAGGAATATTGTGTTTTTATTAATATAATGCCTTTCCACCAAGTATTGACAGTGAACACCCTAAAAGTGAAATATATTATAATACACAATACACAATATAGGACAAAAAAAAATATTTTGAACATACAAAATGAAAAAATAAAAAAGTAAAACTTGACTACCAGTTCACAAATATTGTTGCTGAAAATGTCTACTTCTCGAGGGAATGAATTGATCAGTCGAACACCCCTTGAAACTGGTGACTCATATGGCCTATCCGAAGAACAAGTTTTAAGAAACAAAATTGTTTAGTTATGTTTTCGGCCACGTGGGAATAAATCAAGAGCATGTAAGTTAATAGTCTTGAGAATTTCAGGATTATTAACTCGGCTCCAACAAAGAAGAGACAACGATCTTCGAGCTTCAAGAGAGTGAAATGATAGCATTCATAAAAGAAATTTGGTGGGGTAGTATTCTTTTAAGAATTTTTAAAGAGAAAATATTTGAGTTTTTTGAAATAAAAGTATTGTAGAAATTTCTTAATATAATACAACCTCTGTTGAGAGAATAAATAGCATATTATTTAAATTGAAAAACTGCATGACAGAAACTCCAGCCCTAATCTAATCTGCATTGTGTGCTTATTATAACATAATAAATGAAATGTAGTTTCTTCCGAAATGACTTACACAGTTTTGACAGTTAATAAATAATCTATGAATTGACTACACCTGCATTACAGACAGTGTGACATATATTTTTCGATCGTGAGAATATGCAGTGACCTGAGCTTGGCCCACAGGCCTCTACTCTATTAGGAGAACTGTTAATTAAGTAATAGTTATATTGTTGAAATCATTAGCCATTCTGAATATTTTTCAGTTTCTGCTTTCCATCGGTTTTAAATGGTTGATAGTTTAAATTTACCCGCCATAAATATTTTAGTGAAATAAAAGCCCACATAGTAAGTGTTGAGATTTGTCTACATAAGTAGTATTGTATAAACAGAGTTCAGTTCGCACTAATTCAATAAGTTTCTCGGTCATTTTTGGGTTGTACATTCCTGCGTGGTAGTGTATGCAAACCTGTGCTTCTTCGTGTAATACAAAACCTGAGCTGCACTGCTTTGTGTCACCTGTGTCTCAGCACACACTTAACATAAGCATTGTTAGTTCTATCCTTTTTTACACAATAATCAAAAGCAACAAAAAAAGACTGAAGTAAGAGAGAGCAACACAGCATTTGACGAGTTTAAATCTTGCTTTTTTAATGAACAGTTCTACAAAAATTCATATAAGTATTATTGTAAATTTAAAAAAATCTAGTTATTTTTCATGCCGACAAAAATAAATCTGAAATTCGGGTCAGGTTCAGCTAACAAGTGTGATAAAAAACTTGGGTAAATTCATCAAATTTCAATTCGTGTGGACATCTATAATAATAATATGCCAGGTCCGTGGAGCAGCGGTCAATGGCCTTCCATGACGGATCTCACTGGTTCGGGTACCAGTACGAAAAGCATTTTTTTAATTGATTTCTGTTCAAAGTCATGAGTGTTGGGGATGTTTAAAAGTTTTCCTCCCACCCTCCCATTCCCTAAATAATCGCACGTAACAAGAGCGATTAGTTAACAATTAGTCCTGTCCTGCGGTATTCTTTTAATCCTATTACTGTCTTCAAAAAAGAAAAGTTGAGCAACCAAGCAACAAATAGTTTTCATTGAAAAAGATTCTATTGGGATACCTTCGTTAGCTCCAAATTGGGATAAAAAAATGGTATTAAAAAAAATAAAACATTCTTTTGTACTAATTAAAATTAAAAGTGGAATTAGTACAAACGAGCTTTATCATTTTAAAATAATGCCTTTCCACCAAATATTGACAGTGAACACTTTACAAGTAAAATAAAATATTGAAGTCTTGATGTCTTGGGAAGTTGATGTCTTGGGAATTTTCATGTAATATTTATATTCAGTATATGGGCCACATTCCATGGCCCACGTGGCCCATGCCACATTCATGTTGTGTATCACTGACGTAAACAGTACGCAAATCGGCCCTTTATTTAATCAACAGTTTTTCTATCAACAAGATATCAGTGAAATAATTATGATCTATCTTATTATAAGATCCTGAATTTTTTAACGCAAACAATGTGCGATGGATTTGATTAGATTAAAAATAATTTAATTCCAAAAATAAGTATTTTTTAATAACAATTATCATAATATCTTTACGTTGGTAAATTGATATGAGATGTTAATGACGTAAGAACTGAGTCAAGGGAAAAGCATTACAAGTTGAATCTTAATTAAAAAAAAATCGAAACATTGTTTTAAAATAGGTTTTCTTAACCATATCATTACCTTCCTTTGAAAGGTTTTACCATGTTTTGAGATACGAGCGTTTGAATATTTGACTGATCGTATTTTGAAATTGAAAAGAAAAAATGAAATTTTATTGATGAGCAATATACATAATTATTTTACTAATTTTAAGCAAAAATTATTTAATTTAAACCCTATATATCTGGAGATAATCAGTGCTTAAAACTGTAATAATAGCCTTTTTTGTATGAACTGATAACAATAATTGAGTTTGAAAAGGTTGTAACGTCCAGTCGAACTTTCTATACTCAGTCTGTAGTATGCATTTTACAGTTGCCACCTACCGATCGATTGTCTAAGCTGAATGTTGTCGCAACTTCGTTCAAAAGATTTAAGTTTTATAATAATATACTGAATTGTAATACTGTAAGACGAATGTTGTTTATAAATCGATTATAAAAAGTCGTATTGTTTCATAGAAGCTTGTAAAATTACTGTATGAAAGAAAGTGTGTAGATAGAACTCATGAATCCTGCTAACTTTTTTTATTGAAAAACATGACTCTGAAATTAATATATATGTTAGATTGTGGCAAATACAACATTTTCCAACCACGAGGTCATTTTATGCCAAACTGTCAGTTATAACCTTTTCAAAGTAAGGTAATGATGTGTCAAAGTATGAAATGGATAAAAAAATGGATAATTGTTAACAATTCAGATAAATATTTTTCATTCCCAACTCTAGGAAATTAGTAAGTGAAATAAATTGTCAAAGATTGTAGTAATTGTGATGTATTTTATTTCTTTTTGTTTTGCGAATTCCCTCAAGTATAATTTTCCGATTAATTATAATTTAGTAAAAATATAGCAATTGTAACACATATTACAGAAATCATGTTTTATTATAAATCTTTTGTATGTCCACCACTATTTTCCTAAGCCTCAAATGCACTCGTTACCGAAATAAAGTTAAGAACCCATGTTTTAAATGATTAAATTACTAATATAAAACTATAATTGATAACTTAAGTTATTCCTCAAAATTCAACAAAAGAAATAGAAACTGGACTGTGTTGTTAATTTTTTTGTTATTAGGAAATTTGTTATCCGCTGTTGTGTTTTTTGTTTCTGGGAATGGTGTTGTAACAAATAATTTGTGTAAAAATACAGATTGCCGGTTTTCAAAAACCGGTTTTTCAACTTCGTAACCGGTTGTGCCGAATTTTCCATAAACGTGTCAATAAATAAAAGGAAAGAAAATTCGGATCCTTTATTTGATGGTTTAAAGACCATATGCCCCACATCATTACCCAGCGAAAGGGTATTTTCGATATCAGGAAATTTTGTTACAAAACAATCAGTGGACGCTTTGTGTTTTCTTATATCATATTTTCTGACGAGTAACACCAAATAATTAAATAAACAACATAAAAAAATAAACTTTTTCTCGCTATTTTAATTGAATTATCCATGTATTTTAAAACTTTGAAAACCGGATAAAACCGGTTTTTGAATATCAATATTGTTTTTTTCAAAAGTCGGTTTTTGTATAAGCCCTAGTATGCACATAGTGTATATACACTTATAATTATTCTTCTTAAGTCAGGACGACACCTAAAGTTACTCCAAATAGGAAAGAAAGATTGCTAACTCTTAGATTGAGTTCTTTAAGATTTGTTCTGCAGTTTTATCCCTATGAATCCTAAGCTCCCACGGCAACGAGCAGAGACCCCAGACTCCTGGAAACTTGTTAATCTACTGAAAACCTTGTTTTTTTAAGTGTTTAACAATTACACAAACCGCTCTACAAACCAAATTGAGAAAATAGTATATCTGTTTTCTATTTCATTTATTTTTCGCATAAAAAAATAATACAAATAATGGAGTTCGATTCGGATTCTACTGTAGTTGAAAGAATGATATTAAAAAAATATACATTACTTTAGTTTTCCTATAAACCTATCATATCATTAAAGATCTAATCATTTTTTGTGCTAATGATATGGGCAAAATCTTTCCGACCAGGAAATCAGAGAAGAGTTTTGATTTGTACATTGTACGTTTTTAATTTGTAACAAACTATTCAGCAAACATGAAGGGCGTTGCTCTGTGCTTACTCCTCATCGCGGGAATTTTCGGGGACGCCACTGAAACCAAAGAGTAAGAAAACTAAGCTTTATATTATTTTTAACGATACTATAGTCCTGGAAGTTGATTCCAGTCAAGAAACCGCATAAGAGTTAACTATATTATTATATATTTTTTTACTGTCGGGTTCGTAACGCAGTGGTCAACATCATTGGCTTCTGTGACGGATATCACAGGCTCGCTTCCCAGTACGAACTGCATTTTTTCAATTATTTTCTGTTCAAAGACATGGATGCTTATGAAGTTGAAAAAATCCCTATCACCTTTCCACTTCTAAAATAATGTGGCGTAGTGAGAGCAATTAGCTAACCGTTAGTTCTGTCCTAAGTCTATCTTTTCTATCCCTACTCTCTTCGAAAAAAATAGAGGTTAAGTATCAAGGAGCAAGGGCAGACTTAAAAATGTGTAAAAAATGATTTATTTCTTATTTTTTGTCACAGTGCGAGGGTATCTGTAACTGCAAGCTTGAACGATTATGTGGACGACATCCTCCCAGCCATCATCAACTTCATGGTAAACAATGGAATGGATCCAATGCCACTCCCTGACATGGTTGAAGGATTCAGCGTGGTAAGATACGCTACCAGACATTAAATTTTGTGATGCTTACAAGGATAATGGTCTCTCAATGAAGCGTTATAATCAGACTCTCTCTTCTTGTACATATAATATTATTGTCATAGAGACTTCAAATTTATGTAACTCTATTTTTGAAATCGCCTTGCATGCATCCCACAATAACATTCATTGTGGCCAACAGACTAAATACAAAGTTTATCAAGAGTTATTATCAATATTGGCCAGTGAGACGTTTATTATTATATATTTCAATATCAACTCAACTTTTAATGTCTGCATTGTAGGTTTAGTTACCATGGCTGAAAAAGAAACGACGCTGACTCTGGCTTTAAAATAACATCTGACTCGATTACAAAATGATTTTTTCAATCATTTCTTTTTAACCTTCTCACCGCGTATGACCGCTATGCATGTCCTAGCGAACATGCCCTCAGCGCGTGTGACACGTATAGATATCATGGAAATTTCAAACCCTATATAAGAGCTATCTATTGTGTTAAAATTGTATAACTTGGTTGAAAATATTACTAAATGTATATTTTACCAAATTCAATAGATAGTCAAAAAAGGTTCAATATAGGCTAAAATAATTTATTTCTGGAACACGCCGTGAACATACGTCACCAATGCAAGATTTTGGATAGTTTAAATAAGCGATCGAGTGCGGGTGAAATTGAAATTGTTTCGAGAATTTAATATTATAAGCATGGTATGGTGGTGGCGCAGTGTTCACGGTCGCGCGTGGCGGTATTTTGCAATATGGCAACGTCAAGCCCGAATTGGATGAAGAATGATTATTGTTGAATTAAACCGAAAATACAAGAAATATATTGTATTTTATTATTGAAAAAGTTACTTTGGGTGGCAATTAACATATTTGATTAGTTGAAAAAATATTACAACCTATATTTATAGTCGAAAATGCGATTACAAAATCCGTAAAAAAGCAGCCGCGTACAGGGCATGCTTGCTAAATTTGGTGACGCGGGCAAAGGGTTAACTTACATATGATCTGTATACCATCAGATCATTCTAGATATTTACGATCTATTCTATTAGATTTCACCAATAAATATGATGAATGGGCTAATATGTTTTCAATATTTTTAAATTATTTTACACTGATTTTTCTTGGAGGCGGAGTCGGATAGATTTGTGATTGTTTTAAATAATATGCTTGACCGGCACATCCGTAAGCGCAGGCTCTAGGTCATAGGTTCCCAGCCTTTTTCGAGTGGCAAACCCTTTTTAAAAAAGCCATGTGACTAGGGGACCCCCGAGGAATTTGAAATCCTCGATTTGCTATACTTTTCCCCGGGTTGTCTCCGAAACTTCGCGACCTTTGCGACCCCCAGGTTGGGAACCCGTGCTCTAGGTTGCTGACCACAATCCGAACCAAACCTTATGTTAAAATCATTTTCTTTAGAAACCACTCTTGATCGAATATCACGGAGAATTAGAGCTGACGAAAGGAGTCCTTTTAAATCTGAGAAGTTTGAAGAGAGTTGGAGATACTTCCGTGTCTTTTGGCAACAAAATCCTGAAAATACGAGGAGACTTTGGAGTCAAGGATCTGAAAGTAAGTACATTCCTTTTAATTTATATTCTGAGTCATCAGAAGAATATTGCAAAAAAATGGAATAGGTAACTTGATCTTCAATATTTTTGAGAAATCTATTACCTAAAATCTCACAATTCCTTCTACAAAATTAAATTGTACATTATTTAATTGTTCTCAATTAAACATAATGCCATTCCTCATTTTTATTTTGAACAATGACTATAGCTTAGATCAGCGATGCACAACCCATGGCCTGTTGACCTATGAATGTTTCATCTTAAAATTAAAATATAGTACATCATTTTTTACTTAAATAAATCAATGAGTTTTATAAATGTGAGCAAGCTTTTTCGTTGATGAAGCAGAATAATTTGGTACACTGAAAAATGCTTATTAATGAAAATTTTGATTAGATTTTGCAGCTTAAGTAGTACTTTAAAAATTAGTTTAATAGTTTCAAAATTTTAAAGACAAATGAGAAGCACAAATTCAAAAAGTGATTTGTCGCACAAATACAGAGCTTGGGAAATGATGATTTGAGTGTTGGAAAAGTTACAGTTTGCTTGAATGTGTCAACTTTATGGTTTAATTTTTGTAGGAAAAAACCTTTTTTTGAACACTAATTGTGATTTTCATTCATAGATTTTATTATGGACTATCAGAAATGATATTAAACGGCATTTTTCAAAACTTGTGGAAAATCACTTTTTGAATGTTTGCTCCTCAAATATCCCATTAATTATAATAAACATTAAGCACATATAACCCTCATTCTGCACAGTTTCAAAATTATCATGGTCAAACATAATGAACCTATCTTTGCTCGGTTGTTTTACGTGGAACATATCTATCGTGTAAAAAGAGGATTGAGTGTACTTTAACTTTGATTTTTAATTACAGCCTGAAGCCATCATGATTTGTTTTTATGCGACCTGGTACAAGTGTGCATGCTTGCTCTAAGAGATAGTATGGAGTAGATTGTGCACATTACCTTCTGGTAGAAGGTTCTCGCAGTCGTCTTCGTTAGTGACTTGGCAAGAATTGATAAGAACTGAACAATGATCTGTTCCCTGAATATCTGATTTCGTTTCTAGTTCAACTACAATTACCTGGCCAAGATCATGGACATTGGGCCAACTGGAGGCGTGCTGGGCTCAGTCACTAAGGCGAGCATTTTAGCTGATTTCCTCATTGACTTCAACAACAACGAGATCCATCTCCAAGACTTCTACATGCACGACTTGGGGTATAAGTCTAAAAATATCATTTATGATTTACATATATCATAGTTTAATTCATGATTTTTTGCTCTATTTTTGTAAAATGTAGAATATTGAAAAACAGCCGTGTCCACTCCCAATGTGGAGCACATGGACTCCTAATGCAGTGTATATCGACGGAAGTTATTCTATGAAGACTGCTTGTCTAAAAAATTCATTTTTGAGTTACTGATATGGTTTGGTTTGTGATTATTTGATCTTTTTTCATAAAATATAGCGTGCTTAATGCGCCACTGCGTGTTACAATTATTTACTCAAGCTGTGGAATAACTAAGTTGTTGAATTCAATTTATATTTTAAATGAATTTTCACAAATTTATTGTCAAATCTATAAAAAATATTGAAGCAGTATTCAATTGAAACACAATTTATCAGTTTGACTTTTCTGAAGCGATTTCAAGTGGAACAAATGGTCAAAATCATGCATTTATCCAGCGGTGGGTTGCCAATACGTTATCAAGGGGGCTCGCTTAATCTCACAGCAATTCTCGGTGTTCTGGGGAAGGGGTGATTTTTTATATCACTCCTGTGCAATTATATGCAATACTTAAATGAGCAATCGATTGCTACTTAAGTCAGAAATTGCAGTTATTTATAATTTGATCTAAGAATATTGTTTTCTCTTAAAATAACAAGGGGCTCGACGGCCTTAGTCAAAGTTAAAATGGGGCTCGTGCGAGCTCCTTCGAGCCCCCTCCAGCCTTCTGCTGCATTAATACATATACGGGTAGTTTCTTTATCCCTTTAGAGGGTATAGACCATATTACTCTTGACTATCATAGTCGATAGTTTCAGAATGAAAGGAATTTATTGTTTACTCAATTTGAAGGATTGTTTACGAATGAAATCTAACAATTAAAGTACGGCGATAATTACCAATTCACATTCAATTGTTCCAGAGCAATCACTGTAAAATTGACTGGCAACCCGATCGCTGATTTCCTGTCGAACGCCATGGTCAAAGTGATCACAACCCTCTTCAAGAACGTCATCTACAAGATCATCGAAGTCAACATGAGGAAAGCACTCCAAGACGTCATTGACGGCATCAACTCTTCAATAGGCGGAGCGAGTGGATTCATTGCAAGGATCAATCACAATTCGCCAAGACCCGTAGACATATTTGAACGTTTCGCAGCGAAGAAATTTTAATATAATAGATGTATATTTAAAACAATATACACATTTTTTTTAAATAATAGTAATCAAGCGTTATCAACTCGCATGCTTGATAACATATAAAAGTATCCAGTGCTTTTCTTTCCATGTAACACGGTGGAACGCCGTTCCGGCACCTTTTTCTCGCAATTTTTAATGTTTCAAATCAATATTCGAAAAAAAATAAAAATATTTTACTTTAAAAACTGTTTTTTTTTCATGGAAACCATTATGTTAGTTCCTATCAAAAGTCTCTTTTGAATGAAATGTTCAAAAAAATACCAGGTCCGTAGAATCACCAGAACTAGGGGTGTAATGCTTCATATATTGTTTTATTTTGAAAGTTCTCATACTTACAACACCTTTCCCAACATTTGAGTCTATAGCGCAGTGGTCAATGTGGTTGGATTTTGTGACGGATATCACGGGTTTGAATCACAGTACGAAGCAAAGCGAGAGCGGTTATTTAACCACTACTCCTGTCTTAACCATAACCTTCTATCCTTACTCTCTTCGGGAAAAAGTCCTTCTTATAATTTATGACGTATTATAATAATTAGAAGAAATAAAATGTGATAAAAACATTTCTATTTGAACATAAATTACCAATGTAAAATGTCATACATTTTGCACAAAATTAATGAATTATTTGTGATCGTTTGACAATTATTAAATAAAAATAAATTAATATATGAAAAACATTAGTGATCCAAAATTTCGGACACAAATTAAGACTAATACGAAAATTTGAAGAAATAAATTGTACCTAATTAAAATATTCGTATTTGAACATAAATTGCCTATGTAAAAGGTCGTACATTTTCTGAAATACAAATGAATTGTTTCTTAATGTTTGACAATTGTAATATGAAAATAAATTAATTTATGAAAAAAATTAGTGATCCAAAATGGTGGACACAGAGCAAGTTTAATATATTACAATAAATAACTAATATAATTGAAGTATCAATAAAATTCTAGCATACAACCTTAAATGTATTTATTTATTCCCATCCTGTAATCGATGGTGTATGTATGTGGATGTATCATCAGGGTAGTTATATTCAGTTGATGTGTCTACACCGTAGACACGTACACTGAATAGTACTCATAGACTCTACGGGTTAAAATCCCAATAAAGACAGTCTTCTTCAACCTGTAGTCCGCGGACCGACACCGGTCTGTAAGAGTTTATTGCCGGTCCGCGAATAGTATAATTTTTCGAAAAAAATTCAACTCAAATTGATTTTGTGTGTACATTAAATTTTGCACTAAAAACCAGAAGAGTTGATTACAAAAAAGCAATATCAAAATATGTAGTTTTATTAACATGAATAGATAAAATTTTAGGTAACATTTATTGTAAACATTTTGCATGAGCCAATGTCACGCAATCCATTTTGAGTAAATAGAGCAGTGTGTTGCTAGGCTATAAATGACCACAAGTGTTTGGCAGCATATTGCCGTAAAAAAATACTCGTTTACAGGTGCCATGACACAGCATACTATCTCTTCTCCTCTTTCTCTGTCTGCGCATCAGTTGGATCAAGCGCTTTGAGCAAATACTGACAGTAGCACTGCCAACTGTTCGTTCAATCATTACTAGTTCGTAATAAACAGACAAAACCTTGAGGAGCATTGTTTCAACATTTTGATAAGAAATCAATATTATTGTTGTGTTTTTTTTCAATATTGCGCGTATATTACAGGCTTAAGATATCTTATTAATGATTTATAAACTATTGGCCAATGAATGATTTTCTTATCTATCTTTTCTTTGTAAAAAATACAATGATTTATTTTAATTCAGAAATTTGATATTGCAACAAAATGAATTAATGTTTTGACATTGAAAAGTGAAACATTGACTCTTTGAAAGTGTCTAAATTGTTTTATTTTAATCCTTCATGCATTTTTTGTTTGAAAAATCATGCAATTATAATTTTAAATAAGTAGTTATAATAATGCATTGGATATTTTTTAAGCGTCTGGAATATTTTTTTGCGTCCCAAGCATAAAAGACATTTTACAATGAAAACATTACAACTTTTACTAAAGACGAGAACACAAACCAAACATATAGTGGTGAACAGCGGTGGGCTGCCAATATCTTAACAAGGGGCTTGGTAAATGTTATCCATGTCCGCTCCCTATGTCGAGTATATGGCCTCCTAATGAAGGTATCTCAACGAAAGTTATTTTTCTACGAAAACTGCTTGTTACTTAGTCGCTCTACCTCTCTTTTCTAAAGAGAGTAGTAGGGATAAAATGATAAGCATAAGACAGGAATAATGATTAACTAATAGTAGCGCCCAGTTGAATTGAAGAATCGGAAGAGTGGGAGGCAATCTTAAGACATCACAAGCACCCATCCCTTCGAACAGAAAATAGATAAATCGATCGAAAAAATGTTTTTTCGTACTGGGACTCACGGATGCCTACAACGCTGAATGAAAAAATGAAATGACAACTAATTTTCAAATTTATCCATCTACAGAAATTGCAGTTATGTGATGATTTGATATAAGACGAATGATTTTCTTATCTTAACAAGGGGCTCGCCGGCCGCGCCAAAATTTAACAAGGGGCTCGCGCGAGCCCCTCCGAGCCCATCCCTGGTGGTGAATGAAAACAAATTAACATAAGCCCTAACTACCTAGTATGTCTTTGAATATTTTGAAAGTCGTAGCTGCTTAATTCATAATACATGGCAGTTTTGCATAATCATATGATGTATTATTTTCGAAAAGGAAACCAATCGGTTTCTTTTGGCAAGAACTCTCAGAAACACGTGGTCGATTCAAAACCATTTAAAATAGTTCAAACGATCAAAAACACGTGAGCCAATCAAAAAAGTTTGTTTTGGCGCGAACTGTCAGAAACACGTGGTCAATTCAAAACCATTTCAAAGCAATTAAAACGCTTGAAACACGTGAACCAATCAAAAAAGTTACTTTTGGCGGGAACTGTCAGAAACACGTGGTCGATTCAAAACCTTTTAAAGTAGTTTAAACGATCAAAAACACGTGAGCCAACCAAAAAAGTTTGTTTTGGCGCGAACTGTCAGAAACACGTGGTCGATTCAAAACGTTTAAAAGCAATTTAAACGCTTGAAACACGTGAACCAATCAAAAAAGTTACTTTTGGCGGGAACTGTCAGAAACACGTGGTCGATTCAAAACCTTTTAAAATAGTTCAAACGATCAAAAACACGTGAGCCAATAAAAAAAGTTAGTTTTGGCGCGAACTGTCAGAAACACGTGGTCGATTCAAAACATTTAAAAGGAATTAAAACGCTTGAAACACGTGAACCAATCAAAAAAGTTTGTTTTGGCGGGAACTGTCAGAAACACGTGGTCGATTCAAAACCTTTTAAAATAGTTCAAACGATCAAAAACACGTGAGCCAATCAAAAAAGTTAGTTTTGGCGCGAACTGTCAGAAACACGCGGTCGATTCAAAACCTTTTAAAGTAGTTCAAACGATCAAAAACACGTGATCCAATCAAAAAAGTTTGTTTTGGCGCGAACTGTCAGAAACACGTGGTCGATTCAAAACATTTAAAAGCAATTAAAACGCTTGAAACACGTGAACCAATCAAAAAAGTTACTTTTTGCGGGAACTGTCAAAAACACGTGGTCGATTCAAAACCTTTTAAAGTAGTTAAAACGATCAAAAACACGTGAGCCAACCAAAAAAGTTTGTTTTGGCGCGAACTGTCAGAAACACGTGGTCGATTCAAAACATTTAAAAGCAATTTAAACGCTTGAAACACGTGAACCAATCAAAAAAGTTACTTTTGGCGGGAACTGTCAGAAACACGTGGTCGATTCAAAACCTTTTAAAATAGTTCAAACGATCAAAAACACGTGAGCCAATCAAAAAAGTTAGTTTTGGCGCGAACTGTCAGAAACACGTGGTCGATTCAAAACATTTAAAAGCAATTTAAACGCTTGAAACACGTGAACCAATCAAAAAAGTTTGTTTTGGCGCGAACTGTCAGAAACACGTGGTCGATTCAAAACATTTAAAAGCAATTTAAACGCTTGAAACACGTGAACCAATCAAAAAAGTTTTTTTTGGCGGGAACTGTCAGAAACACGTGGTCGATTCAAAACATTTAAAAGCAATTTAAACGCTTGAAACACGTGAACCAATCAAAAAAGTTTCTTTTGGCGGGAACTGTCAGAAACACGTGGTCGATTCAAAACCTTTTAAAATAGTTCAAACTTCTGAAACACGTGAGCGAATCAAAAAAGTTTGTTTTGGCGCGAACTGTCAGAAACACGTGGTCGATTCAAAACATTTAAAAGCAATTTAAACGCTTGAAACACGTGAACCAATCAAAAAAGTTTGTTTTGGCGCGAACTGTCAGAAACACGTGGTCGATTCAAAACATTTAAAAGCAATTTAAACGCTTGAAACACGTGAACCAATCAAAAAAGTTACTTTTGGCGGGAACTGTCAGAAACACGTGGTCGATTCAAAACATTTAAAAGCAATTTAAACGCTTGAAACACGTGAACCAATCAAAAAAGTTACTTTTGGCGGGAACTGTCAGAAACACGTGGTCGATTCAAAACCTTTTAAAATAGTTCAAACGATCAAAAACACGTGAGCCAATCAAAAAAGTTTGTTTTGGCGCGAACTGTCAGAAACACGTGGTCGATTCAAAACCATTTAAAAGCAATTTAAACGCTTGAAACACGTGAACCAATCAAAAAAGTTTGTTTTGGCGCGAACTGTCAGAAACACGTGGTCGATTCAAAACCATTTAAAAGCAATTAAAACGCTTGAAACACGTGAACCAATCAAAAAATTTGTTTTGGCGGGAACTGTCAGAAACACGTGGTCGATTCAAAACCTTTTAAAATAGTTCAAACGATCAAAAACACGTGAGCCAATCAAAAAAGTTAGTTTTGGCGGGAACTGTCAGAAACACGTGGTCGATTCAAAACCTTTTAAAATAGTTCAAACGATCAAAAACACGTGAGCCAATCAAAAAAGTTTGTTTTGGCGCGAACTGTCAGAAACACGTGGTCGATTCAAAACCATTTAAAAGCAATTTAAACGCTTGAAACACGTGAACCAATCAAAAAAGTTTGTTTTGGCGCGAACTGTCAGAAACACGTGGTCGATTCAAAACATTTAAAAGCAATTTAAACGCTTGAAACACGTGAACCAATCAAAAAAGTTACTTTTGGCGGGAACTGTCAGAAACACGTGGTCGATTCAAAACCTTTTAAAGTATTTAAAACGATCAAAAACACGTGAGCCAATCAAAAAAGTTTGTTTTGGCGCGAACTGTCAGAAACACGTGGTCGATTCAAAACATTTAAAAGCAATTTAAACGCTTGAAACACGTGAACCAATCAAAAAAGTTACTTTTGGCGGGAACTGTCAGAAACACGTGGTCGATTCAAAACCTTTTAAAATAGTTCAAACGATCAAAAACACGTGGGCCAATCAAAAAAGTTAGTTTTGGCGCGAACTGTCAGAAACACGCGGTCGATTCAAAACCTTTTAAAGTAGTTCAAACGATCAAAAACACGTGAGCCAATCAAAAAAGTTTGTTTTGGCGCGAACTGTCAGAAACACGTGGTCAATTCAAAACCATTTCAAAGCAATTTAAACGCTTGAAACACGTGAACCAATCAAAAAAGTTACTTTTTGCGGGAACTGTCAGAAACACGTGGTCGATTCAAAACCTTTTAAAGTAGTTAAAACGATCAAAAACACGTGAGCCAACCAAAAAAGTTTGTTTTGGCGCGAACTGTCAGAAACACGTGGTCGATTCAAAACATTTAAAAGCAATTTAAACGCTTGAAACACGTGAACCAATCAAAAAAGTTACTTTTGGCGGGAACTGTCAGAAACACGTGGTCGATTCAAAACCTTTTAAAATAGTTCAAACGATCAAAAACACGTGAGCCAATAAAAAAAGTTAGTTTTGGCGCGAACTGTCAGAAACACGTGGTCGATTAAAAACATTTAAAAGGAATTAAAACGCTTGAAACACGTGAACCAATCAAAAAAGTTTGTTTTGGCGCGAACTGTCAGAAACACGTGGTCGATTCAAAACATTTAAAAGCAATTTAAACGCTTGAAACACGTGAACCAATCAAAAAAGTTTGTTTTGGCGCGAACTGTCAGAAACACGTGGTCGATTCAAAACATTTAAAAGCAATTTAAACGCTTGAAGCACGTGAACCAATCAAAAAAGTTTGTTTTGGCGGGAACTGTCAGAAACACGTGGTCGATTCAAAACCTTTTAAAATAGTTCAAACGATCAAAAACACGTAAGCCAATCAAAAAAGTTAGTTTTGGCGCGAACTGTCAGAAACACGCGGTCGATTCAAAACCATTTAAAAGCAATTTAAACGCTTGAAACACGTGAACCAATCAAAAAAGTTTGTTTTGGCGCGAACTGTCAGAAACACGTGGTCGATTCAAAACCATTTAAAAGCAATTTAAACGCTTGAAACACGTGAACCAATCAAAAAAGTTTGTTTTGGCGCGAACTGTCAGAAACACGTGGTCGATTCAAAACCTTTTAAAATCAATTAAAACGCATGAAACACGTGAGCCAATCAAAAAAGTTAGTTTTGGCGGGAACTGTCAGAAACACGTGGTCGATTCAAAACCTTTTAAAATAGTTCAAACGATCAAAAACACGTGAGCCAATCAAAAAAGTTTGTTTTGGCGCGAACTGTCAGAAACACGTGGTCGATTCAAAACCATTTAAAAGCAATTTAAACGCTTGAAACACGTGAACCAATCAAAAAAGTTTGTTTTGGCGCGAACTGTCAGAAACACGTGGTCGATTCAAAACATTTAAAAGCAATTTAAACGCTTGAAACACGTGAACCAATCAAAAAAGTTACTTTTGGCGGGAACTGTCAGAAACACGTGGTCGATTAAAAACCTTTTAAAATAGTTCAAACGATCAAAAACACGTGAGCCAATCAAAAAAGTTTGTTTTGGCGCGAACTGTCAGAAACACGCGGTCGATTCAAAACCATTTAAAAGCAATTTAAACGCTTGAAACACGTGAACCAATCAAAAAAGTTTGTTTTGGCGCGAACTGTCAGAAACACGTGGTCGATTCAAAACCATTTAAAAGCAATTAAAACGCTTGAAACACGTGAACCAATCAAAAAATTTGTTTTGGCGGGAACTGTCAGAAACACGTGGTCGATTCAAAACCTTTTAAAATAGTTCAAACGATCAAAAACACGTGAGCCAATCAAAAAAGTTAGTTTTGGCGGGAACTGTCAGAAACACGTGGTCGATTCAAAACCTTTTAAAATAGTTCAAACGATCAAAAACACGTGAGCCAATCAAAAAAGTTTGTTTTGGCGCGAACTGTCAGAAACACGTGGTCGATTCAAAACCATTTAAAAGCAATTTAAACGCTTGAAACACGTGAACCAATCAAAAAAGTTTGTTTTGGCGCGAACTGTCAGAAACACGTGGTCGATTCAAAACATTTAAAAGCAATTTAAACGCTTGAAACACGTGAACCAATCAAAAAAGTTACTTTTGGCGGGAACTGTCAGAAACACGTGGTCGATTCAAAACCTTTTAAGTAGTTCAAACGATCAAAAACACGTGAGCGAATCAAAAAAGTTTGTTTTGGCGTGAACTGTCAGAAACACGTGGTCAATTCAAAACCATTTCAAAGCAATTAAAACGCTTGAAACACGTGAACCAATCAAAAAAGTTACTTTTGGCGGGAACTGTCAGAAACACGTGGTCGATTCAAAACCTTTTAAAATAGTTCAAACGATCAAAAACACGTGGGCCAATCAAAAAAGTTAGTTTTGGCGCGAACTGTCAGAAACACGCGGTCGATTCAAAACCTTTTAAAGTAGTTCAAACGATCAAAAACACGTGAGCCAATCAAAAAAGTTTGTTTTGGCGCGAACTGTCAGAAACACGTGGTCAATTCAAAACCATTTCAAAGCAATTAAAACGCTTGAAACACGTGAACCAATCAAAAAAGTTACTTTTTGCGGGAACTGTCAGAAACACGTGGTCGATTCAAAACCTTTTAAAGTAATTAAAACGATCAAAAACACGTGAGCCAACCAAAAAAGTTTGTTTTGGCGCGAACTGTCAGAAACACGTGGTCGATTCAAAACATTTAAAAGCAATTTAAACGCTTGAAACACGTGAACCAATCAAAAAAGTTACTTTTGGCGGGAACTGTCAGAAACACGTGGTCGATTCAAAACCTTTTAAAATAGTTCAAACGATCAAAAACACGTGAGCCAATAAAAAAAGTTAGTTTTGGCGCGAACTGTCAGAAACACGTGGTCGATTAAAAACATTTAAAAGGAATTAAAACGCTTGAAACACGTGAACCAATCAAAAAAGTTTGTTTTGGCGCGAACTGTCAGAAACACGTGGTCGATTCAAAACATTTAAAAGCAATTTAAACGCTTGAAACACGTGAACCAATCAAAAAAGTTTGTTTTGGCGCGAACTGTCAGAAACACGTGGTCGATTCAAAACATTTAAAAGCAATTTAAACGCTTGAAGCACGTGAACCAATCAAAAAATTTGTTTTGGCGGGAACTGTCAGAAACACGTGGTCGATTCAAAACCTTTTAAAATAGTTTAAACGATCAAAAACACGTGAGCCAATCAAAAAAGTAAGTTTTGGCGGGAACTGTCAGAAACACGTGGTCGATTCAAAACCATTTAAAAGCAATTTAAACGCTTGAAACACGTAAACCAATCAAAAAAGTTTGTTTTGGCGTGAACTGTCAGAAACACGTGGTCGATTCAAAACCATTTAAAAGCAATTAAAACGCTTGAAACACGTGAACCAATCAAAAAATTTGTTTTGGCGGGAACTGTCAGAAACACGTGGTCGATTCAAAACCTTTTAAAATAGTTCAAACGATCAAAAACACGTGAGCCAATCAAAAAAGTTAGTTTTGGCGGGAACTGTCAGAAACACGTGGTCGATTCAAAACCTTTTAAAATAGTTCAAACGATCAAAAACACGTGAGCCAATCAAAAAAGTTTGTTTTGGCGCGAACTGTCAGAAACACGTGGTCGATTCAAAACCATTTAAAAGCAATTTAAACGCTTGAAACACGTGAACCAATCAAAAAAGTTTGTTTTGGCGCGAACTGTCAGAAACACGTGGTCGATTCAAAACCATTTAAAAGCAATTAAAACGCTTGAAACACGTGAACCAATCAAAAAAGTTTGTTTTGGCGCGAACTGTCAGAAACACGTGGTCGATTCAAAACATTTAAAAGCAATTTAAACGCTTGAAACACGTGAACCAATCAAAAAAGTTACTTTTGGCGGGAACTGTCAGAAACACGTGGTCGATTCAAAACCTTTTAAGTAGTTCAAACGATCAAAAACACGTGAGCGAATCAAAAAAGTTTGTTTTGGCGCGAACTGTCAGAAACACGTGGTCGATTCAAAACATTTAAAAGCAATTTAAACGCTTGAAACACGTGAACCAATCAAAAAAGTTACTTTTGGCGGGAACTGTCAGAAACACGTGGTCGATTCAAAACCTTTTAAAATAGTTCAAACGATCAAAAACACGTGAGCCAATCAAAAAAGTTTGTTTTGGCGCGAACTGTCAGAAACACGTGGTCGATTCAAAACATTTAAAAGCAATTTAAACGCTTGAAACACGTGAACCAATCAAAAAAGTTACTTTTGGCGGGAACTGTCAGAAACACGTGGTCGATTCAAAACCTTTTAAGTAGTTCAAACGATCAAAAACACGTGAGCCAATCAAAAAAGTTTGTTTTGGCGCGAACTGTCAGAAACACGTGGTCGATTCAAAACCATTTAAAAGCAATTAAAACGCTTGAAACACGTGAACCAATCAAAAAAGTTTCTTTTGGCGGGAACTGTCAGAAACACGTGGTCGATTCAAAACCTTTTAAAATAGTTCAAACGATCAAAAACACGTGAGCCAATCAAAAAAGTTTGTTTTGGCGCGAACTGTCAGAAACACGTGGTCGATTCAAAACATTTAAAAGCAATTTAAACGCTTGAAACACGTGAACCAATCAAAAAATTTGTTTTGGCGGGAACTGTCAGAAACACGTGGTCGATTCAAAACCTTTTAAAATAGTTTAAACGATCAAAAACACGTGAGCCAATCAAAAAAGTAAGTTTTGGCGGGAACTGTCAGAAACACGTGGTCGATTCAAAACCATTTAAAAGCAATTTAAACGCTTGAAACACGTGAACCAATCAAAAAAGTTTGTTTTGGCGCGAACTGTCAGAAACACGTGGTCGATTCAAAACATTTAAAAGCAATTTAAACGCTTGAAACACGTGAACCAATCAAAAAAGTTACTTTTGGCGGGAACTGTCAGAAACACGTGGTCGATTCAAAACCTTTTAAGTAGTTCAAACGATCAAAAACACGTGAGCCAATCAAAAAAGTTTGTTTTGGCGCGAACTGTCAGAAACACGTGGTCGATTCAAAACCATTTAAAAGCAATTTAAACGCTTGAAACACGTGAACCAATCAAAAAAGTTTGTTTTGGCGCGAACTGTCAGAAACACGTGGTCGATTCAAAACATTTAAAAGCAATTTAAACGCTTGAAACACGTGAACCAATCAAAAAAGTTACTTTTGGCGGGAACTGTCAGAAACACGTGGTCGATTCAAAACCTTTTAAAGTAGTTCAAACGATCAAAAACACGTGAGCCAATCAAAAAAGTTTGTTTTGGCGCGAACTGTCAGAAACACGTGGTCGATTCAAAACCATTTAAAAGCAATTAAAACGCTTGAAACACGTGAACCAATCAAAAAAGTTTCTTTTGGCGGGAACTGTCAGAAACACGTGGTCGATTCAAAACCTTTTAAAATAGTTCAAACGATCAAAAACACGTGAGCCAATCAAAAAAGTTAGTTTTGGCGCGAACTGTCAGAAACACGTGGTCGATTCAAAACCATTTAAAAGCAATTTAAACGCTTGAAACACGTGAACCAATCAAAAAAGTTTCTTTTGGCGAGAACTGTCATAAACACGTGGTCGATTCAAAACCTTTTAAAGTAGTTTAAACGATCAAAAACACGTGAGCCAATCAAAAAAGTTTGTTTTGGCGCGAACTGTCATAAGCAAGTGGTCGATTCAAAACCATTTAAAAGCAATTTAAACGCTTGAAACACGTGAACCAATCAAAAAAGTTTGTTTTGGCGCGAACTGTCAGAAACACGTGGTCGATTCAAAACCATTTAAAAGCAATTAAAACGCTTGAAACACGTGAACCAATCAAAAAAGTTTGTTTTGGCGGGAACTGTCAGAAACACGTGGTCGATTCAAAACCTTTTAAAATAGTTCAAACGATCAAAAACACGTGAGCCAATCAAAAAAGTTAGTTTTGGCGCGAACTGTCAGAAACACGTGGTCGATTCAAAACCATTTAAAAGCAATTTAAACGCTTGAAACACGTGAACCAATCAAAAAAGTTTGTTTTGGCGCGAACTGTCAGAAACACGTGGTCGATTCAAAACCATTTAAAAGCAATTTAAACGCTTGAAACACGTGAACCAATCAAAAAAGTTTTTTTTGGCGGGAACTGTCAGAAACACGTGGTCGATTCAAAACATTTAAAAGCAATTTAAACGCTTGAAACACGTGAACCAATCAAAAAAGTTACTTTTGGCGGGAACTGTCAGAAACACGTGGTCGATTCAAAACCTTTTAAAATAGTTCAAACGATCAAAAACACGTGAGCCAATCAAAAAAGTTTGTTTTGGCGCGAACTGTCAGAAACACGTGGTCGATTCAAAACCATTTAAAAGCAATTTAAACGCTTGAAACACGTGAACCAATCAAAAAAGTTTCTTTTGGCGGGAACTGTCAGAAACACGTGGTCGATTCAAAACCTTTTAAAATAGTTCAAACGATCAAAAACACGTGAGCCAATCAAAAAAGTTTGTTTTGGCGCGAACTGTCAGAAACACGTGGTCGATTCAAAACCATTTAAAAGCAATTTAAACGCTTGAAACACGTGAACCAATCAAAAAAGTTTTTTTTGGCGCGAACTGTCAGAAACACGTGGTCGATTCAAAACCATTTAAAAGCAATTTAAACGCTTGAAACACGTGAACCAATCAAAAAAGTTTGTTTTGGCGGGAACTGTCAGAAACACGTGGTCGATTCAAAACCTTTTAAAATAGTTCAAACGATCAAAAACACGTGAGCCAATCAAAAAAGTTAGTTTTGGCGCGAACTGTCAGAAACACGTGGTCGATTCAAAACCATTTAAAAGCAATTTAAACGCTTGAAACACGTGAACCAATCAAAAAAGTTTGTTTTGGCGCGAACTGTCAGAAACACGTGGTCGATTCAAAACCATTTAAAAGCAATTTAAACGCTTGAAACACGTGAACCAATCAAAAAAGTTTGTTTTGGCGCGAACTGTCAGAAACACGTGGTCGATTCAAAACCATTTAAAAGCAATTTAAACGCTTGAAACACGTGAACCAATCAAAAAAGTTTCTTTTGGCGGGAACTGTCAGAAACACGTGGTCGATTCAAAACCATTTAAAAGCAATTTAAACGCTTGAAACACGTGAGCCAATCAAAAAAGTTAGTTTTGGCGCGAACTGTCAGAAACACGTGGTCGATTCAAAACAGTTTTTAGCCATTTCTTAACTGAGATCAGTGGCGGTTCCTAACCTAAAATCTTGGGTGGGCTAGAGAAAAGCATATTTCCACTTCACCTTATACATTAATCTACAAGCAAATTAACAAATACTACGACACTACTGCAATGCATAAATTATTATATAATAAAATCAATGCTAATGTAACTAAGAAATAATAGAATACGGAATCCTTAAATTCGTCTCTTTCAAAGTGAAATAACAAGTACCTACTAAAAGCAATACAGAACTGTCACACTGAAAGTCAATACTTGTCACTTTCATACAATACAACGATATTGGTTTTGTGTTTCAATGCATAAGTTTCTGTTTAGCCCCCAACGATCAACAGAAGCTTGACAGATTGAAACACAATCGTTTGTGTTTGATGACGTTTCCGTACATACAAATACAAAAAAATCTAATCGTGCTTGATTGTGCCCCAGTGTAAAGAAATATTGTCTGTGGTTACGGGCTTGAACGGTATAGCCCCTGAGTGGTGTTGCCAGACTGACGTGACGTTACCTATTCCCTGTGAAGTATTTATAGGGTTATTGTTTTTTTTATGTGGGCTCAGTTTAAAATTGTAATACAAAACACAATCGAGAATATGAGTGTAGATAGACGTAACATTGTCTTATATTGACAGAGGAAAATTAAAACAAAGATATTATATTCATTTGGGAAAGGTTAGTTATGCTTATAAATGTATTTATTTTGTTCAGCGGCCTAATTGCTGTTAATTTTTATTCAGCCATCTAAAGTTTTGGGTGAAAAATGCAGGTCGGGCTAAGCCCACCTAGCCCAGTACCTAGAACCGCCACTGACTGAGATGTGTAAATAGTACACATACCTTCTAATCATTTACATTTCTCTGTATATATAATAAATACTCGGCCTAAAATTCAGGTATTCCTCCTTTATACATTTACGCATTGAGTAATGCAATAATAGAAATATTGTAGTAGTGTGATATAATTGTCATGCTTCACACCCGTTTGCCTGATGTGTAACGCAGTGTTCTTTAACCTTTTTACATCCGCGGACCGGTAACAATTGTAAAAATATCTCGCGGACCGCCGTCAACTTATATCACTCAATAAGTTCATAAGATGACATATAGATCGTGCCACTATTGACAAATACCAGTGGCGGATCCAGAAATTGTCCCAGGAGGGGGCCATTCAATTTGAAAATAAGCATGATACATAAATAATACATTAAAAAATAGATGAAAGCCTTTTTTTATGCGATTTTTTTGCGCGATTTTGAAATTACGCGATTTTTTTGGACGGCACCGTAAAAAAATATTTTTTGCGCTAATTTGAGGAACAATTTTTTTTTTCATAAATTTTTGATACTTTTTTACGCGATATTTTGATTTTTGGAACCGATTTATCAAATCATATGAAAGTGAGGTTTTTTTACGCGCCACCTTCCTCCAATGTAGCGCGTAAAAAAAGATTGAGTGTACATATACAAAAATAGTCAATACATAATTAAGTAAGTATGTATTCTATAAAACATAGTAAACTAAACAATTAAAGAGCCCATTTCAAAATAAAGTTTTAATAAATTATAAAAATGGAAAATAAATTCTCCCAAGGAGGGGGCCATGGCCCCCATGGCCCCCCCCTTGGATCCGCCAATGACAAATACTTATGATTTTTAGAAAGTACCAACCTAATAATAATACTTGTCAAAATTTCATAACAATTGAGGTTTAGTTCACAAGTTACAGTACAGTGGTTTTAGTGACGCTACTTTTGTAATTTTCAAAACAATGGAAAAATCATAATGTCGTGTGTTTATAAAGTATTGCTTTTTAATGAGAAAAATACCGTTCAAGCAAAGAAATGGCTTGACAAATGTTATTTGGACTCTGTTTCATCGAGATAAATGGTAAATCAGTGGTTTACTGATTTCTGAACGCTCTGGTCGCCCAAACTCGGCAGTTGTTTCAGAAAACATAAAAAAAGTCCACAGTATAGTTTTGACCGATCTTATATTGAAAATACGTGAGATAACCAACAGATATCAGAAGGCAGTTCATTCACCATTTTGCGTCAACATCGAGGAGATAAACAAGTCGAAAAAATTTTGAAACAAAAGTCTTCGCGGACCGGTGCCGGTCCGCGGACCATAGGGTTGAAGAACACTGGCTTAGAGGGAACGTTGGTTATCCGTGAGGTCTTCAAATTTAGGGACCGCTACCTGGTCGAATATTTAAAAAAAAAATAGAAAACATTCATCAGGAGATATCATATAAACAACACGTCGTAGCCCAGCGATGGGCTGCCAATACGTTAACAAGGTGCTTGCTAAATCTCGAAGAAATTTTTAGTGTTCTGAGGAAGGAGTGAATTTTCTTATCGCTTTTATATAATTACTAGCTGTAAGCCCGTTGACCTCAACGGGGGGATTTTTGTTGCATTTTTAAGAAGTCAGAAAATTACAAACCTATTTATTGAATAAGCCAGAAATTCTAAAAATAAAATAAATATATCTCGGGCCATATATCGACAGCATGCCCTGTAGTATTTAAATTGTAAGTTATTTAATTTTTGGAATAATGTTGAGTTTGCTAACAATTAGTTTTCCTATTAGCAGAAATATACCTCGTAAATTACCTAATTTTTGGAATAATGTTTAAGTTTGCTGACAATTTTTTTCGTAGTGACAGAAATTTCGTAAAATATTAAATCTTTGGAATAATGTTCAAGTTTGCTAACAATCATTTTTCATAGTAGCATAAATCGACCTCGGCGCATATATCGACAGCCCTGCAGTTTTAAATTGTAAATTACTTAATTTTTGAAATAATGTTTGAGTTTGCTAATAATCATTTTTCACATGCAAAATGGTATAAATTAATTGCACATTTTATCAAAACAAAATTATCAATTTTCCATGTTACAATCAAATGCATATTTATCAAATTAATCAGAATAAATTAACTTCACTAATTCGCCAAACGGAGCTTATTTTTAGGAATATATGAGTCTTTAAGGGAACCAAACATAAAAATGGTGAAACTTTTCCATTTGACTTTTAAGTGCAATTACGTTTTCAATTAATTTTTGTGGGAACTGTCATCAACTTTTAATTTTATGTGAAAGTTTTTTCAATAAATAAGCATAAAAAAGTAATACAAAATAACTTAGATTATTCCACGTATTGTGCTACAAACTGTGACACGTGTTTCGCCTATTTCAGAGGCATCCTCAGACAGACTTACTTTCAGTAAGTAAAAGTAAGTCTGTCTGAGGATGCCTCTGAAAGAGGCGAAACACGTGTCACAGTTTGTAGCACAATACGTGGAATAATCTAAGTTATTTTTTATTTTATATTCAAATGAACTTCCACAAAGATACCGACGAATCCATCGAAAGCATAAACAATGTATTTTAGAGAAAAAATGATTGAAATTATGCAATAAAAAGGGTGGGTTCAGTTCACTTTTTCCCATCATCCTAACTTGGCTCACTTTGCCGTATTTTAATCTCGTTGACCCCAATCTATCAAACTATTTCGCTTACTTTATTTATATTACTATTTGAGCATAAATTTACCTTGTCCAAAGCATAGACTCGTTTACTCGTTATTTAAAACAAAAGATACAAAACTTTTAAATTATCGGGATAAATTCTAAATACCCTCTGTTAAAAAGTAAAATATTTAATAGCCGTCAGCATATGACACACATGGAATATTTGCATTTAACTGTCGAAACTATATTATGTAAAATATACCACATTCATATTTGACAGACGTCACAATCTTGAATAAAAACAATCGAAGTCAGTTTGTGAATCACAAATATCGTTCCATTTTCAAATGCTTGATTTATATAATGTATTTTTATCGCCTTGATATTTATGACGTTAGCTCAGTTGATAGAGAGCTCGACTGGTAATCCAGAGTTCTGTGTTCGATCCACGGTCGCGGCGTTTTTTTGTATGAAATTTTTTCAGCGATTTGTTTCGTCAAATAATAAACAGTGTATTGGGAAAATATGTCTTTAGTATGAATAAAAATATTGCGTCAGCGGAGCTGGTGAGGAGGGAGGGGGAAGGGGCAGGGGAGGGGAAATCGCGGACAATCATGCAATCATTCGGACATTATCGAGTATTAATATATAACTAGCTGTAAGCCCGTTGACCTCAACGGAGGGATTTTTGTTGCATTTTTAAGTAGTCAGAAAAGTTACTGGCGTGAAAAATAAATTACTAACCTATTTATTGAATAATCCAGAAATTCTGATAGTAAAAGAAATATCTCGGGGCGTATATCGACAGCCCTGCCCTGCAGTATTTAAATTGTAAATTATTTATTTTTGGAATAATGTTCTAGTTTGCTAACAACTATTTTTCGTAATAGCAGAAATTTCGTAAGTTATTGAATTTTTGGAATAATGTTTAAGTTTGCTAACAATCATTTTTCCTAGAAGCAGAAATTTTGTAAATTATTTAATCTTTGGAATAATGTTTATGTTTGCTAACAACCATTTTTCTTAGAAGCAGAAATTTCGTAAATTATTTTATTTTTGGTATAATTTTTAAGTTTGCTAACAATTATTTTTCCTATTAGCAGAAATAGACCTCGTAAATTATTTAATTTTTGGAATAATGTTTAAGTTTGCTAACAACCATTTTTCATAGTAGCAAAAATAGTCCTTGTAAATTACTTAATTTTTGGAATAATGTTTAAGTTTGCTAACAATTATTTTTCCTATTAGCAGAAATAGACCTCGTAAATTATTTAATTTTTGGAATAATGTTTAAGTTTGCTAACAATTATTTTTCCTATTAGCAGAAATAGACCTCGTAAATTATTTAATTTTTGGAATAATGTTTAAGTTTGCTAACAACCATTTTTCATAGTAGCAAAAATAGTCTTTGTAAATTACTTAATTTTTGGAATAATGTTTAAGTTTGCTAACAATTATTTTTCCTATTAGCAGAAATAGACCTCGTAAATTATTGAATTTTTGGAATAATGTTTAAGTTTGCTAACAACCATTTTTCATAGTAGCAAAAATAGTCCTTGTAAATTACTTAATTTTTGGAATAATGTTTAAGTTTGCTAACAATTATTTTTCCTATTAGCAGAAATAGACCTCGTAAATTATTTAATATTTGGAATAATGTTTAAGTTTGCTAACAACCATTTTTCATAGTAGCAAAAATAGTCCTTGTAAATTACTTAATTTTTGGAATAATGTTTAAGTTTGCTAACAATTATTTTTCCTATTAGCAGAAATAGACCTCGTAAATTATTGAATTTTTGGAATAATTCAACTGTTTATGTATGCATGTGAAGTATGCGTATTTTGGAATTTTTAGAATAATTTAAATGTGTGCTTAATATATAATATTTAAATTAGATCAATTCTGACAGTTGTGTGTTTGCCCGAGCGGTAACGATCTCAACTCATAATCTACAGGCGATGGTTCGATCGACGGTCGTGGCGTTTTTTTGTATGATAATTCAATTTTTCAGCGACTTGATTTGTTTCGTCAAATAATAAACAGTGTATTGGGAAAATATGTCTTTAATATGAATAAAAATATTGCGTCAGCGGAGCTGGTGAAGGAGGGTGTGGGAAGGGGCAGGGGAGGGGAAATCGCGGACAATCATGCAATCATTCGGACATTATCGAGTATTAATATATAGATTATATGCAATACTTAAATAAGCAATCGATTTTTACTTAAAACACGTATACTACGTAACAATATGCAATTTACCGTAAATTTATCAATGTAATCAACCAGCTAAAAAAATATTATTGTGTGTACTGAAGCTGTCGTAGATAATTAAGATAAATTAGAAATTGCAGTTATAAACCAATTTGATTTGAGAATATTTTTCTCTCATAAGTTAACAAGGGGCTCGCGCGAGCCCCTGCGATCCCCCACCAGCCCACCCCTGGTCGTGGCCACACCTACAACCGGAAATCTTCAAACAATTGAATATTGTGATAACCTAATAATCATTGCATTCAATTATGCGATTTTGATCGATCACGGATCAATGGAGTCGTATTGTCAGATGTGCCCTTGGTGATAACGTCATTTCATTTTCAGCTGCGTAAAAAATGATAAATGATTTATCTTTGCAACAAATTGAAGGACACGGAAAAAAAACAAATTTATTGGAAGCAGGGTTGGCACATGCTATATTTACTGTAATGTTTGAGGTTGTGAAAAAATATTGGCGCCGATTGACGGGGTATAAAAATCTTTGTATATATTTTAAATGCAACCTGTTAAAAAAAAACAAGAGTTCTCTCATATTTAATTTATTCTATTAATTAAAAGACAATAAATGGTATTAAAACGGACGCCAAACGCGTCATGTATTTGACAAATACAAATTATCAGGAAATAACAATAACAAAAATCACAATTAAAAAATTAAAATAATAACGTTATCAATAATAATAAAAAAAGTAAAAATAGTGTAAAAAAACGTTGCTGATTATTATGTCCATATTTATGGGCCAGGGGTCAGCAAACCGCGGGTCTTCATACATCAACCCTTGAACTTATCACGTTTTTATCCTAAAATCTACATATTATATCTCTCTGATAGATCCTTTGCTATCCTGTTTCCTTGACACATGGCTCTTCTGTCATGAAAATCTGCTACCTCTAGAAAATAATTGAACAGCTGAACAGTCCTCGCAACTGGCGACTCACATAACTGACACAAAGAACAAAAAAAATCATATTTACTGTCTCCTAAAAACGCCATTTGGTTCAGCTCCACATTTTACTGCTTAGCTGCATTGCTACAAACAATACATGCAGTATGTTCAGAGTGTTGTAATCGATTGGTCAAAAAAGTTATGGATATAAATCATCATCATAGGTAGATCCTGGTTTTCTCAACACATCTATCTGTCTACAATGGCCAAAAAATGGATTCCTAAGCGAACGACATTTACCCACAGCTCCGTCCAGCCAGCGAATGGTTGTCCTTTTTTTCTTCTCTTCTGTGCCTATCCCTGGATGTATGAACACTCTTTTGTCGGCACATTAGCGTTATTACAATTTGCATGATTCAGTGACCTGGACTGTAATTTTTGAACAAAACATATAAGTAGCTCAGCATTTTACACTATCCTCATATCACTACAATCCCCGACTGGTCGACATAAATACGGTCGAAGGTCTTTGTTTGTTTGGTTTTAAGGTATATAATAGTTTTTACATCCCTAATAATGTTTTTAATTTAAAATATTTCGAAATTGCGTTTTTGACTGGCAAATAACAAATGATTGCAACAGAAGTGACAGCTGCTGGTAATCCCATAATGCTATAATAAATTTTATCGATATTGACCATTGATAATAGAAAATCGCAATCGTCTTTATCTTTACACTATAAAATAAAGATTTTTCACAACTTCTCAACAATCATTCTTCCGACTTGTGCCAGTAGTTGACTATCTGACTGTAAAATAAAGTGACTGTTATAAATACTGAGAAATCTTAATCAAATTGAAAATAGTGAACATTCGATTGCATTGATAAGAAATATAACAAGTAAGTAAAGCTATTTGTTTTTTATTGAGCCATGGCGTAGTTCAATGACATACTTACCTAGCGTAGATTTTAATATAAAATAATCTATGGTGTAAATGTGGAAGCCCTGACAAGCCCTTCAATGACTCCATTCAGTGGCGGATAACCGGCGTAGAAGGCGCGCGCTTGAGTGCTCCGAAATTTAGGGGCCTCAAAAATATAATATTTAATATTAACTTAAAAGTTAATGTAATTCAAATTTAGTTTTCAGCATTTGTTATTATTTTATGTAAAAAATTGCAAACCTTTATGTTATTTGAAAAACAGGGTTTCCAAATTGTATTGCGCCTGGAGTTTCCAAGTGCTCAATCCGCTTTTGGACTCGTTACCAATAATTCTCTAAACTTACCTCACGCATTAATGTATTAATGATCTTATAAAGCACTATCAATCATATTATGTAAAACATAAATGCTTCCTTTTCAAAGATGCCCAGCATTTTTTACTTTTAAGTTTTTGTTATACGCGTCAATTTCTGCGAAGCAATGTATCGCGTAAAAAGGATTGGGTGTAAATATCGCGCAAAATAGTAATTCCAAAGTTATATAATATGTTGTGATTTATTGTTCAAACACAATTCAATCGGTACTTTATGTTTAAAGATTCTAAGGATTCTCAATAATATGACAATGTATACTCTTCATTCAGAGATCGGAGAATGTTTAATAATATTAACCATTTTGCCGTGCAATTAGTGCACCAAGTAATTCGTAATTGCAATAGGTGCTAAACAACAATTTGGGTGTCTTTAAAACCAGTGGTGTAATCTTTTTTGTAAAGAATAAAGAATAAATTATTTTCAGCAAACCATGAAACTCTTCGTAGCGATATTTGCCCTTGTGGCACTGGCCATTGCCCTACCCCTTGCCGAAGAAATTTATGTCGCCGATCAAATAATTGGTAAGTACTTTTTTTTATTTATATTTAGGTATATTTTTCCAAAAATAGTGCAAATATAAAGAATAATTAATAAAATATCTTTATCCAATAATTTTGTTTTTACTAGTAATACAATTAAGCTTGCATAAAGCGGAGCCGGTATTATTGATCGTGGTCAATAAATTATTTAGGGGTTAAACTTTGTTTTTTCTGCAGTGCAAATTTTACTTTATTAAATTAAAAAAAAAATACCTATCACTAAAGTGAATAAAATATAAAGTAGGTATGTATATAATATCATATTATGCATGGCTGCATTTAATTGTACACATCTACCATAATCAATAATTCAGTAGGTAAACACACATCCTCAGCAAAAAAGTAGAATAATAATATTCATGCGCGATATTCGCGTAGGTTGAATTTGCATGGTCATCTAGCAAAACAACATGAATTGTTTTACATCAAATGGCCCAAATATGTAAGCTGATTTTAAAATTATAATCCCTAACAAAATCGCTGTAAATATTATAAAAAATAAATATATTATAAAATTCCGCGCCCTTTTCTCTTTTGATGTTGGGCGGTTTTGAAAAAATTCGAACGACCTGTCAAACTACTAGCTGTCAGATTTTCGTATCGTATTTTAAACAAATGTAATCTATTTCTGATTGTACTGTAAATGATAATTGGTACGTCTGTTATCGTATACAAAACAAATGCTATAAGATAATATCGTAAAATGTTTACTTACTGTAAATAAAAACAGTATAACAGACTGATCTGTTGTAATTGAAGAGATCTTACACTGATAAAAGTCGTGTTGTTTTATGATGAGTTAATCGCTTATTTGCGTGATTGGAATGATTGCGTGCGCTTCTTACATCAGATATGGCACAATGCCAATTGAGTGCTTTGGCGCAAAGCCAAAAATGCGTATCTGAGGCAATAGATGTTTGTTATTGGTCGCCTTGGCAACCGAAATTGGGGTAAATTTTTATTTTCAAAGCACATTTTATTTTGAACCTTCTAGAAAGATAGAAAAAAATACGGAAAAGCGCTGCTATTCACAAGGGAGCTAAATTCTCATATTAAATCATTAAACAATATGATATATTAACAGATTATTATTTTGACTGAAAGTACTCGATCGTATTTCAATATAATATGCAAACTTGGCTCGTTCTAAAATTGTTGAAAAATCTCTATTTATGTACTATATCTATTATGTATCGTACCAAACACTTATTGAAGTTTGATATTGATTAACAAATTCGATCCAGATATGAGACTATTATTTTCAAACCCGGCCCATTCCGAAATTGGTGAAAGATGAACCATAAATGTAATTTAGTTTTTTTTTATTTTAACCATGTCCGCTCCCAATGTGGAGCATATGGACTCCTAATGGAGTTTATCTCAGCAGAAATGTTTCTACGAGAACTGCTGGTTACTCAGTTGCTCAACCTCTCTTTTTCCAAAGAGAGTAGGGATAGAAGGATAGAGCTATGACAGGACACAAGAGTAATGGTAAGCTAATCGCTCTCGATACGCCCCGTTCATAGGATAGGATGGGTGGGAAGGGGGAATTCAAGACATCACATACATCCATGCCTTTGAACAGAAATTCATAAATCGATTGAAAAATCAATTTATAAAACTGTCCGTACCGAGATTTGAACCCGTGCCCTCCGTAACCGAAGCCAACAACGTTGACCACTCGGCCACACAGGCGGCAGTTTATAAAAATAAATTTTGAAAGTACTTTTAGAAATCAGTCTCAAACATGGCTTGATAACATACAAAATAACATTCCAAAGTAACATTAAATTAAAAATACTTTTTGTTATTACATTATTTTTCAAAATTAAATTCATGTTTTAACGATAGTATATATGATAGATATTTGGAGCCGACGTTCTGCCACTTAAAAATAAATCAAATGTTTAGATTAACTCAAAAGATTGAATTTAAAACTATGTCAAAGGAAAGTTATTTTTTTATGTTTAAATCGAAATGTGACTACTTGGCACTCATCCATATTGCAAACATTCAGTTTTCCTGTCTCCGATTGTTGTGAAAAAACCAGTAAGCTCGCGTGAGTGAATGAGTTCCTCGACCTTTTGTTGAATATGAAGAATAATGCAGAGCATACACTGCAAAATAAGAGATTATGTAATGATACTTGGTCCTTCTTTTTTCTGTGTTGGTATTAACTCTTCCCCTTAAAATTATGAGCCTGGTATGAGACAATTAACAGCCTAACACTTGGCTGCAACAGAGCAAAGATACCACCCAAAGAGTAAACCATCTTTTCACGGTTAGCTTGTTCTTACTTTTACATTAGAATGACAATCACAACATCAATAAAGTTTTTGGCCGCCCACTTTCATAATTAAGTACACAAATTAAGATATCCATTAAATATGGTGTTTTTTTTAGAGGTTTGTTTTTAGAATTTTTGCCTATCAAGCCGCGGGTGGTATTACAAAAAAAAACTTAAGATAAGAGTGTTTATTGTTAACTTACTTACAAAATGACAATCGTACAAATACAAACATGTTGCAAATGAAATACTCATGAAATTTTAACATCTCTATGTATGCATTATATCTATTACTTGATAATGATTAACAAATTCGATCCAGATATATAAGGCTATTATTCGCAAACCCAGCTCGTTCCAAAATTGGTGAAAGATGAACCATGAATGTAATTCAGTAAATAAAAATACAATTTTAAAGTATTTTTAGAAAGCAGTCTCAAACCTGGCTTGATAACATACTAAATATCATTTTAAAGTAATGTAAAACTAAAAATACATTTAAAATGTATATTGTTTCCCAAACAAAAATTCAAGATTTATTTTTAAACCATTTTGGAACGAGCGGGGCTTGCAAATAATAGCCTCATATTTAAAAACTTAAGTTATTTTTTGTTTTGTTTGTCAAAAACAACTTTTTAACATAATTGTCCTGTTGTAAATTATATAAAAATACATAGAATATGACTGAATTTGTTTTTTCAGAAAATACAGCTTGTTAAAATCTATCTATATGCATTCATAACTCAAAACCCTTTTTTGACTTAACGTTTTCTTCCAGTACAGTGGAACCCCCAATTACACTACCTCGAATGAAATATTCGCCGCAAATCCCCAAATTGCACGGTCGCATTCCATTGTCGTTACTACGAGACGGTGTTCTGTGCCGCGCATACAGTCAAATGTTGGCTAGCGTCTGTGTATTCAACATGTACCAGGCTATACACGCATAGCTGGGCGTCTGTCTGTGTGCGGAATATTTACTACTACAAAAACTAAATATTTCGTCCATATTTTTTTTTTTTGCAAAACTAAGAGAAATCTTAGTATTGCATTTTCCGCAAAAAAAAACCAAATCCCTAATTTTGTATGAGATTCACACCCCCAATTACACGATCCCGACTATAGTGTAAATGGGGGTTTTACTGTATACTGACAATATAGTGTACAAAAGCTGTTCAATAAATAAATAGAAAAATTATTAATTTTTTGAAGAAACTTATAAACGTTTTTCGTTAACCAAATCTTCAAAATTTGAAAAATATATACTGCAGTATCGCAGAAAATATACCAGTGGGTTGCGTGTTTGACATGTCCGCATTATAACAATACTAATATTCTATTTTCTCTGTTTACAGATGAGGCTCTCGTGGAAAAGTTCAACATCAAAAACCTGAGGTTTGGGGGAGCATTAAACTTGGAATCGACATCCAGTCGCAATGCTATCGACGACAAGATCATCGCTCTCCTCGAAAATGCTCGGGAGCAGTTCGAGGAAGGGATCCCGGCGATGGGGATCCCCGTTCTTGAACCACTCGAGGTTCCCAGCTTCGGGTTCAACATCTACCAGAAGGCTGTTATTAAGTATGGTTGTTTTTATTTACAGTGACAAATATTTACCCTTGCAATAATTCACGCATGTGACGCAGTTCATGGATGTGACGAATTCAGTCTAAAAAATTAAGACAAGAAACAAGAACTTACAGACAATCACAAAGTTGTAAATAAATTTTATTAGAATGTTAAGGAACTTTTACAAATAAATAACTTCTTATCTGTAGTTAAAAATTGATCTTAAATTAATAGTCATTGTGAAACACTGGAACTATGGCCTCCAAACCCACTCATTCCTGGCTTTCAAATCGACCAGTGAGTGATTTTTTTTGAAAAATTCCTGTGAAAGTTATAAAAAAAGGAAATCCGTCGTTTCTAAGGATTTCAAAATCAGACCAAAAATTTCTCAATCCCGAATCCCGAATTTCTACAAGAATTTATGGTGAACGTTCAATGGGATTGGAAAAATTGTCAAACCGAAAATCACAAATTGGGTCCGGGATTAGATGCTCTTGTTGGAACTGGCTGGGTCTCAGTCCTGTTTGCCTCTTCTTCCGACCAGTGGGATTACAGCATCCTTAACGACGGTCGGGTACTATCCACAGGATGTACCTACTTCGATGAACTGATGGATGCTACCATGTCATGAAAGCAAGTTAAGCAATTGGCTGGTGATAAGAAATCATGGTTTCGTGTCGTGGCCACTCAGAGAGTGACTATGGTCCAACACAAATAATGATTATGTGTGAATAATTGTAAATTACATTTTATCAATTGATAATGCTGGCGATGAACAAAACCAGTGCTGAACATTTTAAATTTGTGGATTTAGTAAAACAGTTAACACCTTTCGCCGCAGTAAATCAACATTTATAATTATTTGGCTATGTTATCTATAAATAAATAAATAAATTTATGTAATTGACCCAACTAACGAAAACTTTCAGGGCCGATGTGAACTTCGACAACATGCTCATCGCCGGTCTCAAGGGTTTTATCATCGAGAGAATCAACTTCAAGATCGTCGGTCTATCTCTGATCTTCGATGTCACCTTCCCTCGAATCGTCATGAACTGTAAGTTGTCTTTTGTCGTAAATGTCACTATACATCATTGTCCTTTAGAGAAGCGAAATATTTTCCATGAAATTTAGTTTATAAAACATATTCAATATTACGGCAGTAACGTTGCAGATAATCGTTTTTAACATTAAATTAAAATTGATAACTTTGTTATTTTACTAGTTGTGTCGTTAGTTGTCAGAAATGCATCCTCAGACTAAACTATTGTAAGATTTTTAAAAAATTGATAGAGAAAGTTATGATGTTGTAAAATTGTTGTATCACAACTTAAAACTATTGTAATATCTCGGCCACTAAAAATATTGTAACTTATATTTCACACTGGCTGCGTGGTCGAGTGTCAACGTTGCTGACTTAAAACATAGAGGTCACTGGTTTGAATCCCAGTACGGTAAATTTTTACAGATTGATTTTTCAATCGACTTATAAATTTCATTCCAAAGGCATGTGATGTCTTGAATTTCCTTCCGATTCTTAAATAACGGGACGTAGCAAGAGCAATCTGTTAACCACTAGTCCTGTCCTAGTCGAATTGGTAGCTACAAAGGCAAACTAATTAGCAATCGGTAAATTTGCGAGGTCATACGGAGAAAGAAGAGTTGATTTACACTCATAGTACCTCTTGACATTTTTATAGGACTATTTTTCGCACACCTAAGTGCAAGCTGCCAAGTCTTCGTCAATTGTTTCCGAGACAATCCTAGCGCAAAACTGAACAACGCATAACGTTTGTTACGCCATGGGAAATATCTGTTGGACACAGATGTATGGCCGTGGTGGGTGGTGGATGAAGTTGCATAGTTCTGTCCTAGTGCTATCCTACTCTCTTTGAAAAGAAGAAGTTAAGAAACTGTGTAACAAACAGCTCTTGTAGAAAAAAATCTGTTGAGATACCTCCCTATGTTTATTTCATCCGCTGATATGTACCACGAAATACCCCATACGATTTTAATATATATGATTGTTGCAGCTGACTACAAGGTGAAGGGTAAAGTTGCCAGCATCATTCCGTTCAACCCGAGCGGTGAGGCCAAGTAAGTTGCTCACAACTAAACTTCATTCAAAGTGAGAGTCCATTCTGTCAAAATATAATAAACCACTTTTCAAGAGCTACTGCAAATATACGAGATAACCACTGCAAAAAGAAACATGTTTTTGGCAATGAATTAAAATTCTGGATAATCGAAAATAAATTCAACATTTGATCATTCCACTCCTGCAGGAAAAATATTGTTTCAAATGCACACACAGAAATTTTATTTATCTTTAATGCTAGATGAAGTTTATTGATTTTTAAATGCCGACTCGAATTACCTGTTATTTTAACCTTTACTTCCCTGCAATATGTAATTACTACAATTCGACTCAAATAATTTGAATATCGATAAGAAATATAATAGATACAGTGCTCAGAATTGATGTATTCCTCCGTAATATAATTATGAATTATATAAAAAGAAACTCATCGAATTGTAAATGTCAATTCGGGTTAGCTATTAATATTATTGCATAAAATTGTCAGATCTGCTAAAACATAAAAACGTTCAAACTCAAAATTCTTTCTAATAGATAGATTCTGTAATGTAAATAAATTATACCTGACCTTTTTTCCGATCATGTGAAATGGTGACGTGACGATCCGTAACCTCGATATTCCTGTTTAAATAGTGATTTGGCAATCGTTGATAATAATTCTCATTCATAGGATCGACGCTAAGGGGATCAACATTAAGGGCGTTGCCAATCTGGGAACGCAAAGCGACGGAACCCTCGTCATCAAGAAGCTGGCCATGGAATTCAATATAGAAGGAATCAAGGTAGAAAACTGATGTTGTATGTCTCTTTAATGTTTGGGTACTAAAGCAATTTATCTTCGAATAGTTTGTACACGGTCTATTCCATAAAACGATAAGTCAAAAATTTGATGTTTTGAGTTATATTACTCATTAGTCATTATATTCGAATAACTCTCTTCTATAGCTCCACAAAAGTAGAACTAAAAAAAAAATGGCTAGTTTTCTTTCGACTGGCAGATGTTTGCATATTGAAATAAAAAAAGTATAACTTTTAGGTGTCTGTCAAAACTTGGTGGAAAGGCATTATGTTCAAAAAATAAAATATACATTTTTACACCTTTTTAATTTTTTTTTTTTATCCATGTTCGCTTCCAATGTGGAGCATATGGCCTCCTAATGGAGGTATCTCAACAGAAGTTTTTTCTACGAGAACTGTTTGTTACTCAGTCGCTCAACCTCACTTTTTTCAAAGAAAGAAGGATAAGGCTAGAACAGGATCAGTGGTTGACTAATCGCTATGGCTACACCCAGTTATTAAAGGATCAGAAGGATGGGAGGAGAGGAAATAATGTGGATTTACATCACAAACACCCAGTCTTCGATCGCAACTTTGAATTGAATAAATCTCAAATTCACTGTGATCTGACCGGGAATCGAACCCAGACCTGCGTGATCGGTAGAGCAAGCTCTAACCAACTGGGCTACAGCAGGCGACTGCGATTTTTAATTTAACATTTTAGTATCTTATCAGATGATAATGCACGTCATGAGCGAAGCCGGTCCTGATCTTAATGAATAAGAGTGGGAATTAGTACAAATGTATATTTTATGTTTTGAAAAGAAATATAAATAATGTTCTTTCAGTTCCATATAAAAAAAAACTCACAATATCATTTTATGGTTTTGTCAACATTTCAACAAATAAAAATTGAATTGAAATAATTCGCTATAAAGATGAGACAAAGAATAATAATCATTTTTTTACAACTCTGTTTAGATGCGTCAAAACTTTGGTCGGCCATATCTCAAAACTACCAATTTCCAGTTGTCGCACTATGGAACTAAGCCATCGATATGTTATCTTGGGGACTTATGTTTGTTGTGTCTTTTATTCAGAGCTAATCTCGAGTGACATTGAAAATCATCATCAAATTGTGATTTAAAATGATCAAAATATCTGGCACATTGGCTTTTAATGGCAATTTTTTGATACATAGTGTGCTACGAAATAACATTGTTATTGTTCTTCGCATTTCAGATCAACCTGAGCGGAATCCTAGGCAACGGCCTTATCAACAAACTGTTCAACTGGGTCCTCAACCGACTGACTCCGGGCGTGATCCAGCAGCAGAAAGATCACGCCGCGGCCGTGGCAGCCGACTTCATCACGGACGTCGCCAACGAGTTCCTCAGTCATGTATCGCTCACCGACTTGATCAGCGGTTAACCCGATAATCTGATAATCATTAACTTATTGCCAAATCATGAATGTCAAAGGTGTGTCGAAGGATCGTCACCTGACTGATAACCATTTTTTACGTCATACGTAATGTATAAATATTACTTATCGCTCTATTCAACACCTAAGTATTTCTTAAGCCAAAAATTTACTTATCATTCTATTATTTAATAAGTTTTAGTCCATATGGAATTATTTCATAAATCGATCGACACAACTGCTGTCAGGTAATATTTAATAAACTTTTTTTTTTCCATATAATTGCCTACACATCATGTTATATTTTGATTGCTATCTTGACACTGTTTATTGTTAACAAGACATTACATTAATAAAATCTTATTTTCTGTTGTTGGCAATGTCGCCAATCGTGAACTAAAACCATTTAACTAATGCGTTATTTTATTGTTAGTCGTTCAGTTTGATTATTTTCTTTTTATAAACAAATCTCTCAGCTTATACATATTTACGGTGAAATTGTAAAACATGCACCAATAGAACTAACTCGAAGTACTGGTTAAAAAATAAAATATTCTCTCATTATTTTTGTTATACTATAATAAAGAAGAAAGGCTTAATAATTTCACAAACTTTGAACAAATATTTCCCACTAGGGAAAATGTTATTATGATTTTAACAAGACCCCGCACTTTTATCAACTTTGATTAAATCGGTCCCACCGTTGCACTTACTCTGAGCCTATTCACTTGCTTTCGAAACGTTTGAAAATGCCTTTCATATTATTTACCACAGCATTACCAATAAAAACAACTTGACTATTTTAGTTCTGACTTCTGCCGGCCTCTTATATCAGTTAACATCTGTATGACGTAAAAAGTATGTTCACCTGATTTGATCATTTAAATTTACGAAGTGTTTCTGTGAAACAAACACATCAAAGCTCTACTATTCATGTGTTTTAAACATGACGATTTTATAAAATGTGTATTTCATTTTAATATAGCTATAAAAAAACCATATATTTTGTATGTCTATCATTATATCTAAGAAACTTACTAATAAATAATATTAATCATTGATAATCTTTTCCCTGGCTGTTATAACAGGTATATTCCTGTGTAATTTATGTTAAATATAATATAATAATAAAATGTTACTGTTTTGTTAATATTGTTGTTGAATTGAAAATTGTTGAATTATTCAGGGTGACTGAAAAGTATCAGAGCTTTAGGCAGTGATAACTGTTGAAAATTGTTGAGAAAAATTGATGTAAAATATAGCTAACTTATGCGATCCTAAAAACGAGGCATAGCGATTAGATACCAGCAGTCCTTTCTTAGCCCTATACTCTAGACCAGTGGTCTCCAAACTCAATAAGGATGTGAGCTACTTTCGGAAATTGAAATTGTCTGGTGAGCTACTTATACATATTCCTTCTTTATAGTTTTTTGTCATCGGCCCTTATCGTACCATACATAATATTACTTAGTATTACTTAAAATAAATTGGAACATCAGATTTTTTAATAAAACATCAATTATTTATTTTTAAACAAAATAATAATTGAAAAACGAGTGAGTAAAAATAAAAGTAAAAATAATTTGTAAAAAGAATGGCATTTACTTTCATCTACAATTTTTTCAATTCTGCGTGGGTATTTGTCACTTCCATCCGAATGCAATTGACAAGATGTACATCTGTGAGTCTGTTTCTATATTTACTCTTAACCACCTTCATAGAAGAAAACGTTGATTCACATAAGTAGGTAGAACAAAACAATGCCTTCATTTGATTTTTTTTTATTATCGGAGTTCAATAATAAAATTTTATAGACAAATATAAATTTATTTATAAAAATATGATAAAATATCCTACGGGAGTTACCGAAAAAGCCTCGGCAAGCTACCGGTTGCTCGCAAGAGACCGTTTGACGATCACTGCTCTAGACCAGGTTTGGGCTAACTTTTTCAATGAAAGACCATAAGTGAAATTTAGACAAAAATTTAGAAATTTAGAAAAGGAGTAGACCGCAATACATTATTGACTGTCACAAAAAAGACCTTCTTTTTGCATATATCGACCAGTAATAGGCAGAAAATCGTAACCGACAATTTATAAATTTTACAGAAGGTTTTTTTATAAATTTTGTTCGAAAAAGAAATTCTTTAAGTGCGGTTAGTAAATAGTAATATGTGGGCAATGTCTATCCAAATATTATAATAAAATTGTCTGACTATTCTCAGTTCTCTAGATCAGCGTTTCTCAACCGGGGTCCACGTGGAACAAACGATAACAAGTCAAAACACTAAGATGCACAGGCCCTAAAAAAGATCAGACAAATGAGATAGTGCTCTAAAATTTTTGTCACTGACGCCTTAGGCAATATTAAACAATTATTGGCTCAAACGCAATTTACCAAATGAATTGTGTCGCTTAAGTTTTTTTGCCGATTATGGGTCGATATAATAAATGAATTTCTAATAACAAACAATTCTTCGATTGGTCTACGCAAGAATTCACTTTCATCTGTAGTTTGCCCAAGCCTCCTATAGACTCTCTTCGAAAAAAGAGGTTGAGTAACAAGCAGTTCTCGCAGAAAAGCAATCCCATATGCTCCAAATTGGGAAGGGACATGATAAAAAAAAACAACTACTACATAAACGTTTGTAACAATATTTCTCACCCATAGATGTCACTGTCTCAAAATCAGAATATTTTTCACGCACTCCTAAACTTTGGTGATATTAGTTAAAGTCATGCAAGGGCTTGAAAGTCCGTTAAACTTTAGGAACTGACGGCATTGTCCTTGTAAAGCTGTGAGAAGTCTCGGTTCGATATATCAATGTGAATATGTGCCAAAATAATAGAGCAATATGACAATGTTTTGGTTTGTGACGAGGTAAACCTTTTAAGCCTAATATTACGTATTCTAATGTACTTACATTTCGTCACCGTTCTGACAGAAGTCGATAAGTAACAAAACTGACTAAAATGAGTTAAGTGTACAATGTTTTTCATTGTCTGGAATAACTCAGTTGGTGCATTGATAACACCAGTTTATTATTATTAACCCTTTGATGAGTATTGCCGTACCCGTACGGCGGCGTAGCTTGTCAATCTATTATCTATTGCCATTCTCATCATTTTTAATGAATTTTTGTTATTTCTTCAGATATGGTTACTAGACACATCCACCAGTGATTTTTGGCCGCCACATTATTTTTATTGTGTGTTGCAAATGAAGAAAAGGTAACATTTGTAAACAAATCGGTAGCCATATAATATTGAGCGTAAAATTCTACTATTTGGGATCGATTTCTTCCTGGAATCGACGTCTGTAGAGCGGCACATGTAGACAGATGAGAGCATAAAAGATCTCGACGCAAAAGCGAAGTAATAGCTTCTAGAAAAATATTCAAAAGTAATAAAGAACTAGTTTACTTTACATTTTAAACTATGAGTTTTATAATTTTAAAAAAATATTTACTTGAAATAATAACTAATATTCTTCCCAAATTGGTCCGTATCCAAAAAAAATGTTTTGTATTTTTGTGTGCGGCAATACTACAGATCAAAATATAAGAAAAAACTTAATTTAGTAAAAATTAGCTCACCGCTCAAAGGGTTAATGCTGATTTAAAAGCAGGCAATTGTACCTGTCTATTAATTTTAAACTCTTATTTGTGTCAGATCAGCATTAATGTATCAATATTTTGATATTATAATTTGTCGTTGTGGGTAAACATGGTTCCATCTGCATCTACCCAAGGCGACAAATTATCTATGTAACATGAAGTATCGATGTTAGAGGCGTTATCCTAAAATTTGAATTGTTCAAATTATGTACACTCCCACAGATTTTGTCACTAACGACCCGGGTTTCGCCTTTCGGCATCTTCAGGCGTTCAAGTGCACGGATGAACTTGAACTGACAGTTCAAGTTCATGACTTGTCAACTGTCATGTTCAAGTTCATCCGTGCACTTGAACGCCTGAAGATGCCGAAAGGCGAAACCCGGGTCGTTAGTGACAAAATCTGTGGGAGTGTACATAATTTGAACGATTCAAATTTAATATTGAAATTCCACCAAGCACCTTCAGTCGAAATCTTAAATTAAATTTTATCCTAAAAGCTGAAATTTTTCATTTTCTGTTTACCCAGAGCTATCAATCTGTTATTATTTACCAACTTCTGGCAGAACATTAACAAATTATTTCTGGCGTGTTTTATACAAAGAAAAAAAGAAATTCCGCTTATAGCAACAACCTATCCTAAAACATAATCTTTTCAATGGCCTATGCACATGTTTGTAAATCACTATTGTTAAATAAATAAAATATATTTTGTATGTTAAATGTATAATTAATAATTTTTTTGATTGACAACTTTACTTTTACAATTGTAATCCTGTTGATTGTTATGACAGGTTTTCCTGTGTATATGAATTATGTTTAATGAAATAAAACATGTTATTTATGAACACCCTGTTTTCTTTTGACGCTTAGTATAGCGTGCTTTTCGAATGAACGATTGAGGACCTAGTTGGACAGTTTGTTGGTAAGGCTGTTGCTTAAGATTCCGCTTTGGTTGATCGGAAAATTATAATGTTATTTCGTAGCACACTATGTATCAAAAAACTGGCACTATACGCCAAGGTACCAGATATTTTAATACTCTTAAATCACAACTCGATGATGATTTTCAATGTCACTCAAGATCAACCCGGAACAAAAACATTATTTAGATCACGGGTTCCCAACCTGTGGGTCTGTTAGAAGTCGATCGCGAGAAAACTGAAGATTGAAAAGTCGATCCCAGAACAAAAAAGGTTGGGCACCCTTGCCCTAAATGAACGGCATTAATGTGAATGACCTGTGGTTTCAACAAGATGGAGCAACATGCCACACAGCACTCGCCATATTAAATTTATTGAAGGAAACATTTGTTGAGAGCATAACTTCGCATAATGGACCTGTGAATTTACCTCCAAAATCGTGAGATTTAACACATTTACTACTCCTAAAAGTGATTGAAAACAACGTCTATTTGCACGGAATCATATTGAAGCACTAAGAGCATAACATTATCTTTCTAATAAAGCTAATACCATGGCTATTATGACAATTTTTGTGTTTTATTTCATTTTAAAGTTCTATATCTCGAGATGTCGCCTGCTGTGGCCCAGTTGGTTAGAGCTTGCTTTACTGAACACGCAGGTCTGGGTTCGATTCCAAGTCGGATCACGGTGAATTTGAGAAATATTCAATTCAAAGTTGTGACTGAAGACTGGGTGTTTGTGATGTCAATCCACATCATTTCATCTCCTCCCATCCTTCTGATCCTTGAATAACTGGGTGTAGCAATAGCGATTAGCCAACCACTAGTCCTGTTCTACTCACTTTGAAAAAAGTGAGGTTAACAAACAGTTCTTGTAGAAAAACTTCTGTTGAGATACCTCCATTAGGAGGCCATATGGTCCTCATTGGGAGCGGACATAGATTTTAAAAAAAAATCTCTAAACAAAACAACCTTTATATTTAGCTTATGAGAAGTGAAACCAACAAGACAACCAAACAGTGAACAAGCGCTACTTAGTTATGTCGACACACATTACTATAACTCCTATCTTGCCGAACCGTGAATGTACTTTGACACTCCACTGCAACTAGCAAACCAGTAACTCATTTTTATCACTTGTGAGGTGTTTACTATCAATTCTTTGAGGAAAGGCATTATATCGACCCGTGATAGGCAGAAAATAGTAACTGACAATTTAAAAATTTTACAGGAGGTTTTCTTTTCAATTAAGTTCGAAAAAGGAACTCTTGTGTGTGGTAAGTAAATAATAATATATAATCAATGTCTATTCTCATATCGACTGTGGAAAGGAAAAAGGACGTAACCCACAGTTTTCTCAAAACAGCTTTTTTTCGATAATCACAATGTATCAAACTTGATACACGTTGTGTCAAAAGAATATAAGCTGCAAATTCCGAATTAGTATCTAAATTTACCTTTTAAGTTTAAAAAAGCTTATAATAAAGAAGAGCTTGTGAAAATTGAAACCAAGAAAGAAGACTGAAAAAAAGGTTTTTCATAGACAATTTCATTAATTAATATTAGATTATGTCAACTAAACACCAGTTTAAAAGTCTCCGTGCACTTCAAGGTTGTGTATAATTTATAATTTGCATATGGCCCAAAATCATCAAAACACGTTTTTTGCGCCTCCTGTAAAATTTGCTATGTGTGGGTCACGTCCTTTTTCCTTTCCACAGTCGATATTATAATAAAATTCTCTGACTACTTTCAGTTATCTAAATCAGCGTTTCTCAACTGGGGTTCACGTGAAACAAACAATAACAAGTCAAAACACTAAAACGCACAGGCACAAAAGATCAGGCGAATGAGACTGTCACTATTGAACAATTATTGGCTTAAAACACAATTTAGCGAATTGTATCGCTTAAGTTCTTTTGCCGATTGTGGGTCGATATTAAAAAATATAACACTTTTTTGTACTAATTCCACATTTTTTAATAAAGATCAGACCAGTTTTGCTTATCACAAATCTTAAAGAGAAATTTACCTGGTCATACATTTCTTTTAGCATATGCGAGGCCAAAATGAGAATTTGGCCAATTTGAGAATGAAAAACTTATTATTCCTGATAATTTTTTGAAGAATCGTTGCCATGATTTTTTATTTTGGTGTAGGACCAGCCTGTCAATGGAGATGCCACTGGGCAGGGCTTAACGGGCCAATGCATTGATATTGATTATGTTATAATCCTTTTTTATATTACGAAAACAATAATTATATAATTTGTTATTTTAATGTAAATCACAAAAAGTTGAACAACTTAAGTAATTGACCGTTCTAAAACTACTACAGCAGTACTACATATAATTGTCATGATTCACTCCTGTTTGCCTGATGTGTATCGGATACACTGCTCAGGAGCTTGTGCTTTTTTTGCATAGTAAGGGAAGGGTTAACGCCATTGGGAATCCATATGCTACACTAAGGGAGTAGACGTGCTTAAAAAAATAAAAAATAGAAATCCTCAACTTTTTTATTACCTGCGTTCAATTTAGTTTCGTTCATTTATATAAAATGTGTATGATTATTCATAAATTCTTGCCATATTTCTTTGGCCAATTGTTTGTTACATCTTGTTCATATTCTTTCTTAATTTTATATAAATATTCCTGTATCGATTAAAAATTTCATCAGTAGTTGAAAGTACTGAAACCATTCCTGATTCTTTATTGAAAAATATGGAATTAGTACAAAAAAGTGTACTATTTTATTACTCAAAAGTAGTCGTTTTGCATGAGAGCAAAATACAAGCTTCAAAAATAACTGATTACAAATGAATGACTTTGAATTCAGTTGGCCATTTGGAGGCATGACATTTCTCTTACTCTTGGTAATTAAAATTATCTTATACGGAATCTATTACATTAATAATCCTCACACTTTTATATTAATTAGTTTGGCAAACTAATTATTAACTTAAATTAAATTAGGTGTTTTAATAATAAATTATTTTCGGTTAGTAATTAACAAAATAGTTAATAGTATAAAAAGGTGGTATAATGAAATTGACTCTCTATATGTGTTTGTGGTTTATTTTGTGAACGCTTAAGATTTACACCTCCGTAAGTATAAAATCAATAATATTATTAATCATTAACCCCTTAGTTTCATTTAATATAAAACATGTAAATAACAAACGAATAATAGTCGTTTTTTTTCCTCCTTTAATCTGGTACTTCCAACCAGCTCAATCATTGTATAATTATAAGTTGTGACCTTATGCATTTAGCGAACTTCCTTTTAAAGGCATGAATCACGTCAATTCTTGATGCCTTTAATCATTTCAGAGAGTATTTATAGTTGCGAAAATAGTCGGGTTTTGCAAAAAAATTTAATACAAATGCAGCATTGTTCGTCCAGGCAAATATTCTGTATTCAACAATGGTTTCGTTGTTTATTTTCTGTTATTTTTTCAAACGAATTGAATGATATTCATATTTAATGAAAATATCGGATTGCAAAATAGTATTCTTAGTATATTTCTTGAATAACTAGGCCATTCTACTGGTATATTTGTCGGTTTTTGAACATCATTCGTCATAATTATTTTCAATTTCTATGTCTTATTTAGTGCTGACTACAAATAGATACATACGTACTTGTCAAACGTTGTATTCTCCGACAGAGAGAGGATTTAAACTCCTAAAGTGGAGAAACAGTTGTCGTAAATTCATGACATAAGCAACGTTCCCTCTAAGCCGAAGGGTTAGCTGCGCGGAAATTTCAAAGGCTGCGCGGACTGATCAAATATTAATTGAGTAACTCTCTTGTAGTGCGCGCCAACCCAGAATGAGTGCGCGGGGGTTTCCCAACTGCTGCGCGGTCGCAGCCTAGAGGGAACGTTGGACACAAACTGTGGAATAACTAACTCATCAATTTAAAATAAAAATGAAGTTCCACAAAATTACTGTTACTTGAATCACAGTACAGACAGTTTTTTTAAAATTGATTTATGAATTTCTGTTCGAAGGCATGGATGTATGTGATGTCTTAAACTCCCTCCCAACCTTCCCATTCTCAAAACGGACCTAGTGAGAGCGATTAGTTAACAACTAGTCCCATTGGCGGATTACCCTATAAGCAATTGAGGCGCGCACTTGGGGCCTCCGAATCTTAGGGTCCTCAAAAAAAGCTTGTTTTACATAGTCTATATCAGTCGTGGGTAACATGCGGCCTTTTGACTACTCTGGTGCGGCCTTTTGACTGTTCTGAGAATTCTGAAAAATGTTGTGAATTCGTAAACTCCTGAGATGTCAAAATTCTTGGAAGACCTAAAAAAAGTCCCACTTTGTAATTTTGGGAAATCCACAAATTTCTGGGCTTTACAAATTGGCATGAAATTGTTTCTGGTCAATATTTGCTGCGGCCTAATGTTGAATCAGATAAATGAGTGTGGCCTTTAGAGAGAAAAGGTTCCCCACCCTTAGTGTATATGCTATTTGCTCAGATTTTTATTATTTTACTTGGAATTTTCTGACGTTTTTATGTTATCTGAAAAACAGGACCTCCAAATTTTATTGCGCCTGGGGCCTCTCATGTGCTTAATCCACCACTGACTAGTCGTATCCTTATATCCCCAATTTCTTTGAAAAAAAGAGAGGTTGAGCAACTGAGTAACATAGAGATTTTCGTGGAAACACTTCTGTTGATATCAACTTTATTTGAAGTCCATATCCTCCACATTGAGAGTAGACATGGTGGAAAAGAGTGCAATAACTTTACCTTTTTTTTTCTTTTTTTAGGTTAGGTCTCAGAAGTTTCTTGAGAATATTCAACAATATCCAAGACTGTTTACTATCCAACAATGAAGAAAGATATGTTTTTGAGTGTTAGCTGTATTTTCATATGTTCATTTGTTGGTTTGGCGGCTTCTGAGGGATACACCTGTGAGTAATTGAAAATTAAGCCTAGCAAAACCTATGAACGTCTTATAAGTATCATATCTAGGGCTTGGATTGCCAATTAAGCCAGTTTACCGTTCAATTGTCCAATAATTAACCTTCTGTGATTACCGAATAATCAGAAAATTAACCGGTAATTTCCGAAAGTTATTTTATCGCTATTTAAGGACAGATACAGGGATACCATAAAAAAAAATATTGAAAATCGTCGCCTTAGGTAAACAAGGTTTCATCTGAAAAAACTAAAACTGTGCAGGAGAACCAATTTAAGATTTCAAAAGATTTTCAAAAGTAAATTATTTAGAAGTATAAATATAATCAGAATTAAATGTTTATCTTACATATTAATTTTATTTCAATGCCGTAATTGTATTAGCATATTTAAAAAAGACGAAACTGCAGATAGAACTTCGGTGCTCTCAAATGTTTTTAAATGGCTCAAAGAAATCTACAGATATAAACTAATTTTAAACTATACAACTAAATACGTTGATATTTTTACCATATTACAATGGAGTTAAACCAAATAAATGCCAATTCAATCAATTCAGAATAAGTCTTAATGGTGAAAGAATTAAATACTTAAATATGAAAGCGTATTTTCATTTCTAAAATGGTCTTCTTATTTCATAAAATTTTAATTAAGAATTTATACTAAGTATACCAAAAGTCATATACCTAATAGTCTTTTCCTAAAATAAAATTCAGTAAACCGGTAATGTGGGGAATCATTTACCGTTTACCGATAATTTGACGTTAAAATGCAAGACCTAATAATGTCTAATGAAGCTATTATTAATTTTGACCGATTGACTTCAATATCACATCAGAATCAACGACTTAATATCCAAATGTACAATATACAGTAAAACTGTATTAAAAGGGGAATTGAATTTTGGGACTGCCATGGAAACGTCACGCAATTTGTTATATCGAACACCAAGTTTCCAACAAAACTTTCTTTCAATACAATATTACAAAAACCGTGTTATTATGCTTTCGTGAAAATAAACATTTATCGAAAGTTTCCAATTCATATAGAAAACGTGTGGGAGCATCGAATCTGTGCACCCCTGCCCCACTATTTCACTGGACTTAACACATAATAAAAGGATTGACTGTAAACAACTCGTATTTCAATTAACAGTGGGCGTGCTAATTAGATTGTCTTCAATAATTCCTTTCAGATTACCCTCCGAAAAGTGCGTTTAAATCGGTAAATTTTTGGATGTTCGGTGATCAAAATCTCAAGACACCGGAAGTCAGTGAAAAACCGAGCGAAATTGATGTGAAAATTGAAAAATATATGGAAAAAGTGAGAGAAAATATGCCTGTGGGATTTCCGGAGATGAGTTTACCACCTCTTGACCCACTTAGCATCCCAGATATGGTTAAGGACGTTGATTTAGGTCTTTTCAGGTACTTTACTTTATTTTAATTAGTATGCAAGCTGCACAAAGACTGCTTAACAATGCCCCAAAGATATGAGTCCAAAACTATGTTCTGCGGAAGACTGCTGTTCCGCTAGAAAAGGTCTATTTTTTGCACCATGAAAACTGGTGACCCAGATTGCCAGGTCAGTTGACCGTGCTAATCAATATTGTTCATAAATCTATTGTTCAAAGTACTAATGATGTGTAGTTGACTCTGAATTCATTTCCTGCGACATCTAAATCAGTTTTTCCTCAACACTTAATTGCACACCACAAAGTCTAGTTTAGTTGTTCCTGAGACACTCCCGATTGTGGAAAAAACTGTGGATATGTTTTACATTTGCTACACCACTGAATATGCCAATGGTACTATCATATTTGACAAATCTGTTAAGGGCATCCAGGATATTATCGACGGGTTAGGAATTAGCTTAGGTCGCATTGGTCTAAAAATTAATACAAGTAAGACCAATGTGATGTGTAACCAAATATGCCATGACTCTGACAAGACCCTGACCAGCTCGAGACAGATGATCAGGGGGTATTCTGGGAGACGGTAGTACAAAAAGGAGCTTACCATTCGTCTATGAATGGCTAGAGCCACATCTAACTCAATGGAGACCGTCTTCGACACACAGCTGTACACGATTAAAACCATTTGTAATTTGTTCAACACTTGCATTCTACTAGTAGTGCTTTACGGTGGCGAATCATTGCACCTGACGAAGACTCAGAAAAACCGTATACTGAGCTTCGGATAATGGAGGTGAGGTGGTTTGATTTTGTGAGGAATCCGGAGATTAGAGAACGTATAAGACAGCGCTCTGTCACGTCAGTGGTTATGGAGAGACATTGGAACAGTCTGGGTGATGTGCTGCGGATGCTTTCGGAAAGCCTTAATCCTGCCTGTCTCTTCTTTGACCGATGGGATTCCTGCATCCCAGACAATTGTTGGGTACTATCCATAGGATATACTCGACAAAATTTAGGGATGCTGGCATGTCATGGGAGGAAGCAAAGCAATTTGGTGGGAGACAGGGAAAGATGGTGCCGGCTATATGCTCTACATAGGGAGTGAATATGGTTAGAGAAGAAGACACCACTGCAGGCAGCTATAGTAGAGTGGAGGAGGACAGGTAAAAACTGTATAAATATTCATTTCAAAGGTGAGCACGGTTACAAGAACCATTCGTTGTACATTGATCCGATTTCCGATGACATTTTTTAATTAGGGAGGTAGTGTTTTTTAGTTATTAATTTGGTATTTTAATGTCATATTTTAGAGGGAAAGTGTCTGTGACAGACATATCCATGACTGGGCTGAAAGAATTTAAAGTGAACAGTATTCGCTTTGTAATGAGTGACATGTCAGCTGTGTTCGATATAACGGTACCAACAGCAAAGGCTGAAGGTAAGTGATGATTTATTATTTCCACTGTCACTGTTCACTTCCAATTTGAAGCTAATAGATCAGGGATGGGCATACATGAAGTCGGCGAGAACCACATTCTGGATTTTCACATACATAAAGAGTCACGCCAATTCTCGCGTAGTATTAACCCTCCAGAGACGAGAGCTTTTTTCGATAAAAAAAAATATTTTTTAAGCCATAATGAAATCACAAACAACTTTTATTCCTAACAGAAATTAAAAAAAAAAAATAACGCAAAGTCGCGTAGGAACCCCGCATGACTATAAGGTCATGATCATCCTTTTATTACCGTGTAATATTGTGTACGGACAGTAGTAAGGACATAAGTGACCGTGTGGGCATGCAAACATTCGGGGTTGAAATATATCTAAACGTGAAATTTTTTAAAATATTTACAATTTGACCTCTTCAGATCAACATAATTTCAATTCAAATATATTAGCAAAAGAACTGTAAATAATTTAATGTTTTGATAAAAAAATAACTAACAGTTTCAAAAATTCCATTAAAAAAAATGGAAATTCTAAAAATCGCATGTGCTTTTGGTGGCCGTTTCTGTCCCCGCGGCTGATGACTAACTGAAGTCTGTACCCTTCTTAACCAAATATGAGTGAAAGCAACGATATTCAGGTAGAAAAAGGATGAATAGTGGAATCAATAGACAACGATGTTTACTGTGACCATATGGTCACGCTCGTCCTTGGAGGGTTAAGACAACTGCTTGGTATCAAAACTCATAACATCCATTTTAGATATTTTTTAGATAAGTATACCAAAATATTCTAAATGCATACGATTAGCTAACCACTAATCCTGTTTGAGCCCCCAATCTTTCTATCCCTCTTTACAAAAAAGAAAGGTTGTGCAATTAGTCTTTTCCGTAGTAAAACTTCAAGATAAACACTATTGGCAGTTTGTAAGTTTATCACATGTTCAGGTTTGTCTGACTATTTTTTCTATAGTTCAATGCTTTAATCATATCTTTACCGTTATAGTGAGTTATGGTGTCAATGGGCATGCCTTAACTTTCGTGCCACTAGGACTTGAAGGAAAGAGTGTGTAAGTGACATCTTTTCATTCTCTTGATCAATTGTTTCTATCATTGAATTGAGGCTCGTATTATTTGTGCCTTTGTGAAGTGAAGAGAGTAAAATGGTTGAAAAATTTATATTGGACTTTAAACCTTCGAGCTTGGTTGCCGTACTGTACATGGGGATCGAAAAACCATTCCCAGGGACAAAATATAAATTAAATTTGTAAATCAAAATTTTGCTAAAAATTTCTTGGCTTATTTTGTATTTGGAGATTTATTTATGTATTTAATTAACATTGCACAAGGTTGACAAATTATAAATTTAAAACTTTTACAATGAAGAAAAAAGAAATAGTACAATTTAATATTAAAAGCAGTAGAAAAGAATGGCAAGGAAATAAACTGAGTAAGCTCCGACGAACTCTACTTTAAAACATAAAAAATAGTATTCGTCGGAACCCACCCACGTCTACGTGGAATATGTCAACATCCGAAGCAATATTGTTGAACACCGTTAAAGCTCTCCCCAGTGGCATCCACATTGGCAGGCCGGTTCTACACCTTGGGAGAACAAACAAATCATGTCCACGATTTCTCAAAAAATAATCAGGAACATTTAGATTCACATTCTCAAGAATGGCGGAATTCTCATTTTAGCCTCGTATAAGTCGAAAGAAGTATATGGGCAGATACGTTTATCTTCGAACGTTTAAACTATTAAAGTTAAGCATGCCTAAGAGAAAGTCAGTTGGATAAAGCCATGGGAGAGATCTCATATAGAGAAGTCTCAAAAATTTCTTCTGAATCTTCTCCACCATAAGGGTATATTTCGAGCCTGTCGGGGCCCAAACAATTGACCCACTCTCAAGTTTGCTTTGAACTAAAGCGTTGTACATTAATATTAGAATTTTAGCTCCCGAAAAGACTCTGGTGGTACGGATGATAAAGCCCAACATTTGTAATGCTTTTTTGCAAGATGAGATCGCTTTGAGAAATCTTCAATGTACGATTGTTTTATAATCATTTGTAATTGTGTTTACAGGGTGAATGTGTATAATATTCGCGTGACAGGTGTTATGAAGATGAAAATCTCCCTATTTGGTCCGAGTCTTGAAAACTACAAAATAAACTTCAGCCTTGGCGATTACAATGTGGGTATATTACGTAATATTAAAACTTCTTATCTGTCAACATTTTTCTACTCTCATTTTCAAAAAAATCACAAAAACAACAATGGTATAATTTCTGACTGGAATTTTCATATATTGTCGGTAGTTTTTTACAACCTTGCATTTCAAATAGTGAAAGTTTTCAGAAGAAATGTAAATGTACTTTATTCTACCGCTTTCTATCAATTTAAAACACCACTGGAATGGTTTTATCATCAATATCTTTGATGAAGTTAATAAAGAAGGAAGCAAAGACGTTTCCATCCATGCTATCCTCCCCTTCATGCTAAACATAGCACATGACCATATTATTTGCTAAAGTTTTTGTATTAGGTTGAATAAAGCATATATATTTATTTTTTTGTGATACGAGTTAAAGGAATATGTCTGTATTAAAATTCTGAGTGGTGGCATTTATTGCTCAATGCATGTTTTTTGTCGATTGTCCTACCATTTCATTGATGTAGCAATATGTCCACCTAGAAGAAGGGTAGATAACACGTTCATCCATGCAGTAAAACGACTCTCAGCATTGTTACTTATAAACTCACTTCTTCAATTTATAAATATAAATATGGGTGTAACTATTTTTCCAGATCCACTTGTTAGATCTAACTAATTTTCCTTTGATCGACGGAATAGTTGATTGGGTTGTAAAGATGGTTTCCACGACATTTATAAATCATCACCAGAAACAGCTGTCAAAACTGGTGGATCAGAAAATCGAAGAAGTTGCCAAGTATGTTTTCGAACACATCAAGGTAAAGGATATTATCGATTGACAAGATTCATGAAGCCAAGATGTGGAAAAAGCAATGCAGTGGAGTCAGTTTAAGGTTTACCTGTAACAATGTCCTGAACTTTGTTTTTAACAATGTATTAAAGTTCACAATTAAAGTTTTTTATTGTGTGCATTTATTTATCAACTATATATACTGCCAATATTGAGCAAATGAATTTTTTACTTGCCACCTACACAGCAGCGGATTTAGCACACGAGAAGCCCCGGGTATAGTAAAGTTTGGAGGCCCTGTTTTTCGGATAATATAATAATGACAAAAATTTCATTTAAAATAGTAAAAATGTATAAAAATCTGAACAAAAAGTTTTCCCGAGAAGAAATTCTTCAAGACTTAGTTGCATGCACTACAGTGTGCAGAACGAAAAGTAAAAAAATTAAGCGAAGTTGAAAATAAAAGCTTTCAATTCTTTTTCCATAAAACGCGGTGAATTCCTTAAAGGCCTTATAATTTGCCTTAGATGCCGCCAAGTCGGCATGATCGACGGGGCCGACACATCCGACAGATAGTCAGCAATTTTTTACGTCCGTTTTACAAGTCTGGACATTCCCAAAGGATGTGTTCAGCGTCTTAAATCCATTTCACCAATATTTATCGATATTCTCAAAACATGCAAACCGGACGTTCAGTATCTTTGCAGTAAGCCATTGATATATTTTACACTTAGCACATGTGACCAATCAAGTTTGGCTATCAACAAAGTAATATTTAGGTATAGAAAACAATAGCCGTCTCTTTTGCACTAAAGAGATTTATTTGGGTCACGTTGAACACAAAAATATCTTTCGCTTTGACATTAAATAACAATTATGGTAAACCACCATATCCCAAAAATATAATTTTACGTAGATAAGAAGCAATGTTGTTTTTTTTTTGTTGCTGGAAATGTGTTTTATCAATAAAAAGTGGTAATGGTTTGCTCACTTGAATACCATTCATTATCAGGGTTGTGGTGCAGCGGCGAACTCTCCGCTTAGCGACCAGAATGCTCATGGTTTAAATCATAGTTTCTCAACCTTTCTGAACCCATGGCCCCGCTTATTTATTTATTTAATTAATTAATATTGTTGACAATTAGTTAAATTTAGTTAATTAATATGGTTGTTATAGTTAGTTAGTTATAATTATATAATTAGTTAATATGGTTGACAAATTATAAATTTAAAACATTAACAATGAAGAAAAAAAAATAGTACAATTTAATGTGAAAAGCAGTAAGAAAAAATAGCAAGGAAGTCAACTGAGTAAGCTCCGACAAACTCTACTTTAATACATAAAAAATAGTACCCATCGGAACTCATCCATCATTAAACACCGTTAAAGTTCTCCCTAGTGGCATCCCCACTGGCAGGCTGGCTCTACACCTTGGGAGAACAAACAATTCATGTCCACGACTTCTCACAAAATAATCAGGAACATTAAGATTCACGTTCTTAAGAATGGTGGAATTCTCATTTTGACCTTGTATTAGTCGAAAGAGTTTTATTTTTTTCCGTGGTCCCATACCCGCACTAATTAGTTTTTTTAGAGATTAGGGACACATTTATTTTGGGATCCCAGGATAAATAACAATATCTAAAAGAACTAAATCAACTCAACGAGTTAATGTCATTAAAAATATACGCTGCTCAATAAAACAAACTAAACTGATGTCACAATAAGTACACTTTTTGTGTTACGCGTATTCTATACGCAACCTGTATGTCGGTTGTTGGGAGGCGGAGTTTGCACCCAATACCATTCTTGGCGTGATGCTGATCGTCTGGGAGTCAGTTGTATAATGTTTGGCGTTGCTGCAAAAGAAGTTGTTACGACTATAATCTTTTTTCATTAATCCATGTCCGCTCCCAATGTAGATTTTTATTTTGCTGAAAATTTAATGCTCACAGAAGTTGATGGTCCGCACACACAATAGAAAAATTAGAGGGAAAGTTGCTTATAATATAGTGTATCGTTTTACAAAATGAAATTCAAGCTTCATTTTTTAACCATTTTGAAAAGAGCCGTGTTTGCAAATAATATCCTCATTTAATAATACTTATTTCTTTAAAAAACGACTCGCTTCACAGAGGGTTTAAAACTGTAAATAACACGTCTTGGGAATATCATTCGGACTTGGAGGGTTAATTTATGTTTGTTGCTAATATGCCAAAAGAATTACTGGCTTTGCTAAACAAAAATCTAGCAAATACACACAGATAAGTCATACCTTGTTTCGATTGCATGCACAGGATGTGGTCAAAATGGCGATAAAAACACACAGTACCTTTTTCCTCAAAGCAAGATAATGCGCAGAGCTAGTTAAGTTTTTAATTCCATTAAGACATATCGTGTGTGTTGAGTAAAATATTTGAAAAAGTGAATACTTTGAACTGAACTGAATAGTTATTTTTTTAAAAATGACGCAGCTAAAGCAAGGAAACGGTGAAAAAACCAATTGTTTTAACAGGAATCATATATACCAGCCAAACTTGGCGAGGACTCATCCCTTCAAATGGATCTACTTCCCGATCTTCGTTGCGGCTTGGTTCATTCTCTTCTGGTTCATCATCTGTCCGATCGTCTTCTCGAGGCTTTCGAAAGCGTACGATCACAATGAGAAAACGTGGCCCAGTTGGAATGAGCTGACGTATTACTTTTGGAGCGGAGCGTTATTGGTGTTTTGCGTGATAATGGCGATATTATTAACAATCTGGAAGTGTTGCAGCCCTAAAAGTAAAAGCAGGTACGATAAAATCTTCCAGAATCCGGAGTACGGTGATGAAAAAGAAGTTTTGTGTATTAAATGCATGAACTTTCACGCTCCTGGAATTGTTAACTGTCCGACTAAGCCAACCGAGAAGGCGGTTTGTTGTAAATGCGGTAGAACTAAAGATTCTTTTAACAATTGCTGCCAACAGAAAAATTTGAATGAAGATAGACTTTTGAAAGGTCCGAGTTATGATATCGTCATGCGGAAACAGCAGCCTGACGATGTGCAGGATGCACCCGACGTGGTGAGTAAAAAACCGAAACCTGTTCATAGCAATAAACGTAACAGTCTACGTAGTGTTAAAAGCAGGAATTCAAGTTCGTCTAGCGTTATTATATCGTCGCACGATATGGGCACTAAAAATCTTATTAACGCTCATGCAAACTTACATGATACACGTAAAAATGATCTAATACCACTTAAAACTGTCAGACAAGATCTTGTCACTGTTGAAAATGATATCAAGAAACCGGTGCATACTGTAGAAAGAGTGGTCTCGAAGAACGCCGATCATTACTACCCGAGTGGTGCTGATAAGCCCAGTATATCAAATAACACTGTCAAGAATAAGAAGCCTTTGCATCTGCAGCCTGTCGACGTAGATTTAGCAAACCGCCATTCCAACGTTGAATTCTTCGGTGAAAAAATTCCAATGCGCACCAAAACAACGACTGAAGTGGAAGTAACAAAAGTTCACTACACAAAACCATGCGAGTCTGATAGTACAGGAGCCATAAAGAAATCTGAATCGGACGAGCAACAAAAGACAGGCAGTGTTGGAAGTTTGGAGTCCATGAACAAAGAAAAATTCAATCAGTATTTACATTTGGTTGAAATTAACACACCCTTTACGCCGGACGAAGACAACAAGCAAGAAAACGTTGCGAAATCACCGATGAGTCCGCGTGAAATATTCTTTTATGATCTGATACAGGCCGCTGATCATTCGGACAGTGGTTGCAGTCCAGACAGTACGCATTTTGGTTTTTATAATAAATTCGAAAAGAAAAGACCGGTCTCCCATATTTTGATGACGTCTGATTTTAATTTGGAAGAAGAAGCAGAAAAGGCCAAGGCAGATGCCTCTAAGCGTCACACTCTTGGACACCTACAGCCGATGCCGACTATTGATCCAAGAATTAATCTGGCAGAAGCGAAGGTTGAAATCGTGAAAGAGGTTGCCAAAATTCCCAAGACAAATAAGCAAATTAACAGTGATATTAACGAACCAACTACAACTATCACCCACACAAAAACCACTATTACCAAGCCGGAAGAAAATGGAAAAAAAACAACTGTTAAGATTCTACGTACAGTCAAAAAAAGCACGTCCAATACGGAATATGTGACAGATCCAAACGATAAGCCAAAAATCGTTCCGTTCTCCGAACAAAATTCAATCCAGGACTTGAATAACCTTCGAAAGGAGTCGGTGAGTCAGTTTTTCATTTCTGATATAAACCACAGGCCTCCGAAGCCGGTGAGACAGATTTCTAATGACAGCAGTGGGGGCACGAGAAGAAACTATGTTGTGACGATTACCAGTACCAAAACAACTTCGACTGCCAGTACTCCAAATAGTGCGAATGACATTGCTCCTTCGTTTGATCAAACGATCGACAAAGCCTCAAACGAAGGTGACGATGTATTTTCTAATTGAATATGACAATTCGAACTGTGACAGTTGAATATAATAGTTTTCTTAGATGTATGTATTCGGTTCATCATTCAACGTATTTTAATTACTGTAACTCGATCTCTAATCTAAAATGGTCACATGGATTCATTCAATAGACTATTTAGGCATTTATGTTCATACCTGGTTAATCACTTAACTGTCACAATATGATTCCAATCAAGCACTCTCTCATTCATCACTCTGACGTGTTGATTTACAATAGAAATTAGTCTTTTGGCACAAACATATCATCGGTATACTGGCATAAGTGAAAAAACTTTGTTACAAGATAATCATCATTTTTAAATATTATTTATTTTATTTATGTGCTAAATCAAGTGCCTTTTTTGAAAAAATAAGATGTCGTAACCAGTGGTGAAGTGGTAAATAAATAGGTACCAGGTCGGTCATTGATTTCTTACCTATTTTTTTTAAATATCCATCTGAAGTTAAAAAACAATTAAATCAATAAAAATAACGTTCAAATTAAGTTGCAAGTCAAAAAGGTGGCAGGGCGGTGTACTGGATAATTTTCAGGTGCCAGGTCGTTGACCTGGCCCGACCTGGCCCCACTACACCACTGGTCTTAACCCACTTCTTGTCAAACTTTTTACGGATTATTTTTTTATTATTCATGTCCACTCTCAATACGGCATATATGGTTATTGAGGTATTTCAACAAAAGTTTTTTACAAGATATTGTTGCTCAGTTGCTCAACCTCTCTTTTTTTCGAAGAGATTAAGAATAGAAAGATAGGGCTAGGAGAGTACTAGTGGTTAACCAATCGCTCTAGCTATGGCATGTTAATTTTATGATTAGAAAGGTGGGAGCAGGGCTGGCTCGAGGATTTTTGCAGCGAGGCGAAAAACAAAATCTAAATGAGTGGATAGTGCTAAAATCTTAATGCGTCTATCTACGCTGCACGTGTGTCTGTGTGCATTGCACTCTTTGCTCACGCCACAAGCTGGCCCTGGGTGGAACTCCCAAGTGCAAGTCACAGTCATAATAGTAGTAAAAATAATATTTTTTTTTTGTTTTGATTTGCATAATAAAATACATTATCATTTGATGATTTATAAATAAGTTTTAACTTGTAAGTGTATTGAATAAAACAAAAAATAAAAGAACTCATTATATTTTTTTTACATAAAATAAAATCAAGCGCAAACTAATAAATTTATTAACATATATTATAATTTTTTTTTTAAATTCTAGCTTTTTATGTAGTTCTTTACAACTAATCCTTATACTATTTACTCCATTTAGATCAATTTCTTGTTATGATAAAAGATAAAAATTGAATTCTAGTTGAATTATCTAAATGTTCAATTTCTAATTTATTTCGATCAATTAGGGTTATTCCAATTTAAAAAATATTATTTGAATAGTTGTATTGGAGTGCGCACCAATCCTAAATGTGAGGGTTATCAAACTGTTGCGCTGCCGCAGCTTAGAAGGAACATTGGCCCATATGCTCCACATAGGGAGCGTAAATGGTTATCAAAAACTATGCGAGCCAAGTCTGTCAATAAATGAAAAAATAAAATGTATATTCAACCCTATCTTAACTAAGGTGTGTAAGTAATTACACATAGCTTCCAATATTTTTTAATATTTAATATAATCAATTTTCAATATTAAAAAAAATATGTCTGGACTGATTTCGCGGCAAAGTCGGTCCAGATGTTTTTTTCATTTTTAGTAATCAGAGATAATTATGTTTCTTAGATTTGTATAAATAATTCATGAATGATTTCTGTTTTTTACATTTCTGTGTTGGTGGCACTGACATAACAGCCATTTTAGATTAAACGTCAAATGCTTTATGACGCTGTTCTTAAAGATAACCAAAATATGTATTTATAATATAATATATTTATGACAATTCGAATTTGACCTTGAAAATTTACCATTTTGTAAAAAAACTACAATATAGAGGGGACTGCTATCCAAGGAACTGCCGCATATACTAAAGGAGGGAACACTATACGCTGGTTTACTGTTCTTTCATTATTATAGAACACAATTTATTTTGTACTTATCTCAAAATTCTATCAAAGATCAGGACCACCAGCATTACAGCCAAATTTTTAATTGAACATTTGATGATGCTATTGATGAGCAAAACCGTCTGACCTTTGATAGAGTTGTATGTTTTATTTTATAAATATTAATATAAGTTAATTAATCTTAAATAACATATTAATTATGCTTAATATAACATCATTTTTATATTAACAAATGTGTTAGTTTTATTGCTCTTCAAATAAAAACAATCAAAACCCATATTTGCCATGTAATAATTTCAAACTATTTTACATATGGGCCCATTAGAGGTAAAATGAGCCGAGTGATATTTTAGAAAAAAAAATATGTAAGATGGATTGTAATATTCTACACATCACTTAAAGTATCGTAAAAGTGAAGTAAACTCATTTAATACACATTGCTATAGTGTTATCTCTGTAAAATAAAAATATGCAATCCACCAAAACACAAAGTAAAGACGTGATCGTACTTAAGTCCAAGAAAAATGTTTTACCATTTTACTATATTACCATTGTGTACCAATCATTGGAGCATAGCATTACATAGCAGAACTGAGGGATACTGGCATGTCATGGGAGGGAGCGAGGGAATTGAAGTTGACAAGGAATCATGGAGGCGACGCATGATGCCTTTGTACTCCAGATAGGAAGCATATATAGTCAAAGAAAAAGATGATATGAGTACTTGAGAAGTTCCCATTAAAACAAGTTGGTCCGACCAGCTATTGGACCCACAGACCTCACCGAATTGGGCAAACTACTTAGCATTCATTAAATTTGCTGCGTCATATGAAGAAAGAGTAGAAGTACAAGTAAAAGTATAAGTAGAAGTAAAATTAGTAGTAGTAGTACCTCCGAACATTTTTATAGGGTAATTTGACTGATTGATGAACTGATTTTTTTCACCTAATTACAATGGAGTTCTACAAAGTGAATGCAAATTAAAATGCAAGCCGCCAAGTCTTGGTCAATTGTTTACGAGACAATCCTTCATGGAATCAATGACAGCTGAGAACCAAGTGGCCACACCTGAACGCAATAATGATTTAGATCCTGATTTGGAAGTAACAGCATCTAAAAGATTATTTTAATGTCATAATGAAAAAGTTTACTTACACTTTTAACTATGTGCTTAAAAATCTTAAAGAAATATTAAATGCATGAAATAATAAGTAATGACTATTCTTTCTAGAATGACCATCAGCCAAATAAAAAATTGTATTTTATGGTGTAGCGAGTTAAAATATACAAAATACATAAACAAAATCTTATTCGTAAAAAATAACTCACAACTGAAAGGGCTCAGAATGAAGATTGAAATTAGTTACAATACATCAATGAATTGCTGGCTGGGTGGTCGAGTGGTCAATGTTCCATTTGAGTCCCAGTATAGGCAGTTTTTATAAATTGATTTATGGATATCTATCCGAAAGCATGGATGTATGCTTATATATCCCATTATATCCTAAAAACAGGTGTGGCGAGAGCGATTTGTCAACCACTAACTTTGTCTTTTCTTTATTCTATTATCCCTACTCTTATTGACAAAGAGATAGGTTGAGCAACTGATTCGCTAACAGTTCTCGTAGAAAAACTTCTGCTTAGGTAAATCCACCACAATCTAAAAAAACAATTTAGTTTCAGACCAGGCAAGTCTACTAAAGATGCAATTCTCACCTTTTTAATTTATAATTATCCTTATTTGGAAGAGCCTGCATTTATTGAACCACACGCTGGCGGCCTAGATCACAGAAATAAAATAGCATATATTTTATAAAACCCATGTAATATTTTAAATTTAGCTTAAGTAATTCAAAAAACAGGTTCTGCAAATTCGATTACACCTAGGGCCTCCCAAGTGCTTAATCGGTCATTGAGAACAATGCTTGCTTCAAAACAGTGATGTACAACTCGCGGCCCTTTTTGACGTTTGTGCCAGCCCTAAATCCAGCAACGTAAAACATTTATTTAATAAATGGAAGCAAGCTTTTTCTTAATGAAGGAAAATAAATCGGTTTATAGAAACAGGCTTAGTGATGAAAATTTGGATTTGATTGTGCAGCTTAATACTACAAATATTAAATACTTAAGTCAAATTATAAAAAAATATTTTAAAATTAACAAAGACCAAGATTGCATTAACTTTTGAATTACACATAAATAAAATATCTATACCTAAATACTTCATAATAAAAAGATTTTTAATCAACAAGTACTCATAATCCGCTTTTTGCATGGTTTATTTATTTTCACGTTTTTGAAATAACACGGTCAAAATAATGTGATGGAACCTACCAACCATTTATCGAAATTCACTCAATCTTTTTGACACGTCTGTTTTACATGGAACGTGTCCTCTGTAAAAGAGAATTGAGCGTAGGTACCTTAGATAAAAAAAATCTTTCCGGCCCGAACACTTCATAATTCGTTTTAATGCGACCCACTACAAGATAAATGTTGTGCATGTCTGCTTTAAAACAAGAAAAAATGTGTCAAAATCCAAACATGTTAAAAGTTTTTTTGTTTTAAAGTACATCGGGTAGTATTTTAACGAAAAAAACTCTTGCCTCTTACAAACGTCGTTTACACACTTTTTGGTTTTAAAGCATGCATAATCACCTTGTATGTAAAAGCTCTTATGTGTACAGCTTACTAGTCACATGTAGGATAAAATCATATATCCAGGATTTTGTGTTCCTTACTCTAAATCAGAGTTTTCCAATCCTTACCATCTGTGGCTCAAATTGGGATATTTTTACCGCGACTAAAGTTATCAGAGGGGAAAAAATAAGAAATCCGGTCGCAAATGGTTAAAAGTCCGGTATTTGGTCTAAAATAATTTAAATATTTTTATTCATTTGATTACGTGCGGTGCCGAAAATAGACGAAAATCCGGACTCGAATGAACTCCGAGCTGAATCCGGTCTTAGATCTTAAAATTCAGTCAAGTTGCAAGACATTAAATAAAATATTTTTTTAATAGTATAAATGCTGGCAAGGACATTATTTAGTTGAAAATATTTTGCGACCCACAAAATATGCCAATCGACCATTTTGTATCGTGACTAGCTTAGAGGTCGCTGCTCGAAAGTATAATCAGCTATTTGCCGAATATATACCGGGATGCAGACATGCCCAATATAAGAGACGCACGTAATATAATCACGCATGACTGCGCTTCTGTGTATAACCTGCTAATATCAGTACATTGTCTATGGCTCTAAATCCAAATAAATAAATGTATGTTGTCAAATAAACTAAACAAAACTGTCTAATATTCATACCAGAGACAATAATTCATACTATAAACGTCAAAATGGATAGTAAAGAGGGAAATATTGAAATAGCGGCGTCTTCCGCTGACTTAAATGAAATATGTATACAAAGCAAAAGAAAGAAACGGAAGAGCTGTATAAAAGCTTACTCACGACACTACACCCACCTACCGTTAATAACCGAATTGCGGGAAAACTTTCCGGAAGACTTCAAAAATTTTTTACGGATGGATAGCTCATGTTTTGACAGTTTGCTTAGCAAATTAAGGCACAGGATCACTAAAAAAGATACCGTACTTCGAAAAAGTATCAGCGCAGAGGAACGACTTGCAGTAACTCTGCGATTTCTGTCGTCTGGCCGTTCTTTTGAAGACCTGAAGAATAGTTCAGGGATATCAACTGCATCTTTGAGTATTCTGGTACCGGAAACCTGCAAAGCCATCTATGATGTTCTCAGGATGCAGTATATGAGAGTAAGTACAAATAGTTTGATAAATTACTTTTCTATCTTTATTAACCTTTCCCCTACGGTGCTAAAATTCCCGCGCGCTCTGGTGATATGTATTTACTACAACTCATGAAAAAGTGATTAAAAAAATCGGAAAAATAAGAGTATTAATGAATATTAATTTTATTAATCATCTTTCAAGTAGAAATGTAACAATTTTTGTAATGTTAGCGTTGAAAATTGTCTGAAAATGAGAAAAAAGCATCGCAAATATCCGGCAGTACCGCCGCATAAGACAACTTACATGTTACTAAACCGAATGCCGGCTGCGACAACGTTTCATACCAGACGAGGTCAAGCACGTGCATACAGTACACACACAGAGAAGTGCACCGGTAAACGTCTCTGTATTGGTGAGTCTATCCCCGATATGTCGACAAATAATGTATTTCCTTCACTCCAGATGAATAATTATGCATAGCAAAAAATTTATATAATTTGTGATTATATTACGGATGAATACATAAATTCTGAGCACCGTATCTATTATATTTCTTATCGATATTGACATTATTTGAGTCGAATTGTAGTAAATACATATCGCAGGGAGAGAAAGGTTAATAAAACATTGAAATAACTACTCGAAGTCAGTGTACATATTCATTACAACATGCTATCATTTCTTTCCGAAAATCAACTCAATCCTACCAAAAGGAATGCAATATATCAACGAAAATTGACCCTCAGTAAATACCGTTAAATTAGAGATTTGGATAAAGGAATGAAGCTCGGAACAGCTATTTCATATACGACAGCAACGTTTTCATACTAAAATGGATTTCGTATTTTGCATAATTTATCAGTGGTCTTCGTAATAATGTGTGATTTATTGCGAAAATGAAGTCCACAATAAAAGATTTGTACTTCGTTAAAAATCAACCAACTACAATATAACCAAGATTCAGAGGTATTTGATAAGTATTCACTTAATTCTCACTACATTACACTGCAAAATATTAAAATAACATTAAAAATTTCCCTTTTTACGTGTTCATGAACATCAACGTCAAGGCGTTAGTTGCGTGATAATTATCACAACATGAACATTCATTGTTTTTTCTTATAACCGGACATCGACTTATTTTTGGTTAACAGTATTTGTATTCAAGAAAAAGAATATTTTCTATTTTTAATGAAATGAACAGAAATGGTCACGAAACATTCCTAGTGTTCCATTCTGTCACTTTTTGTGGTGTAATGTAGTTAGAATTAAGTGAATACTCATCAAATACTTCTGAATCTTGGATATAATGTACTTGTCTGATTTTTTGATTTATTGCGATTTTGAATTCTTAATCAGATTGCTGTCCTTCTGAAAACGTTTCATTTCAAGCTCTGCTTGGAAACAACAGGATAGATTATCTAAAATGGGAGGTATGGTCACATTTCATCTGCGTCATATGGAAAGGTTTCACTGCCTGGTGTATAACAATGAAATACCGTGACTTTTTTTAAAGGTATTCTATTATTTTTCAGTTTCCACGCTTTAAAGAAGAATGGATCCAAATAGCACACGACTTTCAAGAGAAATGGCAATTCATCAACTGCGGAGGGTCGATGGACGGGAAGCATATACGGATCATTCCGCCGCCAAACTCCGGAGCGAATTACTACAACTATAAAAACTATCACAGCATCGTTTTAATGGCGCTGGTCGGCCCGAACTATGAGTTTTTATTTGTAGACGTCGGTAAAAGCGAAAGGATTTCTGGAGGAGGTGTGTTGGAATACACGGAATTTTATCAAAAATTATTAACTAAACAGCTCAATTTGCCTGAAAACGAAGAAACCGTTAGTAATTTAAATTTTGTATTCCTCGGTGATAAATCGTTTGAATTAGATGAAAATATTCTTAAGCCCTACACCCATAAGCATAGAGAACTGGACCATGCTAAGCAAGTCTTCAATTACAGGTTGTCACGCGCTCGAAGCGTTGTTGAAAACACTTTTGGTATAATCGCATCCAGGTTCAAAATACTTCGCACGACTATCAACATAAAAAATCCCAAAAGTATTTGTCACATGGTAATGGCGATTTGCACTTTGCATAATTACTTACTGGTGTCTAGCGATTCGTATATAACCGCTTCCGATATCGATAATGAAGACACAGATTCGGGCACGGTGAAAAGCGGCGATTGGCGTGCGAGCCCAAACGAGTTGCTTAATTTGCAGGAATCCAACGACGCGTTTGCCACGCACGAAGCAAAGCAAAATAGGGAGAACTACAAAAAATATTTCATGTCTGAAGGAAAGGTAGAGTGGCAGGATTTGATGATAGCAAATAAGATAGCGTAAGTTTTCTCCAGTAAGTGTGACAAAAATGAGATCTGCTGTAATTTATTGAGAAAAACTTACATACAGCTCTTATAACCTTTCAAGCCCGATTGGTGTTCACATCATGCCAAAAAAAAAAAAAAAAACTGCTCTTTCATGTCCATTGAACAACTTGATTTCTTATAAAAATTATATTGAAGTTTTAGTAATAACAACTTGTATCATATTTTTATTTAAATATAAAAAAAGAATGTTAAAAAAAATACAGTGTCTTTTTTTAATACATAGTTTCTCAACATTTCCCCCGTGTCCGTGGCCCCTTTTGAGTTTCCATATTTTGACCGTGACCCCCATACCCGTACAAATAAGTTTGTCTGAGGCTCGGGGATTGAAAGATTCCAAAATAATTTTCAATTTTTTGAATATTTCGCTCATTGGTAGATTTCAATTTAACCCATGAATTGGTGGTCGCTTTCCACAGTTCTCGTGTAATTCTAAATACAGTAAAACCCCACTTACACTATAGTCGAGACCGTGTAATTGGCGGTAGTGTAATTGGGGATGTGAATCTCATAAAAAATTAGGGATTTGGTTTTTTTCGCAAAAAATACAAAACTAAGATTTCCCTTAGTTTAGCAAATTGGGAGGAAATATTTAGTTTTTGTATTGGTAAATATCCCGTACACAGACAGACGCCCAACTATGCGTGTATAGCCTGGCACGTGTTGAATACACAGACGCTAGCCAACATTTGACTATGCGCGGCACAGACGACCGTCTCTTAGTAACGACAATGGAATGCGACCTCAGCTGCCTAAATTTTCCGTTTTAAGAATCATTGCTTGTCAAGTCGTGCAGATTTCTTGACAACCTTGTTTTGAATTTGAATCGTTTCAAATTTAATATTGAAATTTCACCAAGCACCTTCAATCGAAATCTTAAAGTAAAAAACCTTGTTTTGGTTTCGGTCATCAGCGTGACGATCTTTAAATTTTTCAGGGTTAAGTTCACTGTCCTTTCACATTCAGCCTGGCTTGCTTTTTAGTTTTCCAATAAGAATACCCCTCCGGAATCCAAGAACATCTTCGGCAGATAATGCAATGACACGTTTGATATAGCACCAATCTCCCTCAATGCGATTGGACCAGGAAGTAGGCTGCACGAAAATGCGATCTATTCCCTTTCTTACTGCATTGTCAAATTTTAGTTTAGTAGTATCATTTTAAATCTTTTTGATGTCGATCTTTTTCCGTACTGGTGGCTAATCTAAGCAACGTAGCTTCAGGTGGATTTTGCCGACAAGTAGTTCATATTTGCTATAAATGTCAGCGACTCTATATGTGTGAACACCGAGATGTTTTTTTTCTATATTTTGTGCTGTAAAGAAGGTGGTCTATCAGGAGGTCCATGTGTATTTATAGATGTCCTTATGCGGGAAGTTTTAAAAAATTAATAGGTTGTTTTGTTTTATATTTATCAATTTATTGTGAGACAATGAGAGGTTGCTGTTTAACACACCACTGGCTCCATCTTTATTACATACAGTAAACTATCAGTGGAGCAGTAAAATAAGGAATGCCGTTATCAACTGGAATGTTTTTAAAATTCTATTTATCTAGATTAGTGGTGCACAAGGCCCATTAGCGTGTACTAGAGGTATGCACGGGCACGGGCCTGGCCCTCAGGCCCCTACCCGGATAAGTGCAATTGACATTCGGGCTCAGGTAAGGAATTTATTTCTTCAGAAAAATATTTCAGACTATGTTCGTGTCATAAGTCAGCCATGATCATTTTAATTATTACCAGTTCTAGAGTTCTAAATTGCTGTAAATTTGTAAAAAAACGGTTTTTTTTCGGGCTGTCCTTAGCCTGTATAAATCTGGGCTTCGAGTCAGGTTCAAGTAAAAAGTGTGGTATTAGACTCGGGGCCTGAGTCTTTCAGGCTTGGAAGGGTAATTTTGTAAAATTTCGCCCCTTGCAGACCACTAGTGTGTACGTAATAAAAATGTTAATTAAATACAATGTTTTAATAACTTGCGATTCTTTTATTATGTTTCTCTAAACGAAGAGAAATTTAAATAGATATTTACAGTTCAAGACAAATTCATCATATTATGTTATTTAGCGGTGGAAAATGTTATCACGTCAGAACATTTGTTTTTTTTTTCAATAAAGACCGTAGTGCTTTTGTGGGATTGCGTGGATGGTAGGTCCTGTCTTCTTGACAACAGCGTTGAATCCATGGACATCATCAGCAGTGTAATCTACCACGCGGACTGAACCGTCTGGCTCTACCAAGGAGTACTGGCCTGAAAAATAAATAAAAATATAAGTGGAAAGACTTTCCAACGCCTATTACACATAATTAAAAAAAAAAGATCTGTGTGTTGGTGCTCTCCTGTAATAATATAGCTCCACAAGAACTGCACGGTCAATTTGAGATTTTGCCCCTAACATCTAATGCAAAAACTATTATCAGAAGCACACATAAAAATCAACTGACTCGCGCAAAAACTTAAATGCGCGTAGACACTTGCTCGGTCAATATTACTGCTTGGCTGCATTCTTGGTTGGTCTCAAAGAGTCATTATTCTTTTCGATAATGAGAGGTTACCTGACCGTCCAATATGCTGTATTAGGAGTATGCTCCACATTTGGTGGAGACACAGACATTGGAGAAAAACACTTTGTAATTTTCCTGCTTGTCCTTACTAGGTTTGACAATTAGTGGAATAGCAAAGTCATCAACATACCTTTAACGACTCCGCCATCTCTGACTTCTTTTTGAGATTTGACATCTCCTGTGTGACTATCGGAAACTCCATAGTTGTAAGCGTATTTGGGATATGCCTATGAAAAAAAAAGAAATATATTATTAGCAAATCATTATATTAATACTCGATAATGTTTGTTAGTTAGTGTGATATGTCACCGACGGTACCGGCTAGTTTTAAATCACGATGCCTGCAAATTTTTTTTTGTCAAAAGAATATATGGGCTCTCGAGAGGTGAAGTGAGCCAAGTAGTGCAATGGTAAAACTTTTTCTTGAAGTGGATTGGATATTTTTATTTTACGGAGATAACAAACACTATTGCAGTCTGTATTTACTCAGCTCAATTCACTTTTGCGATACTTTAAGACGTGTAGAATATTACAACGCATATAACTTTTTTTTTAAATACCACTTGGCTCACTTAACCTTTAATGGACCCGTATGATTGCCTTTTTTTCATTATTCATATTATGTATTTTGTCATGCAGTGAAATCTGTGTGTAGAAAGCTGAAACCTTAATATTTATTTTACAATGGTTTGAATATTAGATTTCCTTTTCTGTTAATATATTATGTATATTTTGATTTTAAAATTACGAGAGTAACTTAAATAAATTTAAGGTAAACTTAATCCTTTTTATCCTGTCGATACGTCCCATGTAAATCAGCTGTTCAAAAAACCCGTGTAAAAAGAATTAAATGAATATAGGTTCCTTAACATTTGTCTGTGCTATTTCAAAATCGCACAGAAGAGGATTTATTATGTGCACATATTAATTAAAAATGTTTTTCTTGTGAAATTATATATTAGATCGTTGTTTTTGTTAATTTTTAACTAATTCTTCAGAATTTTAATTTAATATTTGTAGTATTTTCAAATTTTCATCAGTTGGCCTATTTCTATGAATCGATTTATTCTCCTTTGTCAATCAAAAAGCTTGCTCATATTTATTAAGAACATTTTTTTTACTTGAGAAAAATATGTATTATAATTAATTTTAAGGCCGCGGGTTTTGCATCATTGCTTTAAGACATGTAGAATATTACAACGCACCTAACTATTGTTTTTCTAAAATACCACTTGGCTTAATTCACCTCTCGTGGGCTCATTTCATGAGTCGTATCATAGAAGAACAACGCTTTCAAAATTTCGGTATCTTTTTTTTAAATTAACATTTTTTTTATATTATAATGACAAAAACAATGTCTACTCACGTAATGATCTCCACCGTACGATCCAAGCTTTCCCCCGCCATATCCCAAGCCGCCGTATCCGAGTCCACCATATCCCAATCCATTGAGGCCTAAGCCATTGTATCCTAATGATCCTAATCCATTGTGGCCGATGTTGTTATAGCCGATGTTATTATAGCCGATGTTATTGTAGCCGAGACTGTTGTACCCCAAGCCGGAGTATCCCAATCCACTGAGCCCTAAGCCATTGTATCCTAATCCGCTGAGACCAATTTTGTTTTGGGCGAGACCGTTGTATCCCAAGCCAGAGTATCCGAGTCCCCCATATCCTGCATAGTCTGCGCCGCCGTAGCCGAGATGATTGCCTACGAGTCCTGAGGAATGGTGGCCTACGCCGCGCACGATATTACTGTGAGACACAGCGACTGCGTGGCCATTGCACAAGGCAGCTAATGCCACTACACAGAAAGACATCTGAAAATGTCAAGACAGTTAATTAATTCAGTAGTAAGTTTCCGTCCCAAACACGTAGGACAAATAAGTGTCAAAGACAAACATTAAGGTAAGACAGTAAGGAAATGATATACAATTTCATTTGATAACTTTGTTACTCCACTTGTTGTATTAACAACAAACTGTGACACGTATTTCGCCTCTTTAAGAAGCATCACCAGACAGAATTTATTTTGTCAGAGCGTTATCTACCACATGACTTGTCAAGACTGCCAAATTACTTATATAGGACAGACAGGTGGAAAATGTAAGTAAACAACACGCAAGATGTCTAAAAAGTAATATTTGTTTAGAGTTTGCAAAACATTTGTTTAAAAAAGTTCTTTATATATTTTTAAATATTTTATCTAGTAAATAATAAATGAACAACTTGGAGTATTTGGAAATAAATAGTCATTTATAGATTTTTTAAAAATATTTTTGCGGTGATGTCTCTGGGGTTTTATCGAGACCTCGGTAGTCCTTTGAACCTTCATTCGTCGGTATTCTGGCAGAAGGCGATAAGTCAAAAACATTGTTGTAAGATTATAATGAAAATTTAACATCTCTGTTTATGCACTTTAACTATTACTTATCGTTCTAAAAACTTCATGAAATTCGATAATAATTAATGAATTCGATTCAGATATTCAAAAGTTTCAAGTTACTTATAGTTTTTTAGTTGCCAAACGCTTTAATCGGAATTATTTGACTTTATTATTATTTGAATTAATTGCCTTCTGCCAGTATGCCGACAAAATATATTTTGTGTATCAATTAAATTTAAAAAAAAAAAAAACAATATGTACATAATATGTTATATTTACCAAAATAAACGTCATTTTTTACTAATATTTATTTAAGAGTGATGAATTCGTTCTTCAAAACTGCACAACTGATAAATAAAATTTGATTTCATGTCTTTATATACTCATGCGTTGGTTACTCCAATATTCTGGTAGGTGTTCGTTTTTTTTTATCAAATTAATAATAATTTTCACTTTTTACGCGCATAATATTAAATATTACTGAAATATCAATTAACACAGGTTAGTATAATCCAAATAACACGATTATACAATTCTGGTAACATTGAATAGTTGAATTGTAAATGGGTTCTACATTCTTTGGTTCAGTAGTGCTCAAATTGTATGCACTGCGGTACCTCTTTTGACGGTTCTTTGTTATTCAATTACTGACATTTTTTTATTATTATAGAGAATAGAAGTAACAACAAACGAATGTGTTACTACCAGTGGCGGTTCTACGTACTGGGCTAGGTGGGCTTAGCCCGACCTGCATTTTTCACCCAAAATGTGTAGAAAAAAAACTTTAGATGGCTGAATAAAAATGAGCAGCAATTCGGTCGCTGAACAAAATAAATACATTTCTAAACGTAACTAACCTTTCCCAAATTAAAAAAATATCTTTATTTTGATTTTCCTCTGTCAATATAAGACAATGCTATGTCTACCTACAATAATACTCTCGATTGTGTTTTGTGCTACAATTTTAAGCCGAGCCGGTATAAAAAAAAGCAATAACCCTATACATATTTCATACAGAACAAGCAACGTGCAAATTTCGTAAATAGTATACAATACTAAACTTTTCTCTAGCCCACCCAAGATTTTAGGTCACGAACCGCCACTGGTTACTACCCCAATTGTATTTATGCGCCGTTGTTGTACTATTTATAATCTTTTTAGACCGAGAGTCCTGCTCGACAACCCACCATAGATTGTATGTTTCGTCTAAAATTTATAAACTACATATTTCAGAACGAACTTAGCATCATGAAAATGACTCTCTTGTTTTTACTTCCTTGTGTACTGTATGTATATATCGACTGTGGAAAGGAAAAAGGACGTAACCTTCAATTTTCCAAAACAACTTTTTTTCGATAATCACAATGTATCAAACTTGATACGCGTTCTATCAAAAGGAATCTGAAAATGCCGAATAAGTATCTAAATTTAGCTTTCAAGTTTGAAAAAGATGACCTTGTAAAAAATTAAAGCCAGAAAAAGACTGAAATTAAGGTTTTTCTGAGACAATTTCTTTAATTAATATTAGGTTATGTCAATTAAACACTAGTTTAGAAGTATTCGTGCACTTCAAGGGTGTGTACAATTCATAATTTGCATATGTCACAAAATCATCAAAACACGTTTTTAGCGCCTCCTGTAAAAAATTATATGTGTGGGTTACGTCCTTTTCCCTTTCCACAGTTGATATGTATGCATGCGCATGTGTGTGTACATGTATGGCTATAGTATGAGAGGAAGTATATAGAATGTGATTTTCAAATTAATGCATATGGAGTCCCCGTGAACTGGCTTCACTAAGGATTTTTCACCTCTGTAGCGATCACCCCCTTCCATCGGCAACAATGGTAAGGAAGTACAAACTTCCAAAACATTAGCGATGGAGGAGACTCGAAGAATTTTGACGCTAATTATGAATCTAGCTTAGTAGAAACTCCTCAATACTCACATCGATATTATTTTGATTTAATAAGATTTAAGTGATTTATTATAAAGTGTATAAACTATGTTATAGAATAAAGTTGAAACAACATTTAAATAATAATAAAAGTGTTTTAGTAAAAATATATCCATAATAAATAAAATGAAAGATTTACAAAATCGTACTTGTCACTGACGACAGGTTTAGAAACTTAGGTTAAGTTGTTGTTATTTTTTATTTAACGAAGCAAAACCGGAAGATGTATTTCCCGTCACGGATTGAATAATTTCTGATTGTTTTGATCAATATAAATAATGACGTCCTTTCCGATCTACGACAGTAATACCAGACCTTTAACAATCTTCTTCTTCGTCATGATTGAGGACCTTTGACACTTTGGATACCTTTCCGATGCTATCAATCTATTGTTGATATGTGCAAGTAGAGTTTTTTTAACCAAATAATGTGGACTCTCAAAGTAGTTTCTTCTTCTTCTTTGACCATATTCGCTGCTAATGTGGAGCATATGCAGTGACGTTCCTAGGCAATGAGCCGCCTCTAGGCAAGGTTTAAAATAGCGCCCTTACTATTTTTTTGAAATAAACATACAAAACGCTTAAACCCATAAGATTCATGTCATTTTATTAATTATATCCGATATTTTCGATTATTCTAAAATTACAAATATATAAATATGCATCTTCAACTCATCTACGAACTAAAAAAATTTGAAATTATCCCTTATTAAGAGCTTTTATGACACAGGCCATTTCCACTCGCGTTTATTAATTTACGCAAAAGCTGCCTCCTATAGTGCCGCTATCAGTAAATGCCATATTTAAATAATGTTTTTTCGATAAAGTTATTTACTGTATACTCATAGTTTATAATATTATTGCCATTTAAAATATATTTTTCAGCATTTTAAAAATTTATTTTGACATCGTTTGCTGCTCCCTAGAACTTGCCGCCCCTAGGCAACTGCCTACTCGCCCATGCCCACGGGATGTCCCTGAGCATATGGTTTAATCTCTCTTTTCAAAGAGATTAGGGATATGAAAATAGGGTTAGGAAAGAAGTAATAGTTAACAAATCGATTTCACTACACCCCGTTATTTTAGGATTGGAATGGAAGGATAGGAATATTAAAATGCAAACACGCATGGTTTCGAATGAAAAAATATTGTTCGTACTGGCGCTTGAATCTGTGTGATACGTCACGGAAGTCAACGACGTTGACCATTCCTCCACAGACCCGACAAATGAGTAGTTGAATAAAACTCTATCGTATAATACTTAAAGCGAAAAAAGGTTTTCAATAATTCCCGGTTAACCGTGAAAAATAAACAGGTTTTTTCCGAAAACAGACAATAAACCGGTTTCGGTTAAAACCTGGTTGGAAGACCTAATAAGCAGTTCTTATAGAAAAACTTCTGTTGAAATACCTCCATTAGGAAGCCATATGGTCGACATAGGGAGCAGACATGAATAATAAAAAAAGACACAAAAGATTCACAAAAAACTGTGTATAAAAATTGAAGATTGGTTTCCTGACATTTTGTAATTTATAACTTAATTCGATTGCTGCTACAGACGAGATGTCTCGTCAAATTTTTTATGCTCAACACGCCAGAGACGAGTTATCTTGTTAATAACTAATTAAATTAATAATTATGTAAATTATAGTCGGCGTGCTATGTAAAGACGTACTTTTTTTCTGGGGCAGTCAAAAGGTTAAGAATAAGAATCAATTTCAGTTTATTCGTAAACATTGCGATGTCCTTTCAGATGATGTTTTTTAAAGAGACGAAACATGTGTCACAGTTTGTAACACAACAAGTGCGGTAACAAAGTTATCAAATGTAATTACCAATCTCTTGTCAACCAAAGCTTGAGGTTTTCGTCCCAACCCTGAAACCCCAGCACCTGAGCTGGTTCTGTTTTCAGGTATGTACAGTAAAATTATCACATCCTTTAGCTTGCGTTTTAAATACTACAGGATGCTCATTTTCACTTTTTACTCACACGGTGATTACTATTAATGAGATGATATTAAGCAATAATTAAACAGTCGTTAATAATCTAAATTGAAGGATTATTAATAATTGTAACACTGAATAATGAATAAATATGACATTACAGCAAGTCACGCCCGGATGGACACGGTTATATTCAGGGTAGCGACTGCCAGATGCGAAATATTCATTAAAATTCTTACAAAATTAACGACAAAATGTATTCGTTGGTATACTGGCAAAAGGCGATAAGTCAAAAACTCTTATAGCAAGATAATTGCTCGATAATCATGAAATTTGTACATCTCTATTAAGTCGTTGTCCTATGACGCAACAGTTAGCGATGTGGGCTTCCATACGAACAGCATTTTTTCGATTTCTGTTCGAAGGCATAGGTGTTTGTGATGTCTAAAAATTCCCTCTCACTTTTACTGATCCCTTAATAACTGGGCGTAGCGAAAGCGATTAGTTAACCACTAGTACTGTCCTAGCCTTATCCTTCTATCCCTAATACTCTCTTTGGAAAAAGAAAGGTTGGGCTACTGAGTAACAATTATTTTTCGTAGTTAAACTTGATTTACTTAATATAATTTAAGATTTCGACTGAAGGTGCTTGCTGGAATTTCAATGTCAGTTCAAGTTCATCCGTGCACTTGAACGCCTGAAGATGCCGAAAGGCGAAACCCGGGTCGTTAGTGACGAAATCTGTGGGAGTGTACATAATTTGAACGATTCAAAATTGATATACTTACATTAGGAGGACATATGCTCCACATTGGGAGCGGAAATGGGCTAAAAATATATAAATATATGCACTATATCTGTTTCTTATCGTTTCAAACACTCCATAAAATTCGATCCTCTTATTCAAAAGCGGTAAGTTATTTACAGTTTTTTTTTGCCAAATTGAATAATTTCTTAGAAATCTGGCGTGCGCTATTTTCCGGTAGTCTCAAATGTCCCCATTAACACAAAAAGGTTAAGACCCTCTGTCATCGAGTAAATTAGAAACGTGACGATGAATTTTCGTTAAAATATTTTTCAATTCGCAAAAATTATCGGTTTCTTTGATTCTGATGCTTGGATTTTTTAATCCGGAATTAATCTTCAAAGATAATTGTATTGGTTCAGTGATGTGTTGCTATGAGTTCGCACCGGCTCTGTCGATCCGGTTGCTAAAATAATTTCGGTTCGGAGAGCTGGTTCTTAAAACACGATTTTTATTTTAATTACCGTAATTCTGAGATCAAATTTTTAAGCGATCACAATACTTGATCCGATATTGACCATGTAAAAACTTGCCAACGTTTTGTGTACTATTTTGAACTATATTTACTATACGGTACTATAACACCCGTCAAGGTTAAAGCTTCAAATGAAAATCAAAACACTATTTGGAATGAATTTATTTAATGTATAAATTATGGTACTTAACCTGATCTGTGCCGTGCGGTATTAATATGGCCGTGCATGGAGGGCTGTGATTTTCTTTCAAAAAATAAAACCTAATAAATATGTACTTTTTGGACATACATATAATAATAGTTCGTCACGAACACTTACCATATCGACTGTGGAAAGGAAAAATGACGTAACCCACACAAATCAATTTTTAAAGGAGGCGATAAAAACGTGTTTTGATGATTTTGTGACATATGCAAGTTATGAATTATACACAACCTTGAAGTGCACGTTGACTTCTAAACTGGTGCTTAGTTGACATAATCTAACATTAATTAAAGAGATTGTCTAGGAAAAACCTTTATTTCAGTCTTTTTCTTGGTTTTAATTTTTTACAAGGTCATATTTAAAAAAATTAAAAGTAAAATTTGGGTACTAATTCGGCATTTGCAGCTTGCATCCTTTTGATAGAACGTGTATCAAGTTGTGATTGTCGAAAAAAAGCCTGTTTTGAAAAAACGGTGGGTTACGTTATTTTTCCTTTCCACAGTCGATATAAATACACGAGGGGTCATTTCCGCTATCACTTATCCAAAAACGTTTCAAAAACGGAAATTACCGCCACGTTAGCATAGCCCTGCTAGCAACAAATTTGAACACAACAAAAAAGTTTTTTTTAAATCGATGTATTATAGATTACAAAACAATATCTTTTATGTTTCAGTATCCACTATGATTCCAAGAGATGTCACTATATGCATGAAATTCTAAAATTATTAAATACGTGTAAACACGCACATTTTGTATGACCGAGCACGAAATTGTATGGCATGTTAACACGTCCGTGGCAGAGAACCGGGTAATAATGTAAAAAAATAATTTAAAAAGTGTTTAAAAAGGGGGTTGGTGTTTACTAAGGTGCGAACTTGTTGATAAAATTTAAGCAGCACATCACTGCATTGCTTTATTTATGATGTATTTATTTTTCGAGTAGAAACAGATTAGCATGTAAAAAAACACATTCACTTTTATATTTAAAACCATTTTATAAACCTATATTGACTCAGTATATATGGCGCTACACATATTCATCAAAATATTGCTTATAATTTATTAAAATACCAAGTATTTGATTTTTTTTAAATGTCTTGAACATCCGTGTTCGCTTGCATATGTTCCGGACACCTGTATCCGCTTGGTATCCAAGTGGTTAATAGTTTTGTGTCAAAGTGCGATATAGTAGAGTAAAATATACGAAAAAAATGGTGTAAAGGAATTTGCCGAAGTCCTTATTATACAATGAAAAAACAAATGTTCAAAAAACATGGCGATTAATTTATTGATACAATGCTTTATACAAAAACTATGAACAAAGATAATTCAAAATATAAGTATGTACAGCTGTCACTATTAAGGTCATTGGTTGGAGATTTCTTCAATCAGGTTTTGATGTCAACTTCTAATAGAGACCGTAGTGCTGGTAAGGAATAGCGTGGATGGTAGGTCCTGTCTTCTTGACGACGGCATTGAAGCCATGCACATCATCAGCGGTGTAGTCCACGACGCGGACTGAACCGTCTGGCTCTACCAAGGAGTATTGGCCTGGAAAGAAGAGGACAATTAATAGACAAGTTATTTAGCCGCCTGTGTGGTCGAGTGGTCAACGTCGTTGGCTTCGGCTACGGAGGTCACGGGTTCGAGTCCCAGTATGGACAGTTTTATAAATTGATTTTTCAATCGATTTATGAATTTATGTTTGAAGGCATGGATGTATGTGAATGTCTTGAAATCCCCCTCCCATCCTATCCTATAAACGGGGCGTATGGAGAGCGACTAGCTAACCATTAGTTCTGTCCTAGCCCTACCCTTCTATTCCTACTCTCTTTGGAAAAAGAGTGGTTGAGCAACTGAGTAACAAGCAGTTCTCGCAGGAACACTTATGTTGAGATAAACTCCATTAGGAGTACATATGCTCCACATTGGGAGCGGACATGGTATTCGATGTCACAAAAAAAACGCAGTAAATATTCATTATTTGAAAATTATTATCGTCAAATTGTTGGAAATACATTTTTCATTTGAAAGGTAAGTCTAAAAAAAGATAGACTGGATAACAAGTAGTTCTCGTAGAAACACAAATCTGTTGAGATACCACGATTACGTAACCATATGCTCTAGATTGGGAACGGATATGAATTTTAAAAAATCCATTACTTGATCTGGCAACCGGGTGTAAAAATGCCCAATAGCGTTTACCACTCAGTTAAAACAGTGCTTCTCAAAGTTTTTCATGGTACGGACCCCTAAATCTAAAAAAAAATCGGCGGTCCCTGGAGAATACCTGCGGCCTCCAGTTTGGAAAGTTCTGAGCTAAAGGATAGTTAAAATTCTTATTACCTTTAACAAGTCCACCATCTCTGACTTCTTTCTGGGACTTTACATCTCCGGTGTGACTGTCTGATACTCCATAATCATATGCGTACTTGGGGTATGCCTGACAAACAAAACGAAATGTCAATTCCATCATTTTTCTAATTTGATATGACGTATACTACCAGAAAACGTTAAGTCAAAAACCTTGCTCTGAGAGTATCAAAAAGCGAACTGTCAAAGTAGCGTGGCAGTAAACGATAAGACAAATAAATAAACAACCGAAATGATCACAGCTCAAAAACGTTTAGTTGTATAATCGTTTTTGGGAAGCTGTAGAAATAAAAAAAATATATTTTTAAAAGATTTTTTTACAATACATTTTCTTATCAAAAGTGCTTTTTTCTAATATAATACGTTTCCACCTACAGTTGCTATACACCAGTGATGCACAAACGCGGCTCTTTGTGAATTTTGTGGCGGCCCTTAAATCTCTTTCTCAAACATACTTTTTTCACGTAAAACATTTATTAAACAAATGCAAGCAAGCTTTTTCTTCAATGAAGGAGAATAAATCGGTTCATAGAAACAAATATTATGTCAAATTAAAAAAAATAGTTAAAAATTAACAAAGACCAAGAAAGCATTAACTTATGATTTGCATACATAAATATTTCACAATGAAACGATTTTAAATAAGCACGTACTCATAATCCTTTTTTTGCATGGCTTATTTATTTTCGAAATAATATAATGGAACCTATTATTCACTTGATCTTTTTTACACGATTTTAAGGCTGTTTTACATGGAACGTACATATGTTCTGTATAAAAAAAGGATTGAGCGTACTTTAAATCATTTTTTTCTTTGCGGCCCGAAGCAACGATAATTTGTTTTATGCGGCCCGCTAGAAGGTAAAGGTTGTGCATCACTGCTGTACACCATAAACTACTGCACACTTACATAAAAAGACAGTTGAAGTATTACATTTATTTTGTTCGACTTTATTTCCATTTTTAAATATTTTACTGTTTTTGACATGTAAGTTTTTAAAAAAGCTTTCGTGATATTTTCAAGAAGATAACGGTTGGTAAATATATAACATTTTTGGCTTAAAATCTCAAAATAATGTGTTAATAAATTTTACTCACGTAATGATCTCCTCCGTACAGCCCAAGCTTTCCGCTGCCATATCCCAAGCCGCCGTATCCGAGTCCATCGTATCCCAATCCATTAAGTCCTAAGCCATTGTATCCTAATCCATTATGACCGATGTTGTTGTAGTTGAGGGTATTGTAACCCAAGCCGGAGTATCCGAGTCCACCGTACCCCAATCCACTGTGACCGAGTTTATTGTAGTTGAGACCGTTGAAACCCAGGCCGGAATATCCAGGGTAGCCTGCTACGCCGTAGCCGAGATGATTGTCTACGAGTCCCAAGGATTGGTGGTCTACGCCGCGCACAATATTGCTGTGAGACACGGCGACTGCGTGGCCATTGCATATTGCAGCCAATGCTACCACGCAGAGAGACAGCTGGAATAGTTAATTATTAAATTATTATATTAAAATCAGATTAATATAATATACGTTATAAGATTATATTAAAAATATTCTGTGCTAAATTTTCTATTCTACTAATTGTTTTTTATTCACTAAAGATTGTTATCAATAAGTTTGTGTCTTTTGGCAGACATTCAAGCATTTTATGCATCCAAAAACAAACCCCCATTTACACTAATATCGGGACCGTGTAATTTGGGGTAGTGTAATTGGGGGAGTGAATCTTATACAAAATTAGAGATTTTGTTTTTAAAAATGCAAAACTAAGATGAAATATTTAGTTACTAAGTGATAAAATGCAACGCGCGCCAAAATCCAACACATAGACAGTCGCCTAGCTATGCGTGTATAGCCTGGCACGTGTTGAATACACAGACGCTAGTCAACATTCGACTGTATGCATCGCCCAGACGACCGTCTCCTAGCAACGATAATAGAATGCGACCGTTGAATTGGGGGATTTGCGGCGAATAATTCAAGCCAGTGCGTAATTCTGAGTACTGTAATTGGGGGTTCCACTGTATTTGGCTTGAATATCACTACTTTTTAATGTGTAGTTTTATTCATAGACTTTATAATATATCGAACCCATGACAAGTGAAGTCAGCCAAGTGGTACTTTAAGAAAAAAATACGTAACAATATTTACCGTATCTTAAAATTACAATGTGCCTAGTAAATACCCACTGCAATAGTCTTATCTCCATACAATAAATATTAAGACGTGATTGTACTTAAAATTCCAATATAAAAGTTTTACCATTTTCCTACTAGGCTTGTTTAAATTCTCAAGGGCCTGTGTTATAATGTGTTTGCAATAATGTATTCATTTGATATTATTTACCACGATAAACGCCATTTTTCTTTTAAATTCACAACTTTGTTCTCTTGTTAACTTTAAATCACAAAGCACTTTGGTGAACTGATGCAATTAGATGGATTCCGTGTGTTTTTATAGCTACCCATCAGGTTCAATCGAATTAGTGCTTCCGTTGTTTTGTGTTAAATGTAACATGTTGTTATTTTCACTTTTTACGTGCTCGATATTAAATATTCATTTGGTGGTATTAAGCAATAGTTAAACAGGCATTTATGAACTAAATTGAAGGATTTATAATAATAATTGTTAAATTGAATAATTAATAAAAACGACTTAAGCAGCAGTCATCAACGCATGAATTTGAGTCCTTTGTTTTTTTTTTTAATTCATGTCCGATCCCAATGTGGAGGATATGATTTGATATGATATTTTTTTATTACTCCTATGCAATTAGGGCTTGTAGGTTTTCATAAACCGGTTTTTTGGCTAAATTTGTGACATTCGAAAACCGGTTTTTCAGCTTCGTAACCGGTTGTGCCAAGTTTTCCGTAAACGAGTCTATAAACAAAAGGACAGAGAATTTGGATCTTTTATTTGATGGCTTAACCGGATGGCTGCCACAAGCGTCTTAAGACGCGAACATTTCCGTGAACGGTACGCCAATCATACATAAAATGACGTCTTTGGACGCACGCTTTGAAATGGATTTTACTAACGTAAATCAATTATGTTAAACATACAACTGTGTCGAACACACTACGACATCTATTGGGAATATCGTCCTATACTCACAATTGAAACAGTTTTCGTTTTTACTACTTGAAAAAACGATAAATTAAAAAATATATATAATTGGAATTAAGCTCGTGGCGTGCGAGGTACCGCCATACATACACCTGCTGGCAGTTAAAAGGTTAAAGACCATATGCCCCACATCACTAACCAGCGAAAGGGTATTTTCGATATCAGGAAATTTTGTTACAAATCGATCAGTGGATGCTTTGTGTTTTTTTCAATCATATTTTCTGAAGAGTAACACCAACTAATTTCTTGTTGTGTATTATTATGTATATACAACATAAAAAAAATGAACTTTTTCTCGCTATTTTAATTGAATTAGCCATTTTTTGGAAAACTTCGAAAACCGGATAAAACCTGTTTTTGAACAATATTGACATTCTAAAACAGGTTTTTTCAAAAGTCGATTTTTGTATAAGCCCTATATGCAATTATGCTCAAAACTTAAATAAGCAATCGATTGTTACTTAGAATATTATGTAACATTATGCAATTTGCCGTAAACTTATCAATGCAAATGGCTAAAAATGTATAGGTTGTGTCAAAAGGCATTAAAAATGTTATCACCTTTTGTGCTAAAACTGGATATTCTTGACGACGAGATGACCAGAAATGCATCAGTGGTATTCTGTCGTAGATGCCTTTGAGTGTTGTATCACACGGGAGTTCAATTATTGAATCAATATCTGAATCCTGCATTTCTGACCACTGACTATTTTTGACAATACACAGCGCTGCGTCAAGTTGGCTTATTACGAAATTATATAGTAAATATACAGATTTATTTTAGTAAATTGATGACCAGGCATTTTGCTTTCTGCGACCTATCATTTGGAAAGCGCTGCTCTATACCATCAGAACATTCTAGTTACTAGAATAATTTTAGTAGATTTTAAATAATATGATGTGTAGACTAATACTTGTTTTAAATCTTTAAATGATTTTTCTCTGATTTTCGACTACGCCTCTGAAAAAACACCCAACCCACTCCACAGCCCTGCTAAAGATTTTTCTCAATTAAGTGAAACGCGTTTTATACGTTATACAAAATCAGTGGAATATTTTACTAATCAATTAAAAAATATTTATTTACAAAGTGACCGGAGAAAACGCTGTTAAATGAAATAATTGTTGTATTTTTTTGAATCGTGGTTAACAATAATTTTACGATTTAATCAGTGGCGGTTCTACGTACTGGGCTAGGTGGGCTTAGCCCGACCTGGCTTTTTGTACATGTTAGTTCACTTTGAATGAGACGAATTTGAGGTCCAGTTTTTACTATTCTATTATTTCTTACTTACATTAGCTTTGATTTTATTATATAATAATTTATGCCTTACAGTTGTGTCGTAGTATTTGTTAATTTTCTTGTAGATTAATGTATAATGTGATGTGGAAACATGCACAAACTCGTAAATAGTATACAATGCTAAACTTTTTTCTAGCCCACCCAAGATTTTAGGTCACAGACCGCCACTGGATTTAATGTAGTTCTACGGCAGAGAAAAATGCTCTCGCAGACATGCATCGGTAGAGGAAGGCTTTATTGACTTGTGGCACAACTAGCTCACGTCTTGTATCCGACGCAAAGCATCTATGTTTGAAGCTTGGTACACATTTTTTTATTAATAGCAGTGTGACTCCAGACCTGATAGAAAATGCATCATAACTTCATGCAAACTGTCTGGAACACACAGCTGTACACAGTGACGTTTCTAAGCTATGTGCCGCCCCTAGGCAGACCCTTAAAATAGCGCCCATTTTCTTTCATTCCTTCCCATTATTCTAGGAATAAATATACACGTATAATAGTTCGAATCCTTTACTCACTTACACATACTCAAACAAATCTTTTGTCAATTAGTTTTAGTTTTGCTTTCAGGTGATTGATAGTATGTACCTCATTGACAAAGATCCTAACGAATAAATATGATCCAAAAGCCCATACTATTGTTCAATAATTATGAAAAAAATAACTAATACTTTTACTACACATCATAAAAAATAGTGTAAATCTAAAATGCACTCACATTATATAAGTATCGAATATTGATTTGGTATTTTGTTAATCAAAGACATTGAGGCATTATATTTATTATAAATCAAATTCATGTCAAAAATATTTCGTCATTTAAAAAATCTGTGATCATTTGCCGCTTCCTAGGACTTGCCGCCCCTAGACAACTGCCTACTCATCTATGCCCCAGGGACGTCCCTGGCTGTACACGATGAAAACCAAATGCTATTTCTCCAAGGCTTGTGTTATATCAGTGCTGCTTTGCTATAGCGAATAACAGAACCTGACGATGACTTGGAGAATAGGTCGCGTCGGATATTAAGGGTGAGGGAGCTTCAATTCGTGAAAAACTCGAAGATTAGAGAATGTACAAGATAATGCAAATGCAGTGTCACGTCGGTGGTCATTGAGAGACGTTGGAACTGTCTGGGTCACGAGCTGATGCCTCTGAAGAATCAAATTCCTGTCTTCCTCTTATTCCGATTTGTGGGATTTCAGAGTTCTGGACGACCGACGTTTACTATACATATGATATTTTTGGCAGAACTGAGAGTTGTTGGCACGCCATGGGAGGTTGCGAAGCGATGGACGGGAGACAAGGAATCATGAAGGTGACCCGTGGTAGCCATATGCTCCACATAAAGAAAGAATATGGTGAAAGAAGAAGTTTAAGCATTCTCGAAAAGCTATCAACTGACTGTTTAAAGCAAGTTGCTGCATGGGGAGACTACAATAAACTACAATTTGCACCCCATAAAACATGTAGTATAATGCTTAAAGGGAAACTGACGCGAAAACCAATAGTTAAGTTTAATACAATCACAGTTCCAGTCCAGAGAACCTTGAGAAACCTCGGTGTGATATTAGATGAAAAAATATCTTTCTTGGACCACGTGAAAACGGCGATAGCTAATTCTAAGACAAGCTTCGAAAAGGCTGCACGTATGGCTAGGGTAAGTTGGGGGTTAACATTCCCTACGTCTCGGCTTTATTACAAGTCCATATTTCTCGGTATTGCGTGTCATGCTGCAAGTTGTTGGGCATATAGGTGTACCCAACGACAGGAAATATGTCAAATACTTCTTCGGGGACAACGGTTTCCCCTTCTTGCTATTTCCAAAGCTTACCGAACTTGCTCAACAGAATGTCTTCCCGTAATGCTGGGACTTACTCCATTGGATCTAGAGGTCCAAAGACGAGCTGCAATTCATCACCTTTTGCACGAGAAACCAGCGCAAATTGGTCTCACAACTCTTCACCCGTTGGATTCACAAGATTTTTTAAAAGCTAAAGTGAAAAAACTCTGCTCACTAACCGTTTTAACTAATTGGCAAAGTCGATGGTCAAAGTCCCTTCGTGGTAGAATTACCTATTTATTTTTCCCAGATATTGTTTTTCGTCAGAATGCAACCTGGCTCTCTCCGGATCACTGGACCTCACAATTTATCACCGGACACGGTGCGTTTAATGCCAAGCTACATACATTTAAAATCAAACCTAACCCACACTGTCCTTGTGGTGACAGTAATCAAGATTCAGAGCATATTCTCTGGAATTGTTCGATTATGTCTGTTGAAAGAGGTATATTGTTTTCGTTATGTAGAAATAACCGTGATGGTCCTATCGGGCATCCAGACCTAGTTTCATCTCCAGAAAATTTCGCTCACTTCAAGAAATTTGCTACTTCTTTTGGAGAAAAAGTTTACCTTCCCTGCCCCTCACCATTCAATCCTTAATCATATTATATCTGTTTCAAAATTAAAAGTTGTCTCATTAGTGCCATTAACTATCATTCTTGCTTATTATTATTTAATTTTTTTTTTCCGTGTTTATTATTTAATTTATTATTAAATTAACCTTTATTAGTATCTCTTTATATTTCTAATTATTATTATTGTTACCTATAAAATTGCCTAAAAACATGTATCTTAACTGTATCATTGAGGAGACATCGTCTTCGGAGTGATGCAGAAAGGAAAAAAGTTTATCGAATAAAAAAAAATAAAAAAAAAGTCCTGTCCTAGCCTTATCATTCTATTCTTACTACACTTTTTGGCAAAGAGAGGTTGAGCGACTAAGTAACAAACAGCTCTCGTAGAAAACAACTTTTGTTGAGATACCTTCATTAGGAGGCCATATGCTCGCCATTGGGAGCGGACATGAATAAAAAATGGATGAGATTAACCGAGCTCTTTGTTAATATATTGGCAGCCCACCGCTGCTTACAGCTAGTAAATACAAATAATACAATTGCTTATTGTATAATATTGAACTTTTGGGTGACTATGTCAACGACATGAATGAATGGATGTAGTTTTGCGAGAAGTATTTCTGTATTTTTATCGTGTTTTGGTAAAATGTACTTGATTTAGTTTATTTATGTTATAAACAACAACTATTTGATATGTAAATAAATAATATAATCATATCATAAATGTCGGAATCAAGAATTGTAAAAGAATATTAGGATAACAGTTGGGTTGGCATTTTTAACAAAAGTTCGGAATTGGTTTGTGGGTTTTTTATGATTGCAAAGTCTTGGTTTGTAATGGTACTTTAACTCAAACGAAACTGTTTGTTTTACCATTCAAAACGCGGCCATTTTAGCTTATGTTAAGAACTGTCATAATCAAGAAAAAAACAATTTCATTATAATATCATCACGATGAGTTTATTGGCTTCTTGCTTTATACAAATAAGTGGAAAATAAAAATAACTATGTACAGGTAAGCTTTTCATTGTCGATTGCGAGAGATTTCTTTCCGTTGATTCATGGTGTCGACTTCTAATAGAGGCCATGGTGTTTGTGGGGGATTGCGTGGATGGTAGGTCCTGTCTTCTTGACGACGGCGTTGAAGCCATGGACGTCATCAGCGGTGTAGTCTACGACGCGGACTGAACCGTCTGGTTCTACCAAGGAGTACTGGCCTGGAAAATAAATGTCAAAAGATAAGTTATTTTAAGAAATCTGTGGCGGTGTGCTAAAAGTTCTCGTGTAGTTTTTCTTGAAAATCGGATGTCAGCATTTGAAAAATATTAAACATTTCAAACGGTTTTAAGTTGTCTATTTTACAGTATTTATAGTTTTATTTATTTAATTTACAATAGTGATTCAATTCTACAGTAAATCAACAGCTGTTTTTTTAACATATTAAGTAATTTTACTTTTTTAATTGAACGTCATGATTTAGCATAAGACCATTTGTTCACCCGTTATATTTTGTTGTGGTTGTCAAAGCTTTTGGCCACACGTAGAGTACCTAGATTAATGACGTTAATTTCTCATTTTCAGCACAAGACGACAAAAGAACTTCTATCTTAAAACAACAAAAAAATTGAAGCAAGAATTCTTAGTATATTTAAGCAGAATTCAAGTAGACGAGGGGGCGAAACAGCGACAGGATGTACAATTCAACGGTAGGGCGACCAATTTGGCGAGTAAGCCAGAGTACCTAGTCTGTTGGTGATGATGGTATCCTAATCTATATTAAAGATGTGCAATTATATTGTAGTTCTTATTTTGTCAGGTGTTGTCAGTCTTTTAAGCCTGGGGTCATTACACCGTATTCTGGGAGGTAAAACTATGCTTCAATTTCCCTTTCGTATATGGTAGACCGATGCTATTATATCACGCGTTCTGTCCCGGTTTTGCCGGAGTATAAGCGGGAGCGTGGTCTTCAGATTTTGATTTATATTTCAGGAGGGGTAACATACTGGGGTGGTAAGAATGACAATAACATAAATATATTTCCGTAGAATTACTATGGAACGCGACCAGTATACCTTTAACGACTCCGCCATCTCTGATTTCTTTCTGGGATTTGACGTCTCCTGTGTGGCCATCAGATACTCCATAATCGAACGCGTATTTGGGATAAGCCTGTTAAAAAATTAAAAAAATATGTTACAATTAAATTTTATACTATTGATATTCTTATCAGGGATCTAGAGCGCAGCGCGTAGCAGGAGCGCGAAGCAGTGGAGCAACAAGTTTTTGGCCGGAGCATGAAAATTGATTGTGCTCCACTGCTCCGATATCAATCATAAGGCTATAGAATAGGCAGTTAAATTATATTCAATTTTAATATATATATATATTTTTTTTTACCATGTCCGCTCCCAATGTGTAGCATATGGACTCCTAATGAAGTTTATCTCAACAGAAGTGTTTCTACGAGAACTGCTTGTTACTCAGTTCCTCAACCTCTCTTTTTCCAAAGAGAGTAGGAATAGAAGGAAAGGGCTAGGACAAGACTAGTGGTTAGCTTATCGCTCTCGATACGCCCCGTTCATAGGATAGGATGGGTGGGAGGTGGGAATTTAAGACATCACATAAATCCATGCCTTTGAACAGAAATTCATAAATCGATTGAAACATCAATTTTATAAAACTGCCCGTACTGGGATTCGAACCCGTGACCTCCGTAGCGGTAGCCAACGACGTTGACCACTCGACCACACAGGCGGCATTAAATTTTAATCAATGTTAATTTGACAAAATTTACTCACGTAATGATCTCCTCCATACAATCCAAGCTTTCCGCTGGCATATCCCAAGCCGCTGTATCCGAGTCCACCGTATCCCAATCCATTAAGACCTAAACCATTGTAACCTAATCCACTATGACCGATGTTGTTGTAGCCGAGACTGTTGTACCCCAAGCCGGAGTATCCCAATCCACTGAGCCCTAAGCCATTATATCCTAATCCGCTGAGACCAATTTTGTTTTGGGCGAGACCGTTGTAGCCTAAACCGGAGTATCCGAGACCACCGTATCCTGCGTAGCCTGCTCCGCCGTAGCTGAGATGATTGTCTACGAGTCCCAAGGAATGGTGGCCTACGCCACGCACAATATTGCTGTGAGACACAGCGACAGCGTGGCCATTGCATATTGCAGCCAATGCCACCACGCAGAGAGACAACTGAAATCATAATAAGTGAAATATTAAAAGACATAGTGTATTTCTTCATTGCTTTTTCAAGGTAAAAGAACCAGTAGATATGAAATGACAAGATCGATGACGATATTAAAAGCACAGAATTAGATTAGCGTTTGCTGTGACGCAAGTGAAGCAGCGCAGGACAGCACAGAATTGGCAGGCGCAAACATGCGTAGCAGACATGTGCGACTAGCGTATGTTGTGACATCTACGTAACTCAAGCCACATATGAATGACACATAATGAAATACTTAAAATGTATATTTCTTTGTTAAAATGATATGTTAAAATGGTATCTTCTACAGTACAAAACCTACTACTGCACAAAAACACTATTAAAGCTCTGCAAATCAGTGTTCACGTAAGGGACATAAATATATGAACGAAGGCAACCAATCCCGGACACTTTTTGTGATCCCAGGAAAAACCCAGAAATTTGTGGATTTCCCAAAATGAAACGAAGTAAGACCTTTTTATTTTAGCTCTTCACAGAATTTCGAATCCAAATTCCCAGGAGTTAATAGATTTTCTAGAATAAAACGACGCTAGAACATTTCTATCTCTCTTTTAGGGTGTTCACTGTCAATACTTGGTGGAAAGGCATTATATTAGTAAAAAAAAACAATAATCCTTTGTACTTCATTCCACTTTATTTAATATGTCAGGACCGGTTTCGCTCATTACGAGCATCGTCAACTGATAAGAAATACAATTTAACAATGTTATTTATACAAAAATGAACAGCTATAAACAACAATTGGCATTGAAAAGAAAATACCAACTACATTAAAAGTGATTCTAAAATAGCACAAAATTAAAATGTTTAACACATCTAACATATAATTAAAAAGTCTCAAATTAATAAATTTAGATTTTTTTTTTTTTTTCAGAATCTTCCTGGCTGTCGATTTTGTTTAAGCATGTACACTCATCAACTACTTGGAAGCGGGGAAAAATATGCCTATTAATGTCATTATTAATGTCATTATTTTCATTGTATCATTTTGTCAAAGAATTCCCAAATTTTAATTATGTTTGTAATTACTTTCAATCCCCATTCTAAATTTATTAATTTGAGATGACTTTTTAATTATATGTTAGATGTGTTAAACATTTTAATTTTGTGCTATTTTAGAATCACTTTTAATGTAGTTGGTATTTTCTTTTCAATGCCAATTGTTGTTTATAGCTGTTCATTTTTGTATAAATAACATTGTTAAATTGTATTTCTTATCAGTTGACGATGCTCGTAATGAGCGAAACCGGTCCTGACATATTAAATAAAGTGGAATGAAGTACAAAGGATTATTGTTTTTTTTTTACTAATATTTCTATCTCTTCCAAGGTTTGCAATTTTAAAGATACAGTAGTTTATGGAATTGCCAAAATGAACCTAAATTTGGGACCTTCTTTTTTTTCAGCCGTGCAAGGTATTTCTCTAATTTTCTCAATCCCGAAATTTCAGAATTAGTAATGTAACAATCCAAAACGAATGAACACAAAATATGACGAGATCCCAGAATCGGAGGCCCTAAATATGAACGACACATTTCAAGAGTAGTCTACATGATAAGTGTCGTATAAACAAAGTTAAATTCGCACTAATTCAATTAGTTTAACTGTCATTTTTACGGTGAAATCAAAAGAACACGTCCAAACTTGCACGTGTCAAGCAGGAATATAACGTCGGTCGCACAACGGAGTGCACCTTAAGGCAAACCCATGTTGCATTCACTTAACTTTATACATGGTAGTAAATGTTTACAACAAATTATTTGTGTTTCATAATTACCATAATAAATGCCATTTTCAGGTTTGTATTATAATTCTGCACAGCTGATGTCTTTTATTAATGTAACTAGCTACACTACTGATAATATTGATTCGATTGTGTTTGCTTATATAGCAACCTATCAAGATAACAATCATATTTTGTATAATATTGTTTTAATAAACGCGTGTATAAATTTTCACTTTTTACGCGCGGTTATTAAATTTCAGTTGAATATCATTTAGCAAGAATTAAGCAGGCATTTAAAATCGAAATCGAAGGACTCCAACGTATTTATTACGTACACATCAAACGCATTTTTATTTATCATAACATCTGAAGCGTGAAAATCTTTTTTTTTCATCCATCTCTGCTCCCAATGTGGAGCACATGGTCTCTTAGTGGAGGTTTCTCAACAGAAGTTTTTCTACGACTGTTTTTTACTAAGTCGCTCTACCTCAATTTTTCAAATGAGTAGTAGGGAAAGAAAGATAAGGCTAGAACAGGACTAGTGGTTGACTAATCGCTATTGCTACACCCAGTTATTAAAGGATCAGAAGGATGGGAGGAGAGGAAATAATGTGAATTGACATCACAAACACCCAGTCTTCGATCACAACTTTGAATTGAATGATTCTCAAATTCACTGTGATCTGACCAGGAATCGAACCCAGACCTGCGTGATCGATAGAGAAAGCTCTAACCAACTGGGCCACAGCAGGCGGCACTTATCAGTTATAGGCATAGTAAAATTAACTTACAGTAGGTCATATATATAAAAATCAATGTTTGTATGTCTGCCATACAGTTAATTTTCACAATGTACGCTTGCACTTGCGCGAAGGTTATAGTACAATTAATATACAGTAGGTGGTTTTTCAAATTCACTGTGATCTGACGGGGAATTGTACCCAAACTTGCGTGATTGGTAGAGCAACTGAGTCACAGCAGGTGACCACTTCAACGTGAAAAATCTAATAGTAAAAAAAGAAATACAGTTCCACTTTAATACTGAATTAAAACTACTATTATCATATAATTTAAGATTTCGACTGAAGGTGCTTGGTGGAATTTCAATATTAAATTTGAATCGTTCAAACTATGTACATTCTCACAGATTTTGTCACTAACGACCCGGGTTTCGCCTTTCGGCATCTTCAAGCGTTCAAGTGCACGGATGAACTTGAACCGACGCTTAGTAAATGAATGTTTCGTGTTTATATAAGAAATAAATGTATCATTGAGCTTAGAGCCATTGCTGGCGAAAAGGATAAGCTTATGGGAATGCCCACAGATTTGAGTGGTAAGTAGTTTCAAGAATTATATTTATTTGTTTGTCGGCAAATGTTTTATGATTATATTTATATAGGATATAGAAGTGGACCACTTCCACTGTAATTCTGTAAAATTCACAGAAAGTGACATAAGAGGAGACTAGAATCATAACCCACATTTTCCGAATAGCGAATTTCGAGAAAATTGCAAAAAACTTCAGCAGCAAGATTTTTCGTTATTATATGACGAAAAAGTAGAAAATTACCACGAAAATTTATCGTCAGTGAAAAATAGCCATTTTAAGATACGAAATATACAATTAAACAATGAAAATTACTGATATCCGATTGGTTTTTTGAAACCATATCATATTATTTATTTAAAAATGTGAGCTTAGACAGCGATAGCTATATTTGTCAGCTTAACAGTGTTCAAAGTAAAGTTTAAAACCTAACTATTATTTATATACATAATACAAACCTTTGAGAGGTGAAGTGACCCAACTAGTAAAATGGTAAAACTCTTAGATTTTTAAGTACAATCACGATTTTACTTGGTGTTTTGGTGGGTTGCATATTTTTATTTTACGAAGATACCGCAATTGCAATGTGTATTAACTGAGTTTACTTCAATTTTATGATACTTTAAGACATATATGGGCAACCACCGGCCCGCTGAGCTATTTTGTCCGGTCATACAGGCGAAATAGGCAACCGCCTAGGGCGCAAACCATTAGGAGACGCATAAGTATTAAAATTATTTTTATATACTCTAATAATAATAAATAATTAATTTCATTTAATCTTAATTTTTGTATTTGTTGTAATTATGTATCTTTTTCTATAAGATTCGAAAAAGAGAAGTTGGACGACTAAGTGATAAACAGATACTTCCATTAGGAGGTCATATACTTCACATTAGGAGTGGACATGGATGTATATAAAAAAAAATGATTCCGAATTGTATTTTATTCATTATTTCGAAAAAATGGGACTATTTGTTTTAAAAAGTGGGCGCGCCATTAACCGTTGCATAGGGCGCCAAATAACCTCGCGTCGGCACTGCCGGCCCTGATTATCTTTAAGCAATACCATCGCCAATACTGATAGTCTCGTAATTCAAGTACATGCCAATCTTCACACTAAATTTTGTAATCAGTATAAAATATTTATATTATATAAGACGTAGCAACGTGTTATCATGTTTAATAATTTGGTCCGGCCCTTGAATCGGAGACGAAATGATAATTTGGCCCCAGACCTAGAAAAGGTTGCCGATGTCTGCCTTAAAACATGTAGAATATTACAACGCATCGAACATACTTTTTCTAAAATACCACATGGCTCACTTTACCTTTTATGCAGTGATGCTTTTAGAATTTTTGATATACTTGTCTAAAAAATATCGAAAGTGCATACTATGAATGTTGATGAAAAAGCTCCCCATATGAATATCACGAAAGCGGTAATATAAAAGTTTTACCTACCATTAAAACTCTTATTGTGTTTCCAGCAATGTCCAAGATCCAATATAAGAGAGAGGTCTTCCTCTTCAAGCGGTACATCTAATATCTTACGCCGGCAATACTAATCCCTGCTCACCCCGCTCCTTCCTCCTTACCCACGCCACCCAGCAGACGCCATCTTTGATTCATTATTGGCGCTTTTTTGACAGGCAAGCGGTGATACGAATTTAATATGCAGATAATGTGCCAAAGAAGATGTCGAAGAGTGGTTAAATTACTATTTGAACGATAATCTATATATTAATAGTCGATAATGTCCGTCTGTCTGTCGGTCCCCGATTTCGCCTTTTCGATGACGTCAAGTCAATAAGTCAGAATACTGCAGGGCTGTCGATATATGCCCCGAGGTATATTTCTGCTACTACGAAAAATAATTGTTAGCAAACTTAAACATTATTCCAAAAATTAAATAATTTACAATTTAAATACTGCAGGGCAGGGCTGTCGATATATGCCCCGAGATATATTTCTTTTACTTTTAGAATTTCTGGCTTATTCAATAAATAGGTTTGTAATTTATTTTTCACGCCAGTAAATTTTCTGACTACTTAAAAATGCAACAAAAATCCCCCCGTTGAGGTCAACGGGCTTACAGCTAGTATTATACAATACTATAAACAAATGTCAAATAAAAATGTTAAAACAGATGTTAAATGAAAATCTATTAATATTAAGGTTTCGTAAATTCTTGGGATTTTGGATTCAAAAATTCTGGGCAGAACTAAAAAAATAATGGCGGTCGCGCTGGTAATTTTGGGAAATCCGCAAATTTCTGGCTTTTTCCCAGGATTTCAAAATAGCTTTTAAATCAAACATTTTTACTAACCCCAAGTCATGCAGTTTGAATTCTGTGAGCTCGAGCTGGTTTCTGTTAAAGTCGATGAGGACGTCTACGACCATGCTCAGCTTGGAGACGACACCCGTCACGCCTCCGGTAGGCCCGATGCCCATAATCTTGGCCAGATACCGGTAGACGATCTGTAAACATTCAATACATGACACATTCTGCAATGTTCTGCATGCATACACTTGTCTTGTTAATGCAACCGGAAGACAGTCTTATGTGAATTTGTAAACTCTTTTCAATACCAATTATTTATTACACTGTAAAATTGTATTTTCTTATCAGTAGTAATACTCGTCATGATCGAAACCAGTCCTGATATTTTTAAATAAAAGTGAAATTATGCAGTAAAAAGGGGCGCGACAATAACCTTTGCCTTGGGCGCAAAGTGGGCTCGCGGCGGCACTGCTTTCTATTAATGACTTAATAAATTTTCAAAGACTACAAACTGTTCAATCTTAACCCTTTAATTAGCTGAAATAAACAAATGATTATATTATCAATTTAACAAATCAATTGGTAAGTGATACGCGTAAATAATTCGCAATTAGTTCTGCTTGACTTGTGGCAAACAATCATTCGTTGCTTAATTGCATATTATACAAAAATGCACTTTTCAATAAATATTTGTAGAAACGGATAATATTGAACCGATGTACTTATATAATTTGCGAAAGAAGCTCTCGTGATATATCGACTGTGGAAAGGAAAAAGGACGTAACCCACACATAGCAAACTTTACACGGGGCACAAAAAACGTGTTTTAATGATTTTGGGTCATAGGCAAATTATGAAATATATACAACCTTGAAGTGCACGGAGACTTCTAAACTGGTGTTTAATTAACATAATCTAATATTAATTAAAGAAATTGTCAAGAAAAACCTTTTTTCAGTCTTTCTTCTTGGTTTCAATTTTAACAAACTCATCTTTTTTCAAACTTAAAAGTTAAATTTAGATATTAATTCGGCATTTATAGCTTACATCCGTTTGATAGAACGTGTACCAAGTTTAATACATTGTGATTATCGAAAAAAAGCTGTGGGTTACGTCCTTTTTCCTTTCCACAGTCGGTGTTATTTAGTGAAACAATGTCTAGGCTTAACGTTTGCAGATACGCAGATGACGCAGCGCAGTGCAACTTAGGGCAGTACACATTTTGTGATATGTGTGCGTGCGACGCATACATGCGTTTGCGCTGTGTTGCGTTCCGTTGTCCGATTCATAATATATTTGTAACTTATTGACAAAGATCCTAACGAATAAATATGATCTTAAAGCCTATATTATCGTTCAATAATTATGAAAAAACTAACTATTACTTTTAAAACACATCATAAAAAATAGTGTAAATTTATAATGCACTCACATTATATAAGTATCGAATCTTGATTTGGTAGTTTGCTTATCAAAGACATTGAGGCATTATATTTATTCAAAATTAAATTCGTGGGAAAAATATTCAGTTATTTAAAAAAATCTGTGATCATTTGCCGCTCTCTAGGACTTGCCGCCCCTAAGCAATTGCCTACTCGCCTATGCCCTCGGAACGTCCCTGGCTGTACACGATGAAAACCAAATGCTATTTCTTCAAGGCTTGTATTATATCAGTGCTGCTTTGCTATAGCGAATAACAGCACCTGACGAAAACTTCAATTCGTGAAAAACTCGAAGATTAGAGAACGTACAAGACAATGCAAATGCCGCTCTCTAGGACTTGCCGCCCATAGGCAACTCCCTACTCGCCTATGCCCTCGATACTAGGGCATCTAATCCCGCGATCCTGTTTAATTTTCTGATCCCGAAATCCTGGGATTGACATGGCCGCGATCCCGGGATTTCGGGATTGAGAAATTTTGAAATTCCGAAAATTGAAACGATTTTAGAATTGCACGAGCTAAAAAAAACGAGTTTCTGAGATAATCCGGGGAAAAAGTATAGTGAATTGAGGATTTCAAATTCTTCGGTGAGCTAATCCCATTCCCGGGATTGGAAAAAGACTCCGGGATTGGATACCCTACTCGGGACGTCCCTGAATGTCCAATTTGGAGTGTAAAAACTGTATCAATTAGAGATTCTGTCTGAAGACAATCCGAGAATTAGTCCCCAAAAAATCAACGATTTTCGAGTCTTGGTTGCCGGGACAGTTGAATTAAACACTTCGAGACTTCAGACTTTCTAAAGTTTTAATGTAATATAATTTTGTATAAACTAGATTTTATTTATTCAAAACAAATATCTTTTGAGAATCTATATACTTTGACAACGTTTGAAGGCAACCGTAAAAGGGAAGAAACATTAAAAATCCTACTTTTATTTAATTAAATACAATATGACCATTGTACGCATGTGCGACAGATGTTATGTTATTACAGCCGTAAAATTACTAAGCCAATGTATGTCTTTCATACGTTGAAATATTTTTTTAAGTAGTCAACGTCGTTGGCTCACGTTAAGCATCTTACGAGTTCCAATCCCAGTGTGGACAGCATTTTCCAATCGACTTATCAATTTACGGCATGAATGTTTGTAATGTCTACCCATTCCCTCACACCCTTCCAATTCTAAAATAACGGAACGCAGCAAAAATTATTAGCTAGCCAATAGTCATGTCCTAATCCTATCCTATCTATCCCTACTCTCTTAAAAAAAGAGATTAAGAAAATGAGTTACAAGCAGTTTTCGTAAACAATCGTTTGTTGATATAAATCCATTAGGAGACTTTAAGCTCCACATTGAAAGCGAACATACATAGATTTAAAAAAAATAAAGTTATATATTTTTTTAATAATGTAATTCGAACTTTGAATTGGAAGTGTAAGTGGAAAAAAACAGGTGCGGACTAGGGTATCTAATCCTTGACCCTTATTTTTGATCCCGGGATTTTGGGATTTACAATTGTTCAATTCCAGAATCTCAAGATTGATTATTCTCTATAATATCATACCAAAATTGCTTGAGATCATTGCCGAAAAATCTCTCTCGAGAACTCAAAGTGACGATTTGACAGATTCCAAAGTCTTAAAAAGTTTGAGACCTTTTTTTGGATTCTTTCTTTAAAAAAGTTACGTCTGTCAGTGGGTGCAGCGCTATTGAGTTTTTTTTTTAGATAAAATTAGCTCTACTTAGGGATTTTTACGCTGGATTACGGGATGACGAAGTAAGTCGGGAATCCGGGATTGGAGAACCTGGTACGGACATACAATAATAAATGAGAAATAGTTTTTGAAACAAATAGTTTATTAAGAGTTTCTTGCAATATTGGTGGACAGTGGCAGAAACCTGTTATAAACAATAAAAGGTTTACATTGTATTTACAATTTGAAGTAACTTAACAGCTTTCAGTCAATAAGACGATAAAAACTTTGAACGTCATTTCATTAATAATGTCCAGGCACGTAATGCTTGATTGGTAACGCGTGGATTGTTGGTCCTATTTTCTTGACGTCAGCATTGAACCCATGGATATCATCAGCGGTGTAGTCTACGACTCGGATTGAACCGTCTGGTTCCACCAAAGAGTATTGGCCTGGAAAAAGTATAAAAATATCATCAATATTAAAGAAATTAATGATCGCTTAGAGACAATACCGGCACTAATGTTTCCACCACCGCATCAGGTGACAAATTAAAAAAGGATGACCGCATGCCACACAAGCAATAAAGATCAGTTGTATAACTTTTATAACTGGTGCAAAAAAATAAAGTCTTTAGTGGGGCGGCTAAAAATCCAGCGCCAGCCCTGCCTAAACTTAGGCAAGGCCATACGATTTGTTCTAAGAATTAAATATGATTACAGCATTTTTTATCTTATCGAAACTTTTCTGGCAGAAGTTGGTAACTGACAAAAACATCACAGACATCCACAGACGCCCGCTTTGGTCTAGTTGGTAAGAGCTTGCTCTACCAATCAGGTGGGTCCGGGTTCGATTCCCGGTAAGGTCAATGTCAAAATTGGATTTTTTCAATTTTAATTTGAGATCTAAGACATGGGTGTTTGTGAAGTCAATTCTCCTTGAGTTAATCTCATGTGACTTTCAAAAATTCTCATCGAGTATATCTCGTATGATCTTTCAACTTAAAAAATATTTGACGCATTGGCGTAAGCTGTAATTTCAATTATTTTAAATATATAAAAAAACTCCTTTGAACGCATTTACAGTAAAAACATGATACAATGGATTAATTCTTATGAATCCAAAACGCACTTTTTTATTTATAACATCGACAATTTTAAGTGTAGCATGACGAATATGTGTTTATCAAATTGAGTAATAAATACATCCATTCGAGTAAATAAATTAAACTACTGTGCAGCTGTGAGAATTGGTGACCAGCGTTGAAAGCAACAGAGCAACGTTCAGTCTACGAGTGGGACGGCATAACGATTCGAATTCAAGAGCAAAAAGTTGTATAGCATAAAGAATGTTTAAAAAAAACATTTGACCTGACATTTAGTCTGTTAATCAAAGTTCTACAGTAAGTACTTAAATACAAGTCTTCGGGATGTATGTCATTCTTTTTTTTTGTTTATTTAAATGAAATATCTTCACCTTTAACAACTCCACCATCCCTGACCTCATGCTGAGACTTGATGTCACCGGTGTGATAGTCCTTTACTCCATAATTGTATGCATATTTGGGGTAGGTCTGAAAACAGACAATGTGATATTATATATATTAAACACATAATTTAGGACCATACTACATAATCACCACCGTCCCAGAGTGTTCAGCATTGTACCTGATGCAGATTAAGTCCCCCTTAGTGGCGGATTACTCTTTAAGCCAGCGATTTCCAACCTGGGAGGCGCGGACTATTGCAAAGGGAGGCGCAAACAGTCCAAAATACGTATTTACTCTTTAAAACGTGTCCTTATTATTATCATTATGAAATAAAGGATTGGGAGGCGCGAAGATATTTTTTCTTCAAAGAGAGGCGCAGTAACATAAACGTTTGAAACCACTGCTTTAAGCAAATTAGACGCGCGTTTGGTCTCTCCAAAGCTTAGGGGGCTCAAAAATAGGTTATTTAATTTAACCCATATACTTCTCGTTCAGATTTTTCTACATTTTTACTATTTTACTTGGAAATTTCTGACGTTTTTATGTTATCCGTAACACAGTGCTTCTAAATTTTATTGCACTTGGGGTCTTATATGTGCTGAATCTTCAATTGATCCCTCTATGTTTATGTCGTAACGGATAACGGATTTTTCCGCAAAAGAATCTTCCGAACACGAATTATCCTGACAAAATACTCTGTACACTATTTTACGTACAAGTAAACTCCGTACACGAGCGAGTGAAGTGAGCCAAGTGGTATTTTAAGAAAACAATAGTTTGATGCGTTGTAATATTCTACACGTCTTAAAGTATCGTAAAAGTGAAGTAACCTCAGTTAATAAACAGTGCAATAGTGCTTCCTCCCCAAAATAAAAATATGCAATCCACCAAAACAGAAAGTTAATACGTTTTTGTACTTAAAAGTCTAATAGAGAAGCTTTACCATGTTACCATTTGGCTCACTTCACTTCTAAACGGCTTCATATATATTTTGTGTTTGAATATAAAATTAAATGAATACTGAGTTTGTTTGTGCTGCTATGGTGTTTGAAACTATACAGTCAAGTGTCAGACAAGAACTGTAAACAATTGAACTCCCTTCGCAATTAGAGTCAGCTTGTGACTTATGAAAATAAACCAGGGATGGGCAAATATTTTAGATGTTGGACCGCATTTGGAAAGAATGTTTGACTTTTTTTTTTAAAATTAGAATGGATGGGTCATAAAACTCGTAGGCCTTCTAAGAATCAAAGATTAACCGTCCGAATTTTCGTTATATTTGGAAATTATCCGGTCCGTGGGCCATTATATGCCCAGGTCTAGAATAGACAATAAACATAGCAAAAGAAAATTTATTAATTGAGCCTATTTCGAAACAAAATTTGAACTTACATGATGGTAGTCACCAGCATACAATCCAGATGGTTTACCATGTCCGTATAAGCCGTGACCATGGCCATACCCAAGTCCTGCATAGTCCAAACCGTTATGACCCAAACCATGATTCGGGCCAACGTGTCCATGGCCACTGTACGCGACGTCACCGTGCCCCAATTGTTCATACGCGAGGCTGTTATAACCCAATGCGGGATGCCCAACTCCATGTTGCCCCAATCCTGAATAGAGACTTTTGTGTCCTAATCCTGAATAGTGACCGTTGTGTTCCAAGCCATGATAGATACCGTTGTGTCCTAATTCAGGGTAGATACTGTTGTGTCCCAAGCCACCATGGCCGTATCCCAAGTAGTCCAAGTCACCGTGGCCCAGTCCACTGTAGCCTAAGCTGCCGTAGCCCAGGGTATCAATTCCATGTGGTGAGACGTGGTGACCAACGTCGTGGATAATATTACTGTGCGATATTGCAGCGTGCCCATTGGAGAGTGCTACCAATGCAGATAAGCACAAGGATAACTAAAAAAAATAACAACAACAATTTAATCGAGTCGTATATTTAACAAGGTAGGTTGTCGCCTGCTGTGGCCCAGTTGGTTAGAGCTTGCTTTACTGATCATGCAGGTCTGGGTTCGATTCCCGGTCAGATCACATTGAATTTAAGAAATATTCAATTCAAAGTTGTGATCGAAGACTGGGTGTTTGTGATATCAATTCAAATCATTTCCTCTTCTCCCATCCTTCTGATCCTTTAATAACTGTAGCAATAGCGATTAGCCAACCCCTAGTCCTGTTCTAGCCTTATCCTTCTTTCCCTATTACTCACTTTGAAAAAATTGAGATCGAGCGACTGAGTAACAAACAGTTATTTTAGGATTTTTTAAAAATAAATTTTAAGACATTAGGTGAAGTGAGCCAACTAGTAGAATGGTAAAACATTTTTATTGGACTTTTTAGTACACTCACGTCTTTACTTGGTGTTTTGAAGGATTGAATATTTCTATTTTACGGAGATAGCACTATTGAAATGTGTATTAGCTGACGTTACTTAACTTTTACAATACTTTGATGCATGTACAATACTACAACGCTTCTAACTTTTTTGCTGTTGTAAAATACCACTTGGCTCACTTCACCTCTAATGGGCCCAATATGTGTCAACCCTTTCATAACGTGTAACGATAGTTATATAGGACATGATGGAGACACAATTGTATACATTGATTTAAAAATCAATTTATCGAAAGTTTTTAACTCTAGAAAAGCATTTTTTCGTTTTTATAATTGTCTTCATTAATTAGCATTGAATATAACTAAATGATAACTGCCTTATATGCAGTGGCGGATTACTCTATAAGCAAACAACGCTCGCGCTTAGGGCCTCCAAATCTTAGGGGCCTAAAAATAGCTTAGCTAATTTAACCCATATATTTTTTGTTCAAATTTTTAGTATTTTACTCAGAATTTTCTAACGTTTTTTCTAACCGTAAAAAAAGGCCTCCAAATTTTATTGTGCCTGGGATAAATATATTTTTAATTTAAATCTCTTTCTTCTCGAGTGACTTAAACCAATTATGAATGAAATTTTAAGTAGCTTTATAAAAAAACGTATTCAATAATATTATAATTAAAAAACATGATTGATACAATAAATAAATAAGATGGATGCGGTCCTGGAATAGTTTTTTTCTGTATCTCATATTTTCTCGGACCAAAATACTTAGCTAGTTAGTAGCTAGTTAATTAGTTACTTTAAGTTTTGCTTAACTCGATGGCTGCCACCAGGGACGTTCCGAGGGCATAGGCGAGTAGGCAGTTACCTAGGGGCGGCAAGTCCAAGAGAGCGGCAAATGATCACAGTTTTTTTAAATGACTGAATATTTTTGACACACGAATTTAGCTTAGAATAAAAGTGATGCATCAGTGTCTTTGACAAAAAAAAATGCCGACAAAAAACATTTTTAATGGTAATAATATTATGACAGATAAGTAAACAGTATTTCAATTTATTGCAAAAATCTTTTTTAAATGTGATATTTACAGTACTATATAAGGTAATCAAAAATATATATATTTTGAATAGTAAGAGCGCTATTTTAAACTTTGCCTAGGGGCGGCATATAGCCTAGGAACGTCACTGGCTGCCACAGACGAGATATCTCGTAAATTTGTTCGGGCTCACCACGCCAGTTACGATTTAACTCGTAAAAAACTAATAAAATTAATATTTGCAAATTATAACCGGTGTGTTAGGTAAAAACGTATTTTTTTCTACGGCGGCTAAAAGGTTAAAAATACATAAGATGTATAAGGAACTGAGAATGAGCTTTCGGTGTTTGAATTTTACGTTGACAATTTAATATGTTTAGTAGACTATTATTTTAAAAAATAAACAAACTACCTTAATCATCGTTGTTTTTGATGTCCTTGTTATATTACCAAAAAGGTCCTTAACCACTTAGCCACGAAACACAACTGATGCTTACATTAGAAGACAGTGTTGTTTATATAGCGATTAGTGTATGGATGTCTTTTCCGGCCTTTCATCATTTTTGCAACCACTTTGTACGTTTCATTTGTGAATTCGATTCACGTCAACAAGGCGTGACTATGCAAAATAATATTGTTTCCGATTAGATGCAGAAAGGATGTGCACGCAGGATGACGGTGGAGAATTGAAGGATTTCTAGGAGGAAGGTAAATTAACGACAGAAAAACGTATCTGAAAATGAGTGGGAAAAACATGTTTTTTCCAGATCAATTCTACATCTGTCTTCAAAGATATTCATTTATTTATTATTTAATTACGTTTTTACATGCTTTGGTAAATGATAAAATTGGAAATTTTGCGTGGACGGGTGTGAGGGAATTATTTGACATCACAAACAAATGTAGACATTTGAGTCAATTTAGTGTGAATTATTTATAATTTTTACTGTAATTTGTAATTCTTTTTCAATGCCAATTGTTTAGTACACCTTTTACTTTCATTTGGTTTTGACTAAATTACACTATTCAATTTTACTAGTTATCAGTTTATAATGCTCTTCATGAGCGAAACCGGTCCTGATCTTGCTAAAGAAAAGTCGAAGTAGTACAAAAGAGTATTGTTTTTTTTATATAATGCCTTTCCACCAAGTATTGACAAGTTGGTTTCCCACCACCACCCGTTGTGTATATGCAGCCAACGTTTAATGGCCGCCTTCCACTACGCTATCAACACAAAAAATGAGTCTACCCCTCACATTCATGGCCCGAGCAGAACTGCACGGGACTGATTTTGAATCATGCGCTAATGTGCTTAAAAAAGAAAATAATAATTTGAACACCCCAAGAGTGATCAAACAGTAAATTTGATTTGAGAATATTGCTTTTTTCTAAAATTAACAAGGGGCTCGCTGGCCGCAGCCAAATTTAACAAGGGGATCGTACAAACCCTTCCGAACCCCTTCTACTTAGGCGAATCGTGCGATGGCAATTGTCAATGGCCATATGATTATATACAAAAATATTCGATTTCGAGTCCTTGGGTAAGGCAATTTACTTTGTATGATAATATTTGCAGTTATGGTCGTTTTCCTGACGAAATATGAATTAGTGAAACAATAAAACACGACAAACGTCACAATTCGCATAATAATTGTTTTAGAAGTGCGTATAAAATCGCGTCAAATGTAGCCATGCGTTAAGAATTGCGTACAAATTATAATCGAGAAGGTTATACATTGTATTATACTTATCATATTATAACGTAGATATTTTATTACGAGAATTTCCAAAAAGAATTCAGTAACTCTTGACAATGTCAATCTTTACGTTCTTCCCGGCTGTGTGGTCGAATAAGGGGATCCAATTCCGGGATCACGACCAATTTTGCTATCCCGAAATCCAGGGACTAGTACTACAAGTTCGTTATTGAGTATCCCCCATGGTAAGTTCAATGCTAAACTATTCGCGCTGGGCAAGTTGGTTTTAAGGCCGGACTGCTCTTGTGGGTATGCCGAGCATGACGTTAATCACGTTCTGTGGGACTGCCTTGAGATGGAGTCCGAACGAGCAGAATTGTTTGCGGTGGTCCGTCCTCACACGGGCCCAATAGGCCACGCTGACTTGATTGCAACCAAAGCTAACTTCAAGGCATTTGAAAAGTTTGCCAATTCATATGGGGATCGTCACAACCTTGATTCCTCTCTAGTGTCATTAAGTCACACTTTTATTATTATTATTATTTTAAGCACATTAGTGCATGGTTCATAATCAGTCCCGTGCAGTTCTGCTCTGGCCATGAATGTGAGGGCTAGACTCCTTTTTTTCTGTCGATAGCGTTGTGAAAGGCGGTCATTAAACGTTGGCTGCATATACACAACGGGTGGTGGTGGGAAACCAACTTGTATTGAGTATCCCACCACCACTCGTGATGTGTATGCAGCCGCATTTTCTCGGCCGCCTTACATAACGCAATGCGATCGAGAAAAGAAAAGAATTTATTCCTCATATTATTGGCCTGCTACATGGACCTATCTTTTAACCATGCACTGTTGTGCTTAAAAGATAAAGATAGAAAGATAAAAAAGTGAAAGTGACTTGCTCAGTCATTTAGTTTAAGACAATCTCAGGATTTTGAGATTCACTCAGAGAACAAGTGAAAAATCCGTTTATTAAATTAAAAAATATATTTTGCGTTGGATCCGCTGGCAGTTGTAACTTTTTGAAATGATGGAGGTAAAAAAATATTAAAAATAATTTGATAATCTCTCAATTTCCAACTTTTTTCCCCAGTGATTAATCGAACCCCGAAAGCTCACATCCTGAAATGATTGTGAATCCAGGAATTCTTGCAAATAGGCCACTTATTTTTTATTATTATTAATTTATGTTGCTGTAAACTGTTTCACTCACCTTTGAGCAGTGTTTTTCCATGTAACGTGGTGGAACAGCTTTCAGTAGAACAGTTTCAAATCAATAATCGCAAAATTTTACCTCGAAAATACTTTTGAAAACTTTTGATTTTATATGTCAAAAGACATAAGAAAATATTTTTCAAATAATGACCTCGCGAAAAAGTAATAACATTTGAAAGAAAATTGTCAGAACTAAGATTAGACCTACAGGATCGATTTCTGTTTGAAGGCGTTGGTATTAGTGATATCTATCCTTCCACTCTTCCAACCCTAAAATTAAAAGGGCAAAAGAGAGCATTTAGTTAACGGCTATTCCTGTACCAGCCCCATCTTTCTATCGTTAGTACCTTTAAAAAGGGAGGCTGCGCAACTAACTAACAATCAGTTCGTGAAATAACTCTGTTGAGATACCTTAATTAGAAAGCCATATCCTCCACATTGAGAATGAACATAAATCATAAAAAAAAGTATGATATTGTCATGGCCACAACATGCTTTTTGTAGATTTTTTGTCTTACTATTGAATTGATGTAGCGATATATAGATGTAACTATCTCAGAATCTAAAGTGTTTTATTACTTACAATGGCCAAATTTATTATATCTTACTCTATTAATATGTAACTCTAAAAATAGTATTATTGGTTTTTTCAAAATTGTATTATTTTACATGCAGGGGCGACGCCACCAAACAGGCAAAATAAACAATCGCCTAGGGTGCAAATTATTAGGGAGCGCATAAATTGAGTAGTCAAATTATTTTTTATAATCTTATAACCAGGGCTGTGGAGTCGGAGTCGTGAAAAATGAGCGGCTCGATTTTTTTTTGAAAAATATATTTAATGATGTGTATTTAAACAAAATAGTCAAAAGTGTTAACATTTCATTCTTGGCTGACCAAAGATGATCTGATGCTATACAATATATAAGTTAAAATGAAATTATTCAAAAATTTCCTTGGACTCGGAGTCGTTAATTATTTTAAAGCTAGAGTCGGAGTCGTCTTTTTTTCACGCGACTCCACAGCCCTGCTTATAACAAATAATAGTCCTTTTTTATGCTTATATTTGTTCATTATAATTGTAAAGAAAACAGAATTTTCAGAATTTTCAGAAAACAGTATATATAACAATATATACTTCGAAAAAGAGAAGTTGAGTGACTGACTAATAAACAGTTCTTGTAAAAACTTCTGTTGAGATACATCTTTTAGGAGACCATATGATCCACATTGAAATTGCGGACATGCATATAAAAACATATTCCACAGTTTGCTAAAAATAGGGCGCCATTAACCGTTGCCTACGGCGCAAAATAACCTCGCGCCAGTACTGTTTATATGGAATAAAACAAAAAGTCAGTTTTGTTATAGAAATCTTTAGTTTATTAAATATCTGCTAAATCTAAAACATTAAGTAAAAACACTTCACATTCATGACCAATAAATATGTACAAAAATCCAAGAGGGGCTCTGGTGTTTCCGTCTAGTAATGATGGCCGTAGTTGGTTGCCGGGACTTCATGGACGGTTGGTCCGATCTTCTTGACGACTGCGTTGAAGCCATGGGCATCATCGGCGGTGTAGTCGACGACACGGATGCTGCCGTCAGGTTCAACCAATGAGTATTGTCCTGGAATTGGGAAAACAGTAGTATTTATGAGTAATTCAATTTCTAATAATTTTAGTTATTTTTTACCGGATATAAAAAAAAGTTGAATAACACTGGTCTAGAACAGTACTAAGTAAATAATTTACGTTACGCTACATTTTTTGGACCGCAAATATACATTCTTTTGAACTTAAATGCATAAATCTATTAAAGAATTGAAATTAAAGATGGTGACCAACGTTCCCTCTAAGCTGCGCCCGCGCGCGGCCGCGCCGTCGTTGGGAAGCCCTCGCGCACTCATTCCGGATTGGTGCGCACTACAAGACAGTTATTCAATTAATATTTGATCGGTCCGCGCAGCTTTTGAAATTTCCGTGCAGCTAACCTTTTGCCTTAGAGGGAACATTAATCCTGATATTATAATCAAATTGTCTGGCTACTTTCAGTTCTCTAGATCAGGGTTTTTCAACCGGGGTGCACGTGGAACAAACGGTAACAAGTAAAAGCACTACAACGCACAAGCCTTAAAAAACATAAGGCGAATGGGATAATGGTATATTTTGTTTGTTACTGACGCCTTGGGCGATATTGAACAATTATTGTCTTAAAGCGCAGTTTACTGAATTGTGTCTGTTAAGACAGTTATTCAATTAATATTTGATCGGTCCGCGCAGCCTTCGAAATTTCCGCGCAGCTAACTTCTTGTCTTAGATTGATGGAGTCTTGGAACATTGATGGTGACCATCTTACAATAACCACATTTTTGGTAAGTTTTGTTGTGAATGACGTTAATATTTGACAACGTCCAGTTAAATGTATTTTATTTTAATAGTTATCAGTGACAAATTAACCAATCGAGAAGCCCCAGGCACAATCAAATTTGGATGCCGTGGTTTTCGAATGACATAAAAGCGATACAATCTTCTACGTAAAGTAAAAATAAATATTTATTAGTGAATTTTAAATGTCTAAACTTTATAAAATATATCCTATTTTGACGCTCCTTAGATTGGACGCCCCAAGCGCGCGCCTCGTGCGCTTATGATGTAATCCACCTCTGATTGTTAAGTTATTATAATATACCTTTTACAACATCTCCATCTCTAACTTCTTCCTGGGCTTTTATGTCTCCGGTGTGGGGATCAGTAACTCCATAATTGAAGGCATATTTAGGGTAATCCTGAAAAACCATCACACAATATTATGTTATCAGTATTACAAACATAATTTTTGTCACCAATACAATATAGTTCATCCGTTTTAGGTAAGGTTCCACTTTTGATATCTTGCATATGAACCCTTAATGTAAACATTTAAGCAAAATGTATTAACTAGAATTGTAGTTCAACCTTTTTTATTGAGAGTCTAAAGTACAGGACAGTAGCTAAGATTTATGTGAATAGAACGAGCAACTTTACATTACTGACTTTTTTTAACATGACAATTGTGTGAATTTTTTCCAATGAATATATGTAATTAATACTTGAAGCATATATGTATAATATATGCTCACGGACAGACACTACAGTGTTGAGTTAAAAGTACGTCCGTACTCCTTTACAGAAAAATATCGCCAGCGTACTTGTACGTCCATACTCCTCTAAAGGATAAATTTTAAAATAAGAAAGCATATAAACGCGTGTAATAAAAATACGCAAAAACTTTTAAGGCATCATATTACTTTATTGAACATAAAACTGTGCTTATAGATATGCCTCTATATTCCTTAGTTTTCGAAGTGTATTTACACCAATTTTGGTCAAATACTGAATATAAATAAGCACTAGCTGTAAGCCCGTTGATCTCAATTTTTGTTGCATTTTTAAGTAGTCAGAAAATTTACTGGCGTGAAAAATAAATTGTAAATTGTAAATAATATTATTTTTAGAATAATTGAAATGTTTAAGTTTGCTAACAAATATATTTCGTAGAAGAAGAAATAGATCTCGGGACATATATCGACACCCCTCCGGGGACCTTCTTTCTTGACGTCACCGAAAAGGCGAAATCGGGGACCGACAGACAGACAGACGGACATTATCAACTAATATATAGATTAGTGTTTTCTTACGTGATGTTCTTCTTCGTATTCTTCATGATTACCAGCGCCGTATCCGATGTGATTGTACCCTAAGCCGTTAACGCCCAAGCCATTGTATCCAACTCCATTATATCCTTCACTGTCGTAGCCGTATCCTGCGTAGCCAGCGGCGCCGTGTCCAGGAGCCCCGTAAGCCCCGTAGGCGTAGGGTAGTGGTGCTGCATACGCGCCGCCTTCGTAGCCTACCCCACCGTAGCCGGGGGCAGCGTAGCCCAAGTGACCACCGAGGCCTACGCCAGGGAAGGCAGCCCCTTGAATGATATTACTATGGGAAACGGCGTGCCCCTTGCACATTGCAGCGAGCGCAGCGACGCAGAGAGAAATCTGAAAAAAATATCGATATTATTTGATTGGATATCGTTATGAAGTTTTGATTAAATTTGTATTTGCGTGGTTGAACTCTGATGTAATAAATTGAAAATATCAAAGTATAATACATAGTGAGCGGACTTTTTATGTTTAAAATACAAAGAACAATTTGTCGGGTCCGTGGCGTACGGATCTTACGGGTTAAAATTCAAACAGAATTTTACGATTCCTGTTTAAAGGCATAGTTGTTTTAGATATCTGAAAAATTCTCTTCTCACCCTCTTAAACCTTAAAATTTATAAAGCGTAGCGAGAGTGGTTAGTTAACCACTAGTTCTGTCCTAGCTTTTTCCTTATACCCCTACTTATGATTAGAGATTTGGTAGTTCTCTTAGAAAAACTTCTGTCGAGATATGCTCCACATTAGAGGCGCACATAGATTAAAAAATATACATCGGTTCTCTCAATGTGGAGTGCACAGAGCCGGCGCCTCCATACAGGCGAAATAGGCAATCGCCTAGGGCGCAAATCATTAGGGTGCGCATAAATTGAGTAATCAAATTATTTTTATAATCTAATAACAAATAATAGTACTTATTTATCCTTGTATCTGTTTGTTATAATTGTGTATCGTATTCTATATACTCCGAAAAAAAGAGATTGAGCGTCTGAGTAAACAAACAGTTCTTGTAAAAAATATGTTAAGATACCTCCATTAGGAGGCCACATGATCCACATTATAAGCGGACATGCGTGTAAAAAAATATTCTACAGTTTGTAAAAAGGAGGGGCGCCAATAACCGTTGCCTAGGGAACCAAATAACACCGTGCCGGTACTGGGAGTGCACTATGTCTGAATTCAGCAGTATCAAATTAATTATGAAAAGTATTATAAAATACATACATTTATCATTTTCAAAGAACAACCAAGACGTCATAGTGCTTACACTAGAATCTAATGCATCGATTATCGTCTTAATTGCTTTTTGTTAGTGTTAGATGTTTGTATTCCGAAATATGTAGTTCTCGTAATTAATTCAATACTGTCAAATTGAGACATAGTTCACTCTGAAACTAGGGCATCGATATTTACTAATCTCTACAAAAGTAAATGGATTTAGTTGATAGCTATTTCGACTCCACACCACTATCATAACAGGAGTTCTGACTATTCTTACATCAAAGTATTTAACTAACCATAAGATGGGGCTGAAATATTTAACCTATCAATTAAATACTATATTGTTTACTTGTAACTTTGAAAAAATACATAGTTTTATCTTAATCAATGTCCGGTTTTAGTCTAGGGCATTGGACCCCGAACGGAGAACCAATTATTCATTAACCACTTGAATACCAAGCGGACACAGGTGTCCGGAACATATGCAAGCAAACACGAATGTCCATGACATTTAAAAAATCAAATACTTGGTATTCTAATAGAATATAAGACATATTTTGATGTATGTGTAGTGCTGTCTATACTGAGTCAATATAAGTTTTTAAAATATCGAATTCGAGTGTGTATTATGCAAAAATATTTTTCTCAAAAACACGCAGTATCTCTGGAACATATTAATGATTTATTTGCGCGGTATTCAAACGGTTAAGTATGTCACTGGCTGGATTATGTCTATTAATTTCTAATTATTCTAGTGCATTTAGATTAGAGCTTTTACTACAAATCCTTTGCGGTTTTTGATTTGGTAACTTAAGGCATTTCGCTTTGAGTCGGGTCCGTGGCACAGTGGTCAACGTCGTTGGCTTCGATGCCGGACCTCAGGGGTTTGATTTTTTTTTAATCAATTTATCGATTTCTGTTAGAAGGAATAAATGTCTGTGATTTTAAAAATAACGGGGTGTAGCGAGAGTGATTAGTCAATCATTAGTCCTATCCTGCGTTATCATTTCTTTCTCTACTACTATCATTGAAAAAAATAGGTTTTGCAACTCAGTAACAAGCAGTTAACAGAGAAAAGCTTCTATTAAAAAAATACAATATTTATTTGTATTTTACCAATTTTATTTCAAAATACCAGGACTGGTTTCTCTCATAACGAGCATTATCAACTGATAAGAAAATATATTTTTACAGTGTTATTTATACAAAACAAAATGAAATAATTAACATATTACTGTAAAAATATATTTTCTTATCAGTTGATAATGCTCGATATAAGCGAAACCAATTCCGATAAGTAGTATTAATCAATATTGTATATTTTTTTTAAATATAATGCCTTTCCACCGAGTATTGACAGTGAACATCCTAAAAGTGAGATAACCTTTTGTTGAAATATATTTCTCTGTTAGAAGACCATATGCTCCACATTAAGAGCGGATATGGATTTAAAAACAACAACTTATGGCAGCGGTCGGGGAACTTTTTTAATCATTACCCCAAAATATTGTTGCGTAACATTTTTAAACATTTTTACAAAATAAATTTCTCATATTGGAACAAACAAAATTTAATTGAAAGCTTCTCCTTATAGGTTTTTAAAAAAATCATTTTACCCCATTTGGGGTAATTTACCCCAGTTCCCCGACCGCTGACTTAAGGCATTGTGCAAAAGCCATCTCTTTGATGACAACCCTTAACGGAATCACACGTATAATATAAAATATTGACATTTAAATTAAGCACAGCTATTTCGGTAAACACAACACTTTTACAATAATTCTAATTTGATTGAATAATATTAATTAACACACCTTGACAAAGGCCATTTTAAAACAATTGAAAACGGAAAATTAGTCTTTACTGTTGGACAGTTGACAGCAAATAGATTACTGATAAAATCTACTTGGATTGCGCAGTTTATATACATTGATTGAAGGATATTTCTTCGATTCTGATTGTGCTTGTCTTTGGTTACAAGATACCGTTTTTTTCTATTATTCCCAATAATCGTATCGCTTCATTTTCTCCGTGCATAATTGAACGCGTCGTTCAAAACGAAGGACGCAAAATTAGAAACGCGTGCATAATAGGACAAGCAGTAGATAATTAAAACAAGCCAATGTAAGTCCTCGTACAACGACAGTTAAAAATGATTCTAAATTGAGATACTTATCACCTTTAAAGGTGTTAATTATTTATCAATACAGTAAAACTCCCATTCACACTTTAGTCGGGACCGTGTAATTGGTGGTGTGAATCTCATACAAAATTAGGGATTTGGTTTTTTTCCGCGGAAAACGCAAAACTAAGATTTTCCTTAGTTCTGCAAAAAAAAATAATATTAACGAAATATTTAGTTTTTGTAGTAGTAAATATCCCGCACACAGCAGACGGCTAGCTATGCGTGTATAGCCTTGGCACGTGTTGAATACACAGACGCTAGCCAACATTTGACTGTATGCGCGGCACAGACGACCGTCTCTACTAAACGACAATGAAATGCGACCGTGTAATTGGGAGATTTGCGGCGAATATTTCAAGCCAGCGCGTAATTCGAGGTAGTGTAATTGGGGTTCCACTGTACTTGATAGAATGATATTATATTTTTTAATCTATATCCGCTCCCATTTTGGAGCATATGGCCTCCTAATAGAGGTATCTCAACAGAATTCTTTTTCTACGAAAACTGTTCGCTCAACCTCACTTTTTTCAAAGTGAGTAGTAGGGAAAGAAGGATAAGAATAGAACAGGACTAGCGGTTGGCTATTGCTACACCTAGTTATTAAAAGATCAGAAGGGTGGGAGGAGAGGAAATGATGTGAATTGACATCACAAACACCCAGTCTTCGATCACAACTTTGAATTGAATAATCCTCAAATTCACTGTGATCTGACCGGGAATCGAACCCAGACCTGCGTGATCAGTAGAGCAAGCTCTAACCAACTGGGCCACAGCAGGCGACAATTACACTATCAATTGTGATAAATTATGCCGCGCATAAGTTTGTTGGCCCGCGCAGCCTTTGAATTTTCCGCGCAGCTAACATCTCGTCAAACATTGAAAGCGAGTCGTCCATTTTTTCGATATCATATAGCACACGTACGAATATGAAATTGATGCCATTGACTTTTGCATACAATCTAGAATAATACCCGTAGAGTATTTGACTTTGAAGCCTAGCATTGACCGGCGGTCCGATACGCAACGCCTCGACCGATTGCGCAAAGAAAATTCATTTGTACTCTTTTTCATACAAAGTTAACGGTCGATTGCATTCGCTCGGCAAATATTTCATATTAAATAATAAACAACCTTAACGCGTTGTTAACAACCAACGCATTTCAGCATATCAGCCAACAATGCGTGAAAACAGTGATGAATAATGTTAACCTAATTTCTAATATGTAACAGATTGACAGTTCTGACAGCGGAAGGCGGGAAAAAACCAGGGTTGTTTTCGGATTTAAGCCGGAATAATTGGATGGGAATAAACTCAAGTGGCGGTTCTAGTTACTGGGCTAGGTGGGCTAAGCCCGACCTGCATTTTTCGCCCAAAACTTTAGATGGCTGAATAAAAATGAACAGCAATTCGGCCGCTGAACAAAATAAATACATTTATAAGCGTAACTAACCTTTCCCAAATGAATACAATATTTTTGTTTTAATTTTCCTCTATCAATATAAGACAATGCTATGTCTACCTACAATAATATTCTCGATTGTGTTTTGTATTACAATTTTAAACTGAGCCGGCATAAAAAAAACAATAACCCTATAAATACTTCATAGAGAACATGCAACGTGACGTCAGTCTGGCAACACCTACGTATTACCGACTCAGGGGCTAGAGATTTCTAGCCCGCAATCATAGACAATGTCCCGCAATATTTCTTTACACTGGGGCGCAATCAAGCACGATTAGATTTTTTTTTGTATTTCTTAGTTACATTAGTATTGATTTTATTATATAATAATTTATGCATTGCAGTAGTGTCGTAGTATTTGTTAATTTGCTTGTATATTAATGTATAAGGGGAAGTTGAAACATGCACAATTTCGTAAATAGTGTACAATGCTATGCTTTCCTCCAGCCCACCCAAGATTTTAGGTCAGGAACTGCCACTGATAAACTCCTTGGATGAATAAAATTGATAAAATTTAAAAATATTAATTTAATATCAAACTGATAATAATGGTTCATATATATTTTTTGGCATACGTTAACATTATTTAAAAAGCGCGACATGTATCCACAAACTAGAGGTTAATATGAATGTTATGAAGAGCTGTTAGTCTATGACTCTATGACAAAGAGTTGTCTCTGGGTTTGACTAGTGGCATCTATGTAGATATACATACTTGAATAAAAAGGTCCTGTTTTATGACACTCGGTGGAATACACATGGATTTAGTTTGTTTTAACACGTTGGGTCCCAGAGCCATGTTTTCACGTGATAAGCTATCCGAACGTTGAGTCCGGGAATCGTGTTTTCACGTGATGGGCTATACTTTAAAATAGAGCCATCATTGTGGTATCAAGCAACATTTTGTAAAGAATACTCAGTATAATCATTATAACAGATACTCAAATTATTCTAAATGAGTCTTTTAATTATTACTTTTATTAAAAATAGTAACTAAATTGGTACGTCAATTTTTTCTTCTGATGATTACATGATGGTGCAGACACTGACTTCATTTTTAATTTTAGCATTAAATATTCTGTAAAAAAAAATGTCAAAAAGCATTTCTTAAAATATTTTGTTACTACTAGCAGCAAGAAAAAATAAATAAGCCCAATTGAATCAACAAGGTGGGCGCCAAGCAAAATATGGAGTAAGACTCGGTACTAGGGCATCCAATCATGGGATCCCGTTAAATTTTCTGATCCCGAAATCCCGGGATTGACACGGTCGCGATCCCGAAATTTCGGGATTGTGAAAATTTGAGGAATTACCGAAAATTGACACGAAATTGGGAAATTGTGGATTTCAAATTCTTCGGTGAGCTAAAAAAAAAAACGAGGTTTGGAGATAATCTGAGGAAAAAGTATATATAATTGAGGATTTCTAATTCTTCGGTGAGCTAATCCCAATCCCGGGATTGGAAAAAGTCTCCGGGATTGGATACCCTACTAGGTACAGGGGTGGGCTGGAGGGGGCTCGCGCGAGCCCCTTGTTAAATTTGACTAAGGCTGGCGAGCCCCTTGTTAATTTTAGAGAAAACTATATTCTCAGATCAAACTAGTTCATAACTGCAATTTTTGACGCATATATTGTCTACGACAGCTTCAGTAGACACAGTAGTACATTTTTAGCCATTTACGGTTAGTTTACTGTAAATTACATATTGTTACAATTGCTTATTTAAATATTGAAAATAATTGCATAGGAGTGTTTAAAAATTCACCCCTTCCCCGGAACACCGAGAATTGCTTGGAGATTATGCGAGCCCCTTGTTAATTTATTGGCAGCCCACCGCTGACTAGGTACATGTGCAAACATTGTAATATGACATTCCATAGCAGAAAATTCTAGCAATAATACCATACATAATTGAAAAGTAATAGTCTTTCAAACAACCATAAAAGGTTTCATTTGATTTGATCGTGTGGTTTCACAGTTATAGACTTTTTAGTAAGTCATCAAGAAAAAATGCAATTCTTCAAAAATAAACCAGGCACACGAGACAATTTTACTTGATTTGGGCCGGGGCCGAAAATGAAACATCGACAACATTTGAGTATATCATTTGTATTCTTAATGTTTTGTATGTTTTCCCCAATTTGCCTTTTTTCTTCTGTTTTCTCTCATCTTCCGGGTTTATTTCTGCCATTTAACAAATTACAGGTTTTTTGCATTTTCTTATTACGTTATTTAAATAACTATAATCAGTGGCGGTCCGTGACCTAAAATCTTGGGTGGGCTAGAAAAAAGTTTAGCATTGTATACTATTTACGAATTTGTGCATGTTTCCACATCACATTATACATTAATCTAAAAAAAAATTAACAAATACTACGACACTACTGCAAAGCATAAATTATTATATAATAAAATCAAAGCTAATGTAAGTAAGAAATAATAGAATAGTAAAAACTGGACCTCAAATTCGTCTCCTTCAAAGTGAACTAACATGTAAAAAAAGTCAGGTCGGGCTAAACCTACCTAGCCCAGTACATAGAACCGCCACTGACTATAATATCAAACTATAAATGCGTTAATGCCAATCTGATCTGACACAAATAAGAGCTTAAAATTAATAGACAGGGAAAATTACCAGCATTAATAATAATTGCCTATAAAAATAAATGCTTTAAAATATGCAAACTTGTATAATACTGAATGCACCAATTAAGTTATTCCAGACAAAGAATGTCTTTGAATACTTTTCATTTTTTCTACGAAAACTGTTCGTCCAACCTCACTTTTTTCAAAGTGAGTAGTAGGGAAAGAAGGATAAGGCTAGAACAGGACTAGTGGTTGGCTAATCGCTACTGCTACAACCTGTTATTAAAGTATCAGAAGTTTGGGAGGAGAGGAAATAATGTGAACTGACATCACAAATACCCAGTCTTTGATCACAACTTTGAATTGAATATTTCTCAAATTCACTGTGATCTGACCGGGAATCGAACCCAGACCTGCGTGATCGGTAGATCAAGCTCAAACCAACTGGGCCACAACAGGCGACGTAGAATATAATACTTAAGAATACTCTCAAATCTTCAAAAACTTTTGTTGAGATACCTCCGTTATGAGGTAATTTATTTCACATTAGGAGCGGACATGGATAAAACAAATAGCAAGCGAGAGGGTGTTTTTATAAAAATCGATTCGGATGGCAACACGGACAAAAGTACTTTTTTATTTCGCATTTTTTTTTAAATTTGAAAATAAAAAAATATATCCTTGATCTTATTAACTGTATTACTGAAAAGAAATAAAAATATTTATGCGTTTTGCGTCTATTAAAAGAAGCAATATTTTTATGACAGATTGATATCGACTGTGGAAAGGAAAAATAACGTAACCCACACAATGTTCCCGCTAAGGTGTGCGTGTGTGCGCGCCCACACCACCCAAAATGTGCCCGCACACATTTTTCCATCCCCGCACAAGGCCGCACATAGAAATATTGTAAAAATAAGTTTGTTTCACCAAATTTTTATATTTGCGCACTTTTTTTACTTTGCTGAAAATTTACTGCTCACATAAGTTGATGGTCCTCACACACAATAGAAAAAATAGAGGGAACGTTGAACCCATACATAGCAAATTTTACAGGAGGCACAAAAAACGTGTTTTGTTGATTTTGGGCCATATGCAAATTATGAAATATACACAACATTAAAGTGCACGGAGGCTTCTAAGCTGATGTTTAGTTGACATAATCTAATATTAATTAAAGAAATCGTTTAGGAAGAACCTTTTTTCCAGTCTTTTTTCTTGGTTTCAATTTTCAAAGGCTCATCTTTTTTCAAACTTAAAAGCTAAATTTAGATACTAATTCAACATTTCCAGCTTACATCTTTTTTTAAAGAATGTGTATCAAGTTTGATACATTGTGATTATCGAAAAAAAGCTGTTTTGAAAAAACTGTGGGTTACGTACTTTTTCTTTTCCACAGTCGATTTATAATAAATAGATATTACATATTCAACTTAAATACAAAAAAAAATATATAAAAACATAAATAAATTAAAAGTAATAAAAACACTTTTTTATGAAGTTATAAAAATGAGTAATTTATTGTGAGACACAGATGACATTGGTATTTTTTATATACAGGGGCGCGCGAGGTTTTTTGACGACATTAAATTAATTAATAATGGGCGTAGTGTGGGGCAGGGGCTGCGTGGACGGTCGGTCCGATCTTCTTGACGACGGCATTGAATCCATGGACATCATCAGCGACGTAGTCCACCACGCGGACTGAACCGTCGGGTTCCACGAGAGAGTATTGTCCTGAAAAAAACGTGTAGTTTTATTATTTCGAGCTTGAAACAACTACCGCGGCTATCTTTCGGGTGATGATGTCTCATACAGGTGAAATAGGCAACCGCCTAGGGCGCAAACCATTAAGGGGCGCATAAATGGAGAATTTAAATTATTTTTATATACTCTAATAATAATGTTTATTTTATTTTGACGATTGTATTTGTTCGTTGTAATTCTATATAATTCTAAAAAGAGAAGTTGGGTGACTGTAAAAAACAATTTACGTAGAAAAACTGCTGTTGTTCTGAGCGATATGCTTCACACTGGGAGCGGACATGGATATTTAAAAAAATATTTCTATGATCCCGAGTTATTGTTATCATTATTTTGAGAAAAAAACGGGACGATTTACTAAAAAGGGGTCGCGCCAAAAATAGTTGCCTAGGGCGCCTAATAACCTCGCGCCGGCACTGGACATACGCTCACATGATAAATGCGCACATATACAGCCTCGGACAAAGTAATGGCAGCCCACCACTGTTATTTCATTGTGTATTAACTGAGGTTACTTCACTTTAACGACACTTAAGAATATTTCAAGCTTAATTTTTTTTTCTATAACACCGCTTGGCTCACTTCACCTCTAATCAGAGTTTCTAGGAGTCCCTATTTGAGCGGGACCGTCCCGAGTTCAATAGACAAATCCCTCTAAAATCCCTACTGAAAAAAATGTGTACATGTATAAAAATCTTTGAAAACGTGAATGTACCGATCTGTGATCTTGGAAATCTGGCAACCCTGCCTCTAATGGGCCCATATTACCTTTATGAATAAACTTGCCAAATTTGACTTACTTCGCTCTGCAGTTGGACTTAAATTCAAATTAAATCACCGATATTTTTTCCCGATTCAAGAATTTCAGAACGTTCCGGTACACCAAACCTCGTGAATTCGGTTTTAGTGTAATTCAATGTCAGGTGGCATTATTGGCAAATTGGCAATTGTACTCAGCAGAATAAGAGAAAATAATTATGCTTACCTTTAACAGCGTCTCCGTCCCTGACCTCCTGCTGTGACTTGACGTCACCGGTGTGTCCATCGGAGACCCCGTAGTTGTACTCGTACTTGGGGTGGGCCTGAAATAAGGGTGGTTCTGTTTATTGTACATGGGTATTTTGATCAACCAGTTAACCCATTTTTACCCGGTGTTCCAATATTGGAACATTTAGTATTTTTACTTCCACTCCATTATACACGACTCAATAAAAGTTGAGATTGCATCAGCCTCAATCAGTCTACAGCTAGCAAGCGTTGGGATCGTTTCGTGTAGTATTTTTTCAGGTTTGAACCTGTCGGGGTGAGCAGTTTTTTATTTGCATCAATTACGGGAAAAAATGGGTTAAAGTAATACTTTTTTGTACTAAGACCACATTGTTTCTTTTATATCAGCTATTTAATTGTCGCCTGTGTGGTCGAGTGGTCAACGTAATTGGCTTCGGCTACGGAGGGCCCGGGTTCAAATCCCGGTACGAACAGTTTTATGAATTGATTTTTCAATATATTTATGAATTTCTGTTCAAAGGCATGGATGTATATGATGTCTTGAATTCCCCCCTCTCACCCATCATATCATATGAACGGGGGCGTATCGAGAGCGATTAGCTTACCACTAATCCTGTCCTAGCCTTATCCTTCTATCCCTACTGTCTTTGGAAAAAGAGAGGTTGAGCAACTGAGTAACAAGCAGTTCTCGTAGAAACACTTCTGTTGAGATAAACTCCATTAAGAGTCCATATGCTCCACATTGGGAGCGAACACGGTTTTAAAAAAAATTCTTATAATATCAATATTTTGTTAACAGTGATCATTATTATTTTTTAAATATCCAATGTGCCAAATATTTAAAGTTGAAAGATCGTATGAAACAACAAAAGTGAAATCTTCAAGTATTGTCTACACTTCAATTAAATTTAAATATTACTCACATAGAAGTCAGCTCCGTGGCCGTCTAATCCGTAAGCAGGTGCTGCATACCCGAGTCCAGCGTGGCCAAGTCCGGCATAACCTAGTCCAGCGTGACCGACTCCGGCATATCCGAGTCCAGCGTGGCCAAGTCCGGCATAACCGAGTCCGGCGTGACCTAGTCCGGCATATCCAAGACCAGCGTGGCCGATTCCTGCGTAGCCCAAGTGGTTGGGAGCCAATCCTATCGCCGGGTATCCGGAGCTCAACACTTGGTTGCTGTGAGATACGGCATAGCCGCTGCACAGGCTGGCGAGGGCCAAGAGGCACGCTGAAATCTGGAAATTGATAAAATAGTATGCTAAAAAATAATGCATAAACTTTGGCCCATTTGATTGTTGTCAGAAGTTTCATGTAAAAATTAAAATGTTTGACATTTTTTTATCCATGTACGCTCCCAATGTGGAGGATATATTGAGATACCTTGATTAGGAGGCCACATGCTCCACATTGAAGCGGACACGGGTAAAAAAATAAGCCAAATCCTCTTTTGCACGGTTTTAATATAACGCGGTCCAACGTAATGGAACCTATCTTTCATTTAACTATATTCACTTATTTTTTTTAACTCGTTTTTTTTTGTACGACTCCTTTTACATGTAACGTTAATCGCGTAAAAAAATAGTTTTGAGCGTACTTTCAATTTCATTTTTCCGCGGCCCGAAACTAGGGTATCCAATCTCGGACCGTAATCTTGTAATCCCGGGATCCTGGGATTGAACATTCAACATAAAATAGTGTTTACGAATTTCCCCAAATGAACAGCACGACACCATTTTTTAGCTCTTCCATGTTTCATTTTCTCAATCATGAGTTTCCTGGATTAGTACTGTCACAATCCTGGGATTTTAGAATCACAGAATTTAACGGAATCCCGGGATTGGATACCCTACCCGAAACAATAAAAAAATGTATTTATGCGTCCCACTGGAAGAAAACTATTGTGTTTGCCTGAACTAGACAACAGAGGCCGACATTTTGTTTTCGTTATTTTTATACCGTCTTCGATTTTTGCAATACCAGTACAGTGGAACCCCCAATTACACTACCCCTAATTACGCGCTGACTTAAAATATTCTCTGAAAATCGCCCAATTGCACTGTCGCATTCCATTGTCATTGCTACGAGACGGTAGTCTGTGCGGCACATACAATAATAAGTTGGCTAGCGTCTGTGTATTCAACACGTGCCAGGCTATACACGTATAGCCGGCGACTGTCTTTGTGTTGGATTTTGGCGCGCTTTGTATTTTATCACTTGGTAACTAAATATTTCGTCAATATTTTTTTCTTAGTTTTGCATTTTTTGCGGAAAAAACCAAATCCATAATTTTGTATGAGATTCACTCCCCCAGTTACACTACCCCGAATTACACTGTTCCGACTTTAGTGTAAATGGGGGTTTTACTGTATTATAAAAAACAAATATACATATTTGTCCGGTATTGCAATACTTACCCTGGATAAAATTGAAAAATATTTAGGTAGGTAATAATTTGTCTTACCTGTAAGACTTGCATTGTTGGTATGCTTGGATTGTGTAACTATTTGTTATGGATAACTCTACCACTAGACCAGAACTGATATCATTCACCTGACAACCCTATGCTTATATAGTTTCCTCGGTCGGAAGGCGTTGTCCACGACTTTTGTGCTCAGCAGCATTACCTATGTATTCAGATATTGTTTTTCTTCTTTTTCGTTCACTTTAAGGTTGCTCGCCTTTTTCGATGTCGTGCTTTTATTACGCCCAGTGGCGTGCGGAATATACGAACACGCAAATGTTTATGAATTTGTTTTTTTTTACCATGTTCATTCGGAATGTGAATCATATTGAAGCATTAGTGCAGTTGTCGGGTCCTATGGCGCAGCGGTTAGCATGGTGGGCTTTCGTGCCGGATCTCAGGAGTAGGGCATCCATCCCGGGATCCCGCTCAATTTTCTGATCCCGAAATCCCGGGATTGAGAGATTTTGAGCAAATCCCGAAAATTGAGACGAAATTGGCAAATTGAGGATTTCAAATTCCTCGGTGAACTAATCCTAATCCCGGGATTGAAAATTTATCAATCCCGAAATCCCGGGATTGGAAAAAAGCTCCGGAGTTGGATACCCTAGTCAGGGGTGGGCTGGAGAGGGCTCGGAGGGGCTCGCGCGATCCCCTTGTTAAATTTGACAGCGGCCGGCGAGCCCCTTGTTAAGTTAATAAAAACCAATATTCTAAATTTAAATGAGTACTTATTGTATTATGAAGTATTGAACTTTGTTGCCTTTTGAAATTCTTCGTAAAATACAAATATTTCGTGTTTCAAGATCAATAAAAATAAGGAGCACCCCGTGACTTTTCGATTTAGCTCTACACCACTGGCAGTAACGTTATGGTGTCCGTATAATTATACAATGGTGAAAAAAAACAAAAATCACGAATAGCTGAGATAAAACGAGCCCCTTGTTAAAATATTGGGAGCCCACCGCTGACTTGAGTCCCAGTGTGAACAGCATTTTTTTCGATAGATTTCTGTTCGAAGGCATGAGTGTTTTATTTTGTCAAAATTTTCTCCCACCCTTTCCGATACTTTAATAACTGGGCGTAGCCTAGCCTTACCCTTCTATCCCTACTACTCTCTTTGAATAAGAGAGGTTGAGTGACTGAGTAACAAGCAGTTTTCGTAGAAAAAAACTTCTGTTGAGGTACCTCTATTAGAAGCCCATATGCTCCGCATTGGGAGCGGACATGGATAAAAAAAGTCCTGCCCTAGTCCTATCCTTCTATCCCCACTTTCTTTCAGAAAGAAAGGTTTAGCAACTGAATATAAAGTAGTTCTCGTTGAAAACTCTTCTGTTAAGAAACCTCCATTAAGAGGACATATGATTCACATTAGGGGCGGGAATGGAAAAATAAATAATTGTCGTACTGTTGTGCATTTTTTTGCCACATGATTCCTTCAAGATTCTCTGTCCCCTGCCAGTCTTCTTGCTTCCTCCCATGTCATTTCAGCGTCTCGTAGCTCCACCGAGTACATCCTATAGATGGTCATCAGCGGCCTTCCACGACGGCGGAATCCATCCGGTTGGTAGAAGAGACAATTAATATTGTGCATTAAATTAATATTGGATATTAATCTTGTCCATTGTAGTTCTGCGGCACGCCACTGGCATCAGCGTAGGTATTGCGCACTGGTGTAAATGGCATTTCAACGTCCGCGGACATAAACGTGTGCTCCAATATTATTATTATTGTTACAAGTATATTGGGACACGCTGTTTCCCTTTTCAAGGTCGCGTATCTAATCGGAGCATTTGTCTCGAACAATCAGTAGCTAGCTTAGCCTACCGCTGTGTTTCATAAACGGTGGTTCGCTAAGATATTTAAAAATACGCCTCATTGGGCGTGAATTATATTCCACATTCATTTTACAATTCTTAAACAAAAATGTAACACCGTTGTATTGAGCGATTACTTTTTTTAATATGTACATAATTAACCGCTTGAATATCGCGCAAATAAACCATTAATATGTCCCAGAGATATTGCGTGTTTTTGAGAAAAATATTTTTCCCTAATATACACTCGAATTCAATATTTTAAAAACCTTTATTGACTCAGTATAGATGGCACTACACATATTCATCGAAATATTGCTTATATTCTATTAGAGTACCAAGTATTTGATTTTTTAAATGTCTTGGACATCCGTGTTAACTTGCATATGTTCCGGACACCTGTGTCCGCTTGGTATTCAAATGGTTAAAAATTACTCCGTGTTAAGTTCGTGGCGCAGCGGTCAACATCGTTGGCTTTTGCGATGGATCTCATGGGTTCAAGTATCGCAATGAACAGCCTTTTTACAATCGATTTATGTTCAAGGCATGTGTGTTTGTGATGTCTTAATATTTTCTTCCACCTTTCGTATCTTTAACTAACGTGGTGTATAGAGATCGATTAGTAAACCATTAATCCTGTCCTTGTCCTATCCTTCTATCCTTTCTACTCTCTTTGAAAAAAAGAGAGATTGACCATTGAGCAACATGTTGAGTACTTAATTAGGACCATATACACATTGATCATCCAAACAATAATTGAGGTACACACATTTTAATTTTACGCGTTTCTTTTTAATGCACAGTTTCATTCATTTTATATACTTTGACACGGATTTGGAACCGAATTATAAGCAAATTAAGTTTTTTTACGCGTCACTTTCTGTAACCAATGTATCGCGTAAAAAAGGATTAGACGTATACAGTAAAACCACCATTTACACTAAAGCCGGGACAGTGTAATTCGGGGTAATGTAATTGGGGGTGTGAATCTCATACAAAATTAAGGATTTGGTTTTTCCCTTAGTTTTGCAAAAAAAAAATGACGAAATATTTAGTTACCAAGTAATAAAATGCAAAGCGCGCCAAATTCCCACAAATAGACAGTCGTCCACTATACGTGTATAGCCTGGCACGTGTTGAATACACAGACGCTAGCCAACATTTGACTGTATGCGCGACACAGACGACCGTCTCGTAGTAACGACAATGGAATGCGACCGTGCAATTGGGGGATTTGCGGTGAATATTTCAACTCAGCGCGTTATTTGGGGTAGTGTAATTGGGGTTTCACTGAATGTAAGTAAGTATGCTGAGAATTATTTTCTATTTTAAAGTAAATAATAAAATTCCAGAATTCATATTTAGAAATCCTTGGGTTGTAAGCTTTTATTTTTACCAGAATAAAAGGGCTCTGCTGTGAAATATATTTGAGAATAACTGGCCTGACTATTTTGCAAAAAAAACTTTATTGTTCTGTAACGATAATTAAGTCTTACGCTTTATACTTAAGCTTACAACCGTCATAATAAAGTGGCTACGCAGATCACTTTAATTAGATAAAGAAGAAAAATAAGTTAAAACATTATTGTCAAATTTATGTATGTTATAAATGACAACGTTAAACAAAAACTTTCTTGGACCACGTGAAAACGGCGATAGCTAATTCTAAGACAAGCCTCGAAAAGGCTGCACGTATGGCTAGGGTAAGTTGGGGGTTAACATTCCCTACGTCTCGGCTTTATTACAAGTCCATATTTCTCGGTATTGCGTGTCATGCTGCAAGTTGTTGGGCATATAGGTGTACCCAACGACAGGAAATATGTCAAATACTTCTTCGGGGACAACGGTTTCCCCTTCTTGCTATTTCCAAAGCTTACCGAACTTGCTCAACAGAATGTCTTCCCGTAATGCTGGGACTTACTCCATTGGATCTAGAGGTCCAAAGACGAGCTGCAATTCATCACCCTTTGCACGGGAAACCAGCGCAAATTGGTCTCACAACTCTTCACCCGTTGGATTCACAAGATTTTTTAAAAGCTAAAGTGAAAAAACTCTGCTCACTAACCGTTTTAACTAATTGGCAAAGTCGATGGTCAAAGGCCATTTGTGGTAGAATTACCTATTTATTTTTCCCAGATATTGTTTTTCGTCAGAATGCAACCTGGCTCTCTCCGGATCACTGGACCTCACAATTTATCACCGGATACGGTGCGTTTAATGCCAAGCTACATAAATTTAAAATCAAACCTAACCCACACTGTCCTTGTGGTGACAGTAATCAAGATTCAGAGCATATTCTCTGGAATTGTTCGATTATGTCTGTTGAAAGAGGTATATTGTTTTCGTTATGTAGAAATAACCGTGATGGTCCTATCGGGCATCCAGATCTAGTTTCATCTCCAGAAAATTTCGCTCACTTCAAGAAATTTGCTACTTCTTTTGGAGAAAAAGTTTACCTTCCCTGCCCCTCACCATTCAATCCTTAATCATATTATATCTGTTTCAAAATTAAAAGTTGTCTCAATAGTGCCATTAACTATCATTCTTGCTTATTATTATTTAATTATTTTTTTTTTCCGTGTTTATTATTTAATTTATTATTTAATTATTTAATTAACCTTTATTAGTATCTCTTTATATTTCTAATTATTATTATTGTTACCTATAAAATTGCCTAAAAACATGTATCTTAACTGTATCATTGAGGAGACATCGTCTTCGGTGTGATGCAGAAAGGAAAAAAGTTTATCGAATAAAAAAAAATAAAAAAAAGTCAAAAACTTACGTCTGTCAGTAACATGGGATTGGAAGCAATGCTCCCTCTAATTTTCCAAAGGTTATGTGCGCAAAATACATTGACTGTACAACTTTGAATGGAAATTTAAAAAATTGTGCGCCACATAACGGTATTTAGACCTACTTAACGAAATGGCTAATTTTTATTATGGCAATAATTAACAATACTATGATAAAATGACAATTAATTTATTCTAGTGGTGGTATAGATAGTGTAACTTTTGTGCGCTCTGTTTTAATGCATGTGCGCGCGCACAGCTTAGAGGGAACACTGATTGGAAGCACTAATTAAGTCAGTATATTTTACTATCTTCGGTATACTGCCATAAGAAGCTACATAAAAAATGCTTTTAGTGTATGGATGTAGATATATTAAAAATAAAGCACGCTGTATCGTCTGAAAAAAACAAACTCACACATATTTAATTTATTAACCACTTGAATACTAAGCGGACACGGGTGACCGAAACATATGCAAGCGAACACGGATGTCCAAGACATTAAAAAAATCAAATACTTGGTATTCTCATAGAATATAAGCAATATTTTGATGAATATGTGTAGTTCCATCTATACTGAGTCAATATAGGTTTTTAAAATATCGAATTCGAGTGTATATTAGGCAAAATTATTTTTCTCAAAAACATGCAGTATATCTGGGACATATTAATGATTTATTTGCGCGGTAGTCAAATGGTTAATTTTAATATTGAAAGAAATAATACGAACTAAGCTAATTTCATTGACAGTTATTACTAGTAATAACCAGAGGTGGGCTGGAGAGGGTTCAGAGGGGCTCTTGTTGAATTTTACTAAGGCCGGCGAGCCCTTTGTTAACTTATTTGAAAACAATATTCTCAGATAAAATTAGTATATAACAACAATTTATAATGTATATATTATCTACGACAGCTTCAGTATACACAATAGTACATTTTTAACTATTTACATTGATAAGTTTACGGTAAATTGCACATTGTTACATATTATAAGTGTATTAAGTAACAGTCAACCGTTAATTTAAGTATTACATATAATTGTTCATATAGGAGTACTAAAAAAATCACTTCTTTCCCAGAATACCGACAATTGCTTTGATATTAATCGAGTCCCTTGTTAACGTATTGGCATCCCACCGCTGGTAGAAACCTATAAATGACTTAACGCTTTTTACCTGTACATGTTACAGCTACCCAAAAACGATTAGACGATTAAACGTTTTTGGTCAATTGTTGTTATTCATTTGTCTTATTGTCTACATTCACACTACATTGACAGTTCGATTCGTGATATTCAAAAAAGTAGATTACCTCAAAACAAGGTTTTTTGTCTTATTGTTTTTGTCAGTAAGCCGACGATATATTGTTTTTTTTTTCATTTATATAACCAGTATTTCCGTATAATTTCGAAATAACGGAATTGCTGCTTCGGTTTCGTATTCTGTAAATTCGCGATATGCATTTGCAGTCAAAGGGTCAAATTCTTATGGATTATTACATTAAACATAGCCATTGGAGTAATACGTGATTGTTTTTCCCACGGTAGCCGTGTTGGCCAGGGCAGTTCAACCAACCAACAGGTCAGAGGTGGGCTGCCAATACTTCAACAAGGGGATCGCTGAATCTCAAAGCTATTCGTGGTATTCCGGAAAAGGGGTGATTTTTATTACTCTTATTATTAAGTAATAATTATTAAAGCTATCAAAAGTTAATACACTTGAGTCTCGTATAACACGGTTTTATGGTTCCACAAAAACGTCGTGTAATACAAATCCGTGTTATACAAGGTTTGAAGTTCATTCAAAATTAGGGATTGCGTTCCAAAAAAAAATATCAAAGATGGTTTATATAGATATTTACTTTATTTTTTAAAATAAACAAATATACATTTACATATCTATTGAAAGAAATTTAAATAACATAATATAGCATTCATTCATCATCGCTATCACTTAGAATTATTACATGTTTTACTCTTTTTCGAGATCGGTTGTAAGTTTTCATCATCATCGGAGGACTCTGGATTTCTTTTACTCAAACTCTAGAAAAGATGGTGCTAGGACAGGACTAGACTCTTGCTACGTCAAAACACTTAAAATAAACTCAATGAGAAAAAAGATCTCAGACATCAAACAATATAATTACTTATAGTTTACTTTATGTAAAATTTCACAGTGGAATCTAAGAACACGCCCAAGCCTGCACGTGTCAAGCAGGAATCTGAGCCGGATTCACAACGGAGCGCAGCGCAAGGCACTTCCTAGTGTAACACAAAATATGCGCTGCGTCTCAGCACTCTCAACATACGCCCAGTATATGAAAATGACGTATAACTTCAAATATCTTCAATGACATTTACTGACTTAGATGATCACTCTTAGGGTGTTCACTGTCAATACTTGGTGGAAAGACATTATATTAATAAAAACACAATATTCCTTTGTACTTCATTCCACTTTATTTAATATGTCAGGACCGGTTTCGCTCATTACGAGCATCGTCAACTGAAGTTGTCATCGTCAGTCGACGATGCTCGTCATGAGCGAAACCGGTCCTGAAATATTAAATAAAGTGGAATGAAGTACAAAGGAATATTGTGTTTTTATTGACTTTGATGACTTAGCGCAAACTTCAGATTGAATACACCTGGTCAATTCCAAGCACGCACTCGCACGTGGCGAATTCAGTAGATAAATAATTACAAAGTTTTGCAAGATTTTATTGCACGGAATGATATTTACCAGATCTTTTAATACGCTTATTTTCTGGCCCTGCCTCTATATTTTCAATGACTCACAATAATAGCAACAATTTCTAGAAACACTTAGCGTTGTGCGGAGTTGCGATAAGCGGAGTCGTATATCAATCAAAACACAATAAATAATGAAGCCTCTGTCTCTATTTTCAAGGGGTGATCAAATCACAATTGTACACGTTTGACATGGTACGCGTTTTAATGGCCGAAACTCTTACGATCCCTTTTGTGATGACAACTGGCAGGCAGTTAAAAGTTTAGCTTTATTTTTTTTTTATTTTTTTTTTACCATGTCCGCTCCCAATGTGGAGCTTATGAACTCCTAATGGAGTTTATCTCTGGAGTCTCTTTTTCCAAAGAGAGTAGGAATAGAAGGATAGGACTAGGACAGGACTAGTGGTTAGCTAAACGCTCTCGATATGCCCCGTTCATATGATAGGATGGGTGGGAGGGGGAATTCAAGGCATCACATACATCCATGTCTTCGGACAGAAATCCATAAATCGATTGAAAAATGAATTTGTAAAAAATTTAAAAACAGTAGCCGAAGCCAACGACGCTGACCACTCGACCACACAGGCCTTAGCTTAATTTTTTTTTTTTTTAATCCATGTCGCTCCCAATGTGGAGCATATGGCCTCCTAATGGAGGTATCTTAACAGAAGTTTTTTTCTATGAAAACTGTTTGTTACTCAGTCGCTCAACCTCACTTTTTTCAAAGTGAGTAGGGAAAGAAGGATAAGGCTAGAACAGGACTAGTGGTTGGCCAATCGCTATTCTACGCCCAGTTATTAAAGGATCAGAAGGATCGGAGGAGAGGAAATGATGTGAATTGACATCACAAACACCCAGTCTTCGATCACAACTTTGAATTGAATAATTCTCAAATTCACTGATCTGACCGGGAATCGAACCCAGACCTGCGTGATCGGTAGAGCAAGCTCTTACCAACTGGGCCACAGCAGGCGACAATGACTTTAAAAATAATATGTAATAATTACTAGTGCTATCGAGGGATTGCCGATTTTGTTTGTGACAACCCCATTTTTTTGGCAACCTTGTATTTGTTTTGGCGCTCAAGAATCATCCAGAGAGTAATGTAATTTGGTTTTTATCTAAAGAAATGTAATGTCATTCTCTATTCATTTCGGCGGTGTTGATTGTTGTAATGTAAATTCTATTTGTAAAAATGTTGTGTGATCTTAAATAAAGCGTTTGCATATTCTTCTTCTTTGGCCATGTTCGCTCTCTTAGGAAGCATATGACCGCCACGCGGCACCTCCATATTTCCCTGTCTCCCGCCAATTGCTTTGCTTCCTCCCATGACATGCCAGCATCCCTCAGTTTCGCCGAGTACATCCTATGGATAGTACCCGACGGACATCCGGGACGCCGGAATCCCACCGGTCGAAAGAAGAGGCAGGCAGGATTGAGGCTTTCCGGAGGCATCCGCAGCACGTGACCCAGCCAGTTCCAACGTCTCTCCATAACCACTGACGTGACGGGACGCTGTCTTGTACGCTCCCTTATCTCTGAATTCCTCACAAAATCAAACCACCTCACCCCCATTAATATGTTCATTTCATATTCCTAATAAAAACATAATTTCGTAAAGTTGAGTGTTTCTTTTCTAATTCCTACTATCGTTTGCCCGACTTTTCGTTCGACATTAATGTCGGTCTCCATTGACTTGACTTGAATTGGTGTTGACTTGTTCGTTGGGTACAACATTGTGTTTCACTTACATATCTCTCAAAATTAGATAAATTCACTCAGAGAAAAATTACGAGTCATGTCACTATGTCAAAATCTATCTTTGAGCGTAAAAGAGCTTTAAAAAAAAAGTCGACAGTCTCCATGTTTTGTCGAAAAATAATTAGATATGTCACTGTCAGGGCCGGCGCCTCCATACAGGCGAAATAGGCAACCGCCTAGGGCGCAAGCCATTAGGGGGAGCATAAATGGAGAATTCAAATTATTTTTATATACTCTAATAATAAGGTTCATTTTATTTTGACGTTTGTATTTGTTCGTTGTAATTCTATAGTATTCGAAAAAGAGAGGTTGAGTGACTGTGTTAAAAACAATTCAAGCAGAAAAACTGCTGTTGTTCTGAGACTATATGCTTCACACTGGGAGCGGATATGGATATATAAAAGAATATTTCTATGATCCCGAGTTATTGTTATCATTATTTTGAGAAAAAAATGGGACGATTTACTAAAAAGGGGGCGCGCCAATAATCGTTGCCTAGGGCGCCAAATAACCTCGCGCTGGCACTGGTCACTGTGTAGATCTGGCAATTTCGCACACAGTAGTATTTTATTATAAAGTTCCAGAATGTTCATTTTTGAACAAATAAAATAGAATTTGGCAATTAACATAGCTTTTTTGTAATAATGTATTTGAAGATCGTTTTGTTGAAAACTTGTTGATGCAGATATTGGATCACTGCGTTAAGCGAGCATTAAAATATTGTAATTAATCAGAGCTCCCCGATTTTTTTAGTTCGCACGACGGGTGTACTGGATGGGGCTCAAAAAGGCTCGCGCGAGCCCCTTGTTAAATTTTACAAAGGCCGGCAAGCCCCTTGTTAATTTAAGATAAAACAATATTCTCAGATCAAATTAGAATAAAACTGCAATTTCTGACTTATATATTATCTACGACAGCTTCGGTATACACAGTTGTATATTTTTAGCCATTTAGATTGATAAGTTTACGGTAAATTGCATATTTTTATTAAATATTATAAGTGTATTAAGTAACAATCGATTGCTTATTTAAGTATTGCATATGTGTAATTACATAGGAGTAATCACTCCTTCCCCAGAACACCGAGAATAGTTTTAAGATTAAGCGAGCTCCTTGTTAATGTGTTGGCAGCCCACCGCTGGTTAGCACCTTCCTCACAGCAGTTAATCCAGTCGAAAAACAGTACCTAAGGATTACAACAGACCCTGTCAAGGATATTCATAACAAACTTAAGGTCAAATTCCATGAACAAAATTCATAATACTATATCTAATGGATATCGCATGAAATTAATGCTGCCATTATAATATCGATTATAATCACTGCTTCAATCTAACAACGAACTCACGTATACCTTATCATTAGAAGGAAGTTGTATTGTCTAGCTAATACCAAAGAAACAATAACTACCTTACAAATGCCCCAACAGACAAATAATAATAATGCACGTCAGTGGCGCGCGGTCAGTCATTTAACACACCCCTGACAATAATTGTAATTGTCTGCCTGCATCGTTACGATTGCCGATGACTGGCGATGGCGCCATTGATTTGATTGGTATTTACTCAGTAGAACTCCGTTATAATAAGGGCAAAATAAAAATAAAAAATCTTTCCACGAGTCATCCATCGTCAGAACTATGGCTGGCGGGAAGCTAAGATAACCATCAACTATCTCAGTTGCAAATGCTTGTGACGAGCGAAACCGGCCCTGGTCATATTAAATAAACAAGGAATTGATACAAAAGAGTGTTTTATTTTCTTGAACATTATTTTTTTTTCGATTTTCACTTTTTTAATGGAAAAGCATTCGTTTAAAAAAAAAAATACATGATAACTAACTGATTTTGATAATTCTCGTGGTGAGCAAAACCAATCTTGATCTATAGTGACAATTAGGAATTGGTTATAAAAGTGTTCATTTTTTTCAATTAATGTTTTTGTTAATAATAAGTCCCAATGTGGAGCATATGACTTCCTAATGAAGATATTTCAGCAGAAGTTTTTGAAGAGAACTGCATGTTATTCAGTTGCTTAACCTCTCATTTTAATAAAGAGTAAGGATAGGGCTAAGACAGGACTAGTGAATAATCGCTCTTACTTCAAAAGTTATCAAAGCAAATTAAAAATAAAATTTTGCTAGTTTTGATGTGAAACATTAAAAATGACAAGAAATAAAGTGCCGGAACGACGTTCCACCGCGCATAACATGAGAAAAAAGCACTGTATATATCATATACATATATTATAATGTGTATGTGCAGTGAATCAATCAACGGTTGCATACCTTTCAGACAGAGCCGGCGCCACCATACAGGCAAAATAGGCAACCGCCTAGGGCGCAAACCATTAGGGGGCGCGTAAATGGAGTATTAAAATTATTTTTATATACTGTAATATAATTTTTTACATAATAATAATAAATAATATTAAGTTATACTTTATTTTGACGGTTGTATTTGCTTTTTGCAATTATGTATCGTATTCTATATGATTCGATAAAGAGTGGTTGAGCGACTGAGTAAGAAACAGTTCACGTAGAAAACCTTCTGTTTGGATATCTCCATTAGGAGGCTATATGCACTACATTGGGAGCGGAAATGGATTTATATAAACAAAAAATACATAATGATCCCGAATTGTTTTTTTCTTCATTATTTCTAAAAAAATAAGACGATATGTTAAAAAGGGGGCGCGCCAATAGCCGTTGCCTAGGGCGTCAAATCAGGGGTGGGCTGGAGGGGTCTCGGGAGGGCTCACGCGAGCCTCTTGTTAAATTTAGGCACGGCCGGCGAGCCCCTTGTTAAGTTGAGAAAATCATGAAATCACCTAACTGAAATTTCTGTAGAAGGTTAAATTTTATTATTAAAAGAAATATTTTGTCGCCTCTTCAATTTTGTAGGCGACATCTTTTTGGGGCTTTCCCTTGTAGTTCCCAAAATTCTTTATAATATTTATATTTCAATACTACAAAACAGGTATGGGGGGGGCACAGAAAAAATAAGACACTCAAATGAGCCACGAGCCCTAAAAGGTTGAGAAACACTGATTTATAGTGTGAAGGCATTATGGCTTACATTTACCGAGCCCCTTGTAAAGAAATTGGCAGCCCACCGCTGCGTCAAATAACCTCGCGCCGGCACTGCTTTCAGATCTCACAATTCTTAATCCCGCGGTCCAAAGTTGTTGTTGTCATTGAAAATTCAATCATAACATTATGTTTTACTTTCTTCCTGTTTATATTTCTTTCTAACTTATCTCCTACATATGTTCAGAGTTACTGCACGCCACTGACGCCTATAGACCTTTAATTCAAATGCCAAACCCTGTTAACATATGAATGACCTAGATCGTAAGCTCCATTTTGAAACCGTAATGTTTCACGAAATTCTGTTACATTAAACACAAATAAGCATTGGATCGCTTAATAATCGAGTAGACCGGAAAACAAATTAAAATTAACCATTTTATAGTAAATTAAAATTAAAATAATAATCCATTAGAACAAGTCCATATTGTTAAAATAGTTATAAAAAAAACACACACAAAATAAAAGACCGAGATGTCAAAAGCATTAAAAATGTCGAGAAAAAGGGTGCCGGAGTACCGTTCCATCCGAGTTTATGTGATACCAACAGTGGCGGATTACCCCATAAGCGCAAGAGGCGCGCGCTTGGGGCCTCCAAATCTTGGGGGCCACAAAAATAGTATAAATTATATAAAACCTTATATTTTAATTTCAGCTTTCAATATTCATTATTATCCTACGAAGAGTTTTGCAGCACTTTTATGTCATTCGAAAAATAGGGCCTCCAAAATTTATTGCGCCTAGAACCTCCGTTGTGCTTAATCCGCCACTGGATACCAACCTATCGATAATCGTTGTTTATGGGCTTGAGTCCTGGTACATACATATTTGTATTCAGACATATATGCATACATGGTTGAAAAAAAATATATCTGTAATATTTTGACTTGTTGATTTCTCGGGGCGGGGCATTGGCTTATGAGATTTCGAATTGTTATTTAAGACCCCATTAAACAAATATAATTTGTTTTCGTTTATTTTCGTTGACTTTTGAAGGTTATAACTTAATGTCAAATAAATCTTTAATTAAACGCAAGATTTATTTAATAGAAAAGGCGTTTTATGTGTTTTTTTGGTATTTACAATGTAAAAAAGGGAAGCCAGAGTGGAATAGGACTTGGATCAAGCTCTCGTTGTCAGAATAATAATATCTTCTAAAAAGACCATACAAATTACGTCACTCGATAAGAGATGCAAACGACCTGGGAATTTTGAAATGGCGGGGAAAAACCGGAATGAACCCGGAAAATTGCGAAAATATCTTAGGAGCGATTTGGTTATATGATACTTATCATTTTTACATCATACTGACGCCCATGTTCACGTGTGTATTTCGCCGAGTGTCATAAAAACAGTACCATTTATAAATATTTTGTTTCGGATTCAAGTATACCTAGACGTTACTGGTCAAACCTATAGACAAATAGCTCTTCATAACATCATTCCATTTATATTAACCTCTAAGTTGTGTATATTATAACTAATCAGGGGTGGGCTGGAGGGGGATATAAGGGGATCGTGCGATCCCCTTGTTATATTTAACTGAGGCCGGCGAGCCCCTTGTTAATTTAAGAGAAAATCTCAGATCAAATTAGTGTATAACTGCAATTTCTGACTTATATGTTATCAACGACAGCTTCAGTATACACATTAGTTCATTTTTAGTCATTTAGATTGATAAGTTTACGGTAAAACGCACATTGTTACATGCTATAAGTGTATTTAATAATTGCATAGAAGTGATACAAATATTCACTTCTTCCCCAGAACATCGAAAATTGCTTTGAGATTAAGCGAGACCCTTGTTGACGTATTGGCAGCCCACCGCTGTAAGTAATGCACACATGGTTTTAAAATTAGCGAAATCGAATGCTAAAAATTATACACAATTATCAGTTTGAAATTTAAATAATTTCAATTTTTCAAAGGAGTTTATTTACATCCAATTCACCCGCAAAAAAACTGAGTTTTACTCTCTGATAATCAGTTATCGTGGATGCTTTTGGATTTAAATATATATATATCGCAACATTATAATTAAGCTTTACAGCACAGACCAAAATAAATTCAACGGATGACAATTCTGAGACAACTAACGTGAGCTTCTGTGTGTAGAAACAAAATGTTTGGCGAGATTGTTCCTGAAACATGCACGTAGATGTTGAGCATCATGTCTCCTACGTTTTTCCCTTAACGTATTCATAGCTTTACGTATTTGTGCACATTGGTGTTTTTATTTTCGGGGCAATATTAAATCAATTATATGTACTTAACTAATATTATGATTGCTGTATCCGACTTTTCTTAAAAAACGTTTTCACTTATAATTAGTTGGAAGTGTAAACTGTCTTGTTCCAGCCCGGGTTCCTCTGTCGTATTTGAATTTCTTTTTTTCCTTTATTGACTAATTTATTTTGTGAACAGCGACTTAATGACTCAGCAAGATGGCAAGGTCACCGGTCAAACAATAATACCAAATCTGTTACGTATTGGTACATAAGTATCTTGACACTTTATTTTGTGGACTACACGATTGATTTTTTTATTATTAAATTAAATTTAAACCAAGAAAAAAGACTGAAAAAAAGGTTCTTCCTAGACAATTTCTTTAATTAATATTAGATTATGTCAATTAAACACAAGTTTAGAAGTCTCCGTACACTTCAAGTTTGTGTTTATTTCAAAATTTGCATATGGCCCAAAATCATGAAAGGACGTTTTTTGTGCCTCCTGTAAAATTTGCTATGTATGTATAGGGTACGTCCTTTTTCCTTTCCACAGTTGATATACAGTGGAACCCCCAATTACACTACCCCGAATTACGCGCGCTGGCTTTGAGGCATCCACAGCATATGTCCAAGATAGGTCCATTGTCGCTTCTTCCCGTTGGACCTGATAAAGGGCTGCTTAGTTTGTTCTCTTATCTAAGAGTTGGTTGTAAACAAATCGACTGTGGAAAGGAAAAAGGACGTAGTCCACAGATTTTTCAAAACAGCTTTTTTTTCGATAATCAATATGTGTCAAGCTATCACACGTTCTATCAAAAGGATGTAAGCTGCAAATGCCGAATTAGTATCTAAATTTAGCTTTTAAGTTTGAAAAAAGATGAGCTTGTAAAAATTTAAACCAAGAAGAAAGACTGAAAAAAGGTTCTTCCTAGACAATTTCTTTAATTAATATTAGATTATGTCAATTAAACACCAGTTTAGAAGTCTCCGTGCACTTCAAGGTTGTGTATAGTCAAAGCCCCCTATATTGAAAGCCATGCTATTGAGTTGAAAACAGGTACTTTTTTCAGATGAGCGGGCCGGCGTCATACTTTTCAAAGTAATATCACATCATTATGAAACCATTTATTACTGTTATTTTGAAGAAAATACATATATATATTGTAATTATATATCTTTTCAATTAAAACATTTTTTAAATAAGAAAAAATCACATTTTCTAAGGTTTTTTAATAAAAATCTCTGAGAACAAAAGCAAACAAAGATGCCAAATCATTTTATTTAAATTATTTTTTTTACAATATTTCAATACAGAATATGAGGTTGGATAGTTCATTAAAAAAACCAACGTCATTATTGGGATTTTAATCAATTAATATTAATCTCGAAATTTATTTGTGCACACTGGTTCGTCACTCAATCTTTCCATAAGATTTCTCAAGTCATATCAGTAATCAAAAATCAGTAAGTCAAACTAGGATAGCACAATTCACTTCATTATTTTTTTATATTGTTATTGATTAAATCGTCATTTACTTGGTATATTGCCATTATTATATGATAAAAGACGCAGCATGTATTTCATAATATCACAATAGGCGTCAAAATCTTACATAATATTATATGAATTCCGCTTGTTACCGTCGTTTATGTAATTTATAATTTATGTTCTATATAATTGTGATACTTAATAGTGGGAAGTTAAATTTTATTGGTTTTTACCATACATCGCATATCTTGCCATTCGCTATATTTCTTACAATCATTACTTAATTTGCATATATGGCCCTTCCGATGTATCGTAAATTGTAAATTAATAACACCAACGAATCACAGAATATCCATACGAGAAATCTTTCAAACATACATGTTACATTTAACGAAAAATAAGCTCACAAATTGGAATTTAGAGTTGATCTACGTATAACCGCCATACAATTTGTTAGTAAAGGCAGGGATTCAACGGCCAGCTCAGAATTTGCTGATTTTCCACAGCACTGCTTGGAACTTAAGACTGCTATGGTATATCGCATAATTTGTATTTGGCCCAAAATCATCAAAAAACGTTTGTGTGTCTCCTGTAAAATTTGTTATGTGTGGGTTACGCCCTTTTTCCTTTCCACAGTCGATATAGTAATATGTTGACAAGTATGTGAAGAAATTGTATGTGCATTGTGTAAGCTTCATCTAAAACTGCAATTCATTGTATACATTGACAAGATTACTCAATTTATCTGTGACATATGTTTATTTTTCTGGTAGTCACCGTAAAACATGACGATTACTTAAACAATTAAACTTAACAACGATATTGTCGTGGTGTAAATTCGTCCCACCATCTTGGCATTTGAGAACGAGACAAAGGTAATGATTAGCGGCAATTTAATTGTTTTATTCGATTTTTTCGTGAAATGTGAGCCAAATCAAGTAGAACAGCGAATAAATAAAACTGCAGGCATTGCGATTTGCCCCTGAACCTTACATGACGATCGCAGAAGCCATTTTGTTCTTTACATTTTGACACCAGGGTGACTACGTATATTAAAAACTTATTTCATTTATATTTCAATTAAGTTTCGATCACTTTCACGATGTTAACTGTCAATTCATGATGGAAAGGCGTTAAAGTAATATGTATATACATTTAAATCGTTCAAATTATGTACATTCTCACAGATTTTGTCACTAACGACCCGGGATTCATCTTTCGGCATCTTCAGGCGTTCAAGTGCACGGATGAACTTGAACTGACGCCTAGTAAATGAATGTTTCGTGTTTATATAATAAATAAATATATCATTGAGTTTAAAGCAATTGCTGGCGAAAAGGATAAGCTCGTGGGAATGCATGGGAGTGAAAAATCTGTGAGAATGTACATAATTTGAACGATTCAAATTTAATATTGAAATTCCACCAAGCACCTTCAGTCGAAATCTTAAATAATATGTATATATTTTATACTTTTTTGACATCTTCACATTTTCTTTAATGATGAGTGTCTTTCAAATTATTTAGAGGACCTGTAGATCAGTGCTTCCCAACCTTTTTCATTCCACGGACCTCTAAATCTGAAAAAAATAATCCGCGGCTTTCCTCAATGCAAAACATGTTCTGCGGCGGCCCCCAATATGGGAAACACGGCTGTAGATGACCCTTAATTCTTACCATCTTGAGGAGTTGTAATTTGGTAATGATGAGATGGTCGTGATGAGAGTGTAGATCTCGATGGAGGTGGCACTGATGGCTGAGACAATAACCTCGACCCTATTCTTTTATTTTTGTGTGGGGGTGTATTTTTTGCATGATTTTTTGTGCCCAGCTCGATTTCCCTCTTTTTCGCTTTTTATCCTCGAGAGGAGGTCAAACCATTAGTCTTTAGTAGGGTCCTGTGGTCGTCTTCATTGTCTTTATCTGGTCCAGAATTAATGCCTTCAGCCAAACTTGAAAGAAGAAGTGAGAGTGTGTCTGACGGAAGCTTTTATAGGTAACTCCTGTGTGAAGTGTGCTCAGTGTGGTCATGTGTGAGTGTTTCAATGGTCGTGCTAGGATGTTGTCGCTGTAAAATTTCTTCAACAACTTCACGAAATGATCAAGAACGAAATCAATTTTAAGCTCATTATGTAAAGTTGCATTGTGTATACGGTACGTGGCATCTTTGGTTGAGATCTGGATTGCCTAAAATAAAGTAGGGATGAGCAATCCCTACCTACAAGATGTACATTGCAGTTAACCTGCGATATTTCATAAGTCATAACTGTAAAAATTTTGATACCCCAGTATATTATTAAGTATGCAAATTGTGTTTTTCTTCAAAATCTGCAAAAAAAATTGTTAAATTTGATTAAGGCCGGCAAGCCCCTTATTAATTTAAGGGAAAACAATATTCTCAGATCAAATGAGTACATTCTGACTTATTTATTATCTAGGGCAGCTTCAGTATACACAGTAGTACATTTTTGGCTATTAACATTGATAAGTTTACGGTAAATTGCATACTGTTACATATTACAAGTGTATACGCAACAATCGATTGCTTATTTAAGTATTCGATAAGAGTGATAAAAAAAAATTCACTGCTTCCCCAGGACACCGAAAATTGCTTTGATATAAAGCGAGCCCCTTGTTAACGTATTGGCAGCCCACCGCTGCTTAAGACTTAATTAAGTAATCGTTCTTATTGCCCTCCTTATTTTAGGGTTGGAAGGACGGAAGGGAAGAATAATAAAACATATATTTTTCAATAATGGTCACCCTGCAAATTACATCAGACTCATTGTTGATAAAACGACAATGCTTTTGCACAATCAATAAAATAATGTAGGTAGTTAAAAAAAACATAAAAAAGACCAAGAAGTAGTTGCTCGCAGTTAGTCAATTCACAATAGTATGGTATTAAATAATAATATCCAAATATTTAATTTGAGTTGCGATTAATTTTAATCCGATTTTTTTAGCATTAAAATACTACGTGCAACTCACTATATTTCAAGTACTTTGGGTCAATTATAAAATTTGCTGCAAAAACTCGAATATTCTTTCGTAATATCGTTTACGAATGCTTCGCCTAGGTCATTTTGATCAATTCATTTGAAGTATATATTTAACATCGACCTTTATTATTATATTTTCTATCTATGTCCGCTCCCAATGTGGAGCATCGTCGGTACGCTGACAGAAGGCGTCAAGTCAAAAACCGGCTACTTTGATTTGTGCTTGCAGATAGATAGATCTTACTTAACATGCTGTATCTTCTGAAAAAACAAGTTCAACCATATTTTGAGTATGTTTATATACAGTCGAGCCCCCTGTAGTTAAGATATTATGTAGGGACGTCCCTAAGACATAGGCGAGTAGGCCTAGGGGCGGCAAGTCTTAGGGAACGGCAAATGATCACAGATTTTTTAAATGGCTAAATATTTTTGACACGAATTTGATTTAGAATAAATATGCCTCAATGCCTTTGATAAATAAAATACCAAATCAAGAATCGATACTCATATAATATGAGAGCATTTTAAATTTGTATATGTAACCTAGAATAATGAAAAATAAAGAAAAAATGAACACTATTTTAGGGGTCTGCCTAGGGGCGGCACATAGCCTAGGAACGTCACTGATATTAGGACAACGCTATAAGAATATTACGTTATAAGCAGTGGTGTAGTGGGGCCAGGTCGTCAACCTGGCACCTGAGAATGAAGCAGGGCACCGCCCTGTCACCTTTTTGACTTGTAACTTAATTTTCAAGTACATACATACATATATTCAAAATACTGTTCATGAAATTTAATGGCATTATATCAAAATTGATCTTTTTTGTTTAACTTCGGACGGGTATGAAAAAAAATACTAAAATATGGCGTACATTAATAGAGGTGAACGGAAATGTTCCGGATTATAAAAGTCTACCCAGGGCCAGCCCATAGCCTAGGAACGTCACTGAATTTACCTCTCATTTCATAATCTTCGAAATGCCATATTAAATTTAATTTACCTAATATCATATAAAAACAAATGCAGACAAAGACCAGCTAATTGTCTTTTTATGAATCAAAAGTATTTTTATTCTTTTTCATTGCTGTTAGTCATCATTAAAAATTAAATTATCGAGGTGTAAATTGCCGATTTCACAACCGTCCGTTACCTTTTTTCAATGCAATCGAATTCCTAAAAATCGTCCAAACATGCAAGGGCGCACGGCGACATTGCATAATTATTATTATCAAGGATATTTATACCAATATGGCGAATGATGTAACAAATACGTGCTTCATAAACAGATGTAAATAATATTCATAGATGAGCAATGAACTGTATCTATAATAGCATGTTACCTTTTTTTTCAATTCAATTAAATTCTTAAAAATTGTCCAAGCATGCAAGCAGTGCCGGCGTGAGGTTATTTAGCGCCCTAGGTAACAGTTATTGGCAAATGCCCCTATAATGAAAAAAAAAACAATTTTCGGTATCAATAGAAATATATTTTTTTAATATATCTATGTCCGCTTCCAATGTGGAATATATGGCCTCCTAATGGAGGTATCTCAACAGAAGATTTTCTACGTGAACTGTTTGTTACTCAGTCGCTCTACCTCTCTTTTTCGAATCATATAGAAAAATTAGAATTATTTTCATAATGTACGTTTCCATAAAAATCTTGGTCGAACACGACCCGGGTTTCGCCTCTCGGCATCTTCCGGTGTAACTCAATGCGCGAATGCACTCGAACTGACGAAGATGCATTATGAAAATAATTCTAATTTGAAGTTAAATTTCCATCAAGCACCTTCAGTCGGAATTCTAAGTCATATAGAAAAAGATACATAATTACAATGAATAAGTACAAACATCAATATAAAATAAAATGTACTACTTTTTATTATTGTCAGAGTATTTAAAAATAATTGTAATACTCTATTTATGCACCCTAGGCGGTTGCCTATTTCGCCTGTATGGTGGCGCCGGCCCTGTATGCAAGGATATTGCATAATATGACAGTCAATCTTTAAATTGTGAAAAAAAAAACGCCAATGGTGGGCTGCCAATACGTGTTAGCAATGGGGTTGATTAATCTCAACGCAATTTTTGGTGTGCTGGGGAAGGAGTGAACTTTTTTATCACTCCTATGCAATCAGGGGTGGGCTGGAGGGGGTAATTCAAGCTAGCCCATACATACAAAATCACTCGTACCAACCTCTGTTCGTTAAAAAATAAACGGCAGAGTTCGTTGTATTCAGAGACAATTTGTACTGATTGAAACAAAACATGATAGTTCACTTTGAAGGAGACGAATTTGAGGTCCAGCTTTTAATATTCTATTATTTCATACTTACGTTAGCTTTGATTTTATTATATAAAATTTATGATTTGCAGTAGTGTCTTAGTATTTGTTAATTTTCCTTTAGATTAATGTATAATTAGAAGATGAAACATGCACAATTTCGTAAATAATATACAATGCTAAACTTTTCTCTAGCCCATCCAAGATTTTAGGTCACGAACCGCCACTGACATTACTTCATTTGAAATAAAGCAATATTTTCCTGTTTTGAATGTGTTCTTGTATTTTATAAACTGCGATCACGACTTAAAGAATAATGATAATACGTGTTTATTCCGGAAAAAAATGTTATCTTAATAAATTGGTATTTAACGCAAACATCAATTAATATAACGCCAAAATAATTCCTGTTTTTAAATTTTCTTTATTAACAAATCAAAAAAAATAATAAATACAAATTTCAAGTGTCCTTTCTTAATTTTAAATATTTTAACTAGGCTCGCAAGCATTCATTTGCTTTTTTTTTACAACATTTCAACAATACATTGTTCAACTTTATGAGAATGAATACAAAAAAAATTACATCTCATGAAGGAAATTTATTTTTGAATGGTAAGTAAATATAATTTACAATGTTATTTTTTTTTCTTCTTGAAAACATACTAAATGTAGCTAAAGCAATGCAATTGTGTAGGAAATTTAACTGGTGATTAGTAAAATACTAAAAAATCAAAAATTAGACTCTGCAATACTGATAATTAATTTGATTTAAAAAATATTGTTATGGAAAACATAGACCAAACCATTTGACATAAATTTGACATTTGGCAACTTTTTCATACTTACATATCGGCTGTGGAAAGGAAAAAGGACGTAACCCACACACGTGTTTTAATGATTTTGGGCCATATGCAAATTATGAATTATATACAACCTTGAAGTGCACGGAGACTTCTAAACTGGTGTTTAATTGACATAATTTAATATTAATTAATGAAATTATCTAGGAAAAACCTTTATTTCAGTCCTTTTCTTGGTTTTAATTTTTTACAAGGTCATCTTTTTTAAACTTAAAACCTAAATTTTGATACTAAATTGGTATTTGCAGCTTGCATCCTTTTGATAGAACGTGTATCAAGTTGGATACATTATGATTACCGAAAAAAACTGTGGGTTTCATCCTTTTTCCTTTCCATAGTCAATATATATATAATATATTATTTCAAGATTAGAATATTAGGGAGCGTACAAGACAGCCTCCTGTTAAATCTCAAGAGACACTCAATGTTGCTTGCCTGTTCTGTACGAATGGTGGGATTTCAGCATCCTGGACGACCGTCGGAACTACCCATAGGATGTACTCAGCGTAATTGAAGGATGCTGGCATGTCATATGAGGAAACAAAGCAATTGGTGGGAGACAGGGAATTTTTAGGGTGTTGCATGACGACCATATCAATCGCCTAATTCCTTAGAATGTTAAGACGAAAAATTTATGTTTTGAGTTATATTACCCATTATATTCAAATACCTCTCTTCAACTAGAAAACATTTCTAGTTTTCTCTCGGTACACAGAATTTTGCATATGAAAATATAGAAATATAAACAATCTTCTTTTTTAGTTTCATATAAATACAACTTGAAATATTGTTTTACGGTTTTTTCAATGTTGCAATAAATTTGAATTGAATAATTCACTAAAAAGATGAGACAAATAATGATGATCAATTTTCTTACAGATGCGTCAAAACTTTGGTCAGCCTTATCTCAAAACTACCAATTTCGATATGATTCAAATAGGAAGCGAATGTGGAGAAAGAAGAGATTAGTTATATTTGTTTTGCCTCCGGCATTGCCTGGTTCGATAATTTGACATTTCCTTGTGCATTGTAGTTAACAACATTTAATACATTTTCAATAGAAAAATAATGTTGAACAGAATATTTACCGAAATAAAAAACAGAAAGATTAAATTAATGATTATTTACTCTATCACAATAATTTAACTATTAAACCTAAAATGAGACAATGAAGCTCATAACATTGATATTCATTAATCATCGGATAAGTTCAAGCTGTGTTTTCAGCGAACATATAGAATGAGCTTGAATAGAAAGGTTATTAATCCCATTTTGATTTCTTCTTTTCGAACAATTCCTTTCCATCTTCTGTAATTGCTGAATAATAGCCCATTGCTTCATATTTGGATCTCATGTACGCAATGTAGCCTAGACAAACTCCAAATGCCGTTAGCCCTACTGTCATAATTGCGATATTCTGAAATGAAATAGAAACAAAATTAAACATAAATACAATTTTTTTTTGTAGACTCTTAATGGAGCTTATCTCAACAGAAGTTGTTCCACAAAAACTGCTTGTTACTCAACTCCTAAATCTCTCTTTTTAAAGAGAGAGTAAGGATAGAAGGATAAGGTTAGCATAGTTAGTGGTAAGTAAATAGCTCTCGATATGCTTGATTTTTAAAATGAGAAAGTTTTTGAGATGGAATTTTCACAGAGAGAAGAAACATCACAAAAAGCCACTTTGATATCAAATTTAATTTGGAAAATTAACTAAATTTGACATGACCTTACGGGTCCTTATTAAGGCCAGACTTACCTGATGACTATGGCATAACTGTTATCAATTAGACCACAAAGGGCGACACTATTGCAGTAGTCATCCTATTCTAAGAGTGTTGACAATCCAGCTACTGGACTGTATAAATTAAATGAATAATCAACTGTTTGCGAATTCCCCAGCTGGGAGACGAACCTAGCACTATTCTAAAATGATCACTGCTCAGTGCTATATTAATTAATTTATTTTAAAATTAATAGATCAAAACACTTACTGCGTTTACATTCATAAATGAGTTACAAAATACAGTTGTGCGTATTTGTTTTACTACATGCTACTCTTTTTCAGCATGAAAATTAACTTATTGTTGATTGTAACAATGCAAATATCTAAGAAATTTAATTGAAAATGAGAAAATGCCAAATTATTGTACATGGGAATCAGGGAAGCCAAAAAGTTGCGCAAAATACGAATAAATAATATTACTATGAAAAAATTACCTTATCATGTCAAAAGAACTTCTTAGAGAAAACTTTAAAGCAAATATGAAATATGACGACGAATTTTCGTAAATGTATTTAGTAATTAGCAAAAACTATTGGATTCCTTGATTCCATTTTTTGTATTTTCCTATTCGCAATTAAATTTCCGAAATAATTGTACATTTTGTTATTGGACTTGGTAAATTTTCGGGGAGAAGAATAGTAGCATGTTGTAAAACATATTTATCTTTATTTGCCCTGTCATATTTTCTAACTCTCCGATATGACATTTGACAATACGGTGAATTAGGATCACCATGGTGTCACGTTAGAACATTATGGGCGGGAAGGTACATTAAATAGAATTCTTGAGTATTAATATTTGAAAAAAATACTTACAGGTTTCACATACAATTCAAAATTGACTGCTCTAAAAAGGTTTGTTGTTTTCACTGATCTTAAGCCATCTCCAGGACCGGACGGAGGATTGGCGTCTTTTGACATTTTATAAAATAATTATATTTGTTAACCTCACTTAATATTATGTACTTATTTTCATATCTGTCAGAATTAGAATAGAAAAACAGCTGTTTTGGTTACAATTGCTTTATGGCTTTTGAGCAATATTTTTACTAGGCGTCCTAAAATACATTGGCTTTCATATTATGTATTTTTAAAATGAATTAAATGTTTTCAAATACTGAAATCTACAAAGTTAAGTTAGTTTAGAATGAATACAATCTTCGTTTTAAAAAATGAGCGCATACTTACTATCGTCAATAGTTAATTGTCAGATAAATAATAATTTTACCATAAATTTTATTAGTTTGTCTTCATAAATCAATTAATAGCTTGGTAATAAAAAAAATTGTGATTTTTATGTATAGTATCTTAATGGTATTTGCTTATACTAAGTATCTCTGCAAATATCTGAATAATATTCTTATTGTAATAACCAAAATATTTTTTTTTACTTTATTATTTTATTGAAAAAAATAAATTGTGGGTAAAATGTAGACCTTTAAATAAGCCGGAAACAAAATTGGAACAGATCTCTCGGCTATAATAATTATTGTATCGCACATTGCTGTTACAAAATTCATGCAATTGTCCAACTTCTACCGAACCATACTCGGACCAAATAAATTACTCATGCTCTTTTTACAGTCACTGCAATCGTTGCATAAAATATACAAAACGTCGAATCGATTCATGTGACGTGTTTACATTAGAACTGTTTTCAGAACAGCAACATTTTATTGTTTGTCAAAAATTTTGTCTGCCCGGCAAGAAATATTTGAGGACAGGTTAGTTTAAAAATAGATTACGTAGATGTATGTTTTTAGAAACACAGTATCCCTGTTACCTAGCGCACGCGATACGTTTAATAAAACGTATTTTATTTAATTCACAATGCTCGTGAGTTACATTCAGAGTTCTATTCCAAATTTGAATGTTTTGTCTGTGTTCTCATTGTTTGCAATTCATCAAAACATATGTTTCATTTACAGTTGTGATGAAAAGAGCCACCGAGGGATATCAGAGCGTCCGCAAAAGAAGTGTTAGAATGCCTATGGTAAAAATGAATTCGAAAAACAAAATGAAAATGGTGCAAAACTTCATCAAAAAATACGGCAGCTGGGATTTTATTAAGAGTCTGTTTTTGAATCCCGAAAAGCTGCCGTTCGTGGCCATTCACGTGTTGATTTGGGAATTACTCATTAACGTTTTTGTCATCGAGCGAATACCTTACACGGAAATCGACTGGAAAGCCTACATGCAGGAGTGCGAAGGATTCTTAAACGGAACCCTGGATTATTCTCTTCTCAAAGGCGACACTGGACCTTTAGTTTATCCGGCAGGCTTCGTCTACATATATTCAGCGTTTTATTATTTGACCAGCTACGGAGAGAATATCAGAATAGGCCAGTATATATTCCTCGGCATTTATTTAATGCAATTAATGCTGGTTTTACGAATTTACAGTAAAACTGGTAAAGTGCCGCCGTATGCGATTGTTATAAGCATATTAACGTCTTACAGAATACATTCTATATACGTATTAAGGCTTTTCAACGATCCTATAGCTGTGCTGCTTTTGTATGTAGCTTTGAACCTGTTTTTGGACTCGCGATTTACTTTGGGTAGCATATTTTACAGTTTAGCGGTTTCTGTTAAGATGAATATTCTTTTGTACGCACCGGCACTTTTGTTATTTTATTTAACAAATATTGGCATCGTTTCAACTGCTGTTCAATTGTTAATTTGTGGTGCTATACAGATCGTTTTGGGGGCACCGTTTTTAATTGTAAACCCGCTTGCTTATTTAAAAGGAAGTTTCGATATCGGTCGAGTATTTGATCATCAATGGACGGTCAATTATCGATTTTTAGATGTCGAATTATTCGAAGATAAACGATTCCACATCGGTCTTTTGGTAATACATCTTATATTACTCGCCGCTTTCTTCCCGATTACAAAAAAATACTTCGAAAGCTTTATTAAATTAAAGTATGTCCAAGCGCAAATACAGCCTCAGATAGATGCCAAGAATCTTGAAAACAAAGCCAAAAAATTCAAACTGAAGTCCAATCCTAAGAAAGACAATATAAAACACCGTAGACACGTTGAAAACAGCAGTGTCGAAAACACTGAAGAAGAAACCTTGACTCCCGAACAGAAAGAATTCTTAAAGTCATTTGAAAACACGATGAAAAAGAATTCAGACAACAAAGAGATCGATAAAAAACCGGATAAAATCGCCAAACAATCCGATGCACCATTATACAACGTAAAATTCAACCACATCAACAGGCTGTTTATTTTGCCTATGTTTTTAGCCAACTTCATCGGAGTTATATGCGCGAGGAGTCTCCACTATCAGTTCTATTCGTGGTACTTCCACACACTGCCGTATCTCCTCTGGTCCACCAGCTATTCGAACATAATGAAATTCCTCATTCTCGCTTTGATCGAGTTCAGCTGGAATACTTACCCGAGTACTGTGTTCTCCAGCTCGATGCTGCACACGTGCCACCTGGTGCTGTTGTGGGGTATCTACAAAAACGTCCACGCTACGTAAATCGACAGTCAATATATTCGATGGACTCGGCGGTAACTTTGTGGAAACTCTTGTTTGATAAAAAATTCGTAACTATGTTATTCCACTGGTTGCGCTTAAAATTGTGGTACGTGTTTCACCTTTTTCAAAAATATCTACAGACAGTCTGAAGATGAAAAACACGTATCACAAGAGGAGTTGCAATATGGCTGGGATCACAGTATCACGAATAAATAGATTATCGGTGTTTTTATATTTATTATAAAATACCATCATCTGTTATCCCAGTTTCTTTAAAACCGATATTGCAATCTCTAGTCACTGCAGTCGATCCTTAAATAAGCCACGTAATGCCAAGTACTAATTTATAATTAATAATAAAATGTCCCATTTCAATTATATTGTGCTCAATTATAGTATAATTTATTTATAATGTTTAAAAATAGCAGGTATCACCAAACATACCTAAATTACGATAAAATATTTCACTGTGTTGACGGACTGGTTCATAGATACGGCAGGACCCTCTCATTTTGCTGGTTTCCAATTCAAATGCGGGCATATTCTTTACAATAAGTGTTTTGCAAAAGGAGTAGAACTAAAAGTTTCTCTGAAGATCAAAGAAACACTTATTGGTTGAAATGATTCACTCGTTGATTTCGTTTGAGATTATATTCGAATATTTTCCGTTCAAATTCGCAATTGAATATTTGATTTGAAATTTGAGCATGGGAAATTATTGTCATTTTTACTTAATGTTTATGTCGAATTATTACATTGGGACGACTCCGTGTTTGGGTTAGTTTTACCAAAATAATGACGATGAAATCTTTTCTAATGGAATACAGTGAAACCCTGATTTTTTTAAATATAGATACCAACAAAAAAAACTGTAAATAGAGGTGAAAGACATGTATTAAAAAGTTAGTTTGCTAAGTATTTTTGTGCTTATATAAAACTTTTTCAACACATATTCGTTGACCTCTTTTGTCTTTTTGGTAAAAGCTTTGCCCAAGTGTGGGCTTAAGTTCCAGTAAGACAAGACTTGTGCTGCAGATGCCCCAAGAGAATCTAAACTCTAACAACTTAGGGGGCCACAAGCTTTACGTTGGAAGTAGACATGTTTCCAAAAAATATTTATTAAATATATTATAACTTAGACCAGCGGTTTGCGGTCAGCAGAGTTATTACAGTAACATGATTATTGGATCCAAGAATTGGCCAACTGATTTCAAACACGCAGCAACAAAATTTGTCATTTAACGGCTGCAATTATTTTTTTATAATTCAACAAGTGTAAATACCATTTCATTATAAAAAATAGATTTTTAAATTGTAAGTTTAGTGGTCCGAAAGTTCGGCGCCTGGTAGACATGCTAAAATGAAAAATATTGCATGCCAATAGCGTAGCGGGAAAACGTTTATAGCAAGCACCTAAAACCAGGGTTTCACCGTAAAAACTTACATATAAACGCATAATAGTTTTTTAGGGCTGTACTAGTGTAAGAAATATAATTTTTCAAGCTATATTATATATAATTAAGGATACTGTTGTCTTTTTTTTACCTAGTTTTGTAAAATGTGTGTGCGTTATATAAATATAACATGTTTTAGTGTTATGATGAGTGTTTATAAGATAAAATGTCAGGGTAAATTAGAAACTTTGAATAAAATTCCCGTACAAACATTGTTTTATCATTATTTACTAACCTAACCTTCGATGGCGCTACAACTCGAGCCGAGCAATCATTTGGCACAGCATTTTTTATTCTGTTGAGAAGATTGTGTACCTGTACCTTTCTTACATGAATTGTGAGTTCCATCCTCGGCCAGCATCCTTCATAGAACATTTTATTGTGACACGAACGTTGAGAGGGGATTGCTGTCCATAGCGAAGTGAAATGTCGACATGCACGCAGACAGACTTAAGAATTCAGTTATGCTTTCATTGCCATGCGAAAAGCACACACGGATATATAGCTTGTTAAAATAAACGTGAACTTATAAGGGACTATCAAACACGCACAATGTGAGTGGAATCAAAATTATAAATAATACACATATTTTCCTTATCTGTAGAAGACATTTTTTTTAAGGTTTACATAAAAAAACAAATATTTAAAAAAAAATCATACATTTATACCCAAGGGGTAATTTCTTCCCATTAATTTTTGTGTTATTGAATTTTCCACCTTGGCCCGCTGCAAAATAAGGTTGCTCATCACTGTTCTGGGTGAGTGAGACTTTAAAAAAACAGAAACACAAAGAAAAACTCGACATTCACTAAGGAGTAACTAATCACATGACGTTTTATTGGGTGAAAAAAAAAATCCACTTGTTTAACAACGCTTGCAGTCTATGGGTACTGCTCTAGTGTGCTTTTTGCGTAATGCGGATTTCATCTGCAAACGTCACGCGTGTCGTCAGGAGTAGGGAGTCCGCACAAAACACCATTTTTAATGTGATCGACTGCGTGTACAATCAGTTGCATCATGATTGGGGTTGCTGTGAAAAAAACAATTATCGCCTACATACTTAAGCGACAAAAAAATTGCATATGTACACTCTATTGTCAGATTTTTTATTATGTGTGTACATTTTAGGAAGATTTCGTCACCATCTAGTTGATTATAATTCATCATTAGTTCTTTATAAATTTCCACTCATACTGCTAGACGAGCGTCTCTATTTTAGTATAAATTGTATTTCTAATCAAGTAACGCAAGTCGCAATTGCACTTCGTTAATAATCCATTCTGTGTCGATGTTTGTTTTAAGAATCTGTATGTCTGTGTGTGCTTGGCAGTGAAAGCGTTAATGAATTCTTAATCAAGTTCTGGTTCATAAGTTTATACCAATATAACTCCCTTTTCATATTTACTTTCGGGTTGTTAGCAATGCGGCCTGTACTTGTTATTGAATGTTTCTTGTTGGTCCGCTGCAAAATAAGTTTGCTCATCACTGTTCTGAATAAATCAGACTTCAGGGTGAGTGAAAGGCTTCCAGAAAACATGCTGCAGATTGAATCCACATCATAGCATCGGATAATAAGACTTCCACGGCAAAAAGAGCATACCTAGCGGAAAACCTTAAAAATGTATTTTCAATGCTTTACGAGGACAAATCTACGAAATAAAACAAATGTTTGATTTAAAATAAATTTAATAACACGGCATCCGAGTCCATCTCTGGAAAATAACAAAACAAGTAGAGAAAATACATCACTTGAATGATCAATACTTCAATGATCTGTAGGCCAGGGTTAATACAAAAATTTACAAATGATTGATTACACTGCAAGAGATGTACATACATCCTTATATTTAGAATAGTTTATAGCAATAATTATTATATTTCGATATAATATATATTATATTTATCAATACAAAGGATAATTTTATATTTTTACAAAAAATATCATTACCTATCCTTGCAAATTAGTTTCCAATGGAGATATTTTCAAATTTATGAGAGATCCTGGCACTAATTAAGGGTGTATATAACAGGGCTGTGCAGTCAGACTAGAAAAAAAACTAATAACTTTCAGTCCTTTAAAATGAATTGTGTATTCAAATCGCTAGGGTCATAAGTGGCGCCACTGCATGTTACTAAGTCGAAAGAAATAATTTATGTCAAATTTTAAGCTAAGGTCAGAGTCGTCTCATTTCTCAACGACTCCACAGCCCTGATATCTAATACTTGACATTATTGGTATAACTTAAATGTAATAATTGTGGCTATATTCACTGTAGTAATCGTTGATCTATTATGATTTATTTGACCGATCGAAGGTGTGCGTCGGAAAGAGGTTATTATGAAGCAAACTGTCAAAATTGGCGCAAATTCGTCAAGTAGCATGTTAAAAGGCATATCTATCTCATTACAATTGAGTCGTCTGGTATCAAAAGCAGAATGTACATCATTTATGAAACAGTTCTGCTTTTGATACCAGATGACTCAATTACTCTAATATGTATAACGAGTGGACATGATAAGTCATACTTAACAAAAAAATTGAAAGAATAAAACAGCATTCTGTGAAATGCTGGAGTTTGACAGAATAACTATAACTACAGTGAACATAGCTACAATTATTATATTTCAGTTATACCAACCGCAAAAAGCAAAAATATAAAAATCATGTTGAGTATTAGACACCTCTTAATTAGTGTTTAATTCCTAATAAATTTGAGAATACCCCCACTACTGATCATATTACAATAGGGGTACCAGAAATTAATGTCGTTTATTGCGTCATCCATTTTCAACGGTCAGTTGCTCTCCGACCGCGCTACGTGTCAGTTGTGTATTGTGTTAACCTTATACTCAAACTTACTAGGAGTGGATTTTAGTTCATAAAATTCAAATTCCATAACCCAGAAAGATGGAAGAAGGTCATGGAGAATGAAGGCTATATATTGTTATTAAACCTGTAAAATAAATAAAATACGAATTTTTCATTTTTAAGACGACATTAATTTCGGGTACACCTATTATAACTTGATGATTTACAACACAATTTAAAATTGATGAATTACAGTTGATTAGAATAAAGAATCATTAAATTGAATGTTAAAGATTTTAGAGGGGTCTTTCCTCTTTCTAAACTCTAAAAACCAGTGAGGTATATTTAATTTTTATTATTTGATATGATGGGTAAAAAAAGAACGTAATATTATCACAAACATTTAACGCTTTTTAAATTTTACATTTGATTCTTTGACTATCGGTGAAATTGTATGCCTCTGTTTTGTCTATCAGAAATAGATTAACTCTTAGTTCGGAGTTAACCCTTTGAGAAGTAGGCAATAGATAATAAATGACAAAATACTTCGTCATACCTGTACAGCGATACTACACAAAGGGTTAAAATACCGACAAGATCTATATACAATTTAGATTTTTTCGATTTCACATGATGATATCATGGGCTTAGTTGTTTGTGATTTCTTTTCTCATCGAGTTGATCGCATGACCTAAACAATTCTATACATCATGGACATTTGAAATTACATTTACTTGCATTTTTATATATCAACACCGTACTGGCAGAAGTAAGTATATAATTTGATTCTTTCCTATCAATTCTTTGTCAGGAACAACTCAGTTGTTCAAGCAATTGTCAATCTATTAATTTAAAAATCTTAGTTGTGTCAGATATATTTTGATATTATAATAATCTATACAACATAAAATATCGAATATCCCCATAGGTGAAATTTTTCATTTGCTGTTTACTCAGAACTAGGAATCAGTTACTTACCAACTTCTGCCAATGGGGTGATAATATTTTGCGATACCATATTTTCTACAATCGCCCAGTATCCCCTTGTCACAAAATGTTATACATTAAAATAAAACACATATTTAAAATCAGAAATTATAATTTTTACATTATAGAAAAATATTGTAGTAAGGTTATTTTTATTGTTTTTAACGAGTACAAAAATTATAACAATCTCTTCAAATACTTAGGGATAAATATACTTAGTATATTCCACTGTACAGCACAACTTTTTTATGAAAATTATTTACAATTATTATCTTATTTAGACAAGAAAAAAAAAGGAAATCATCCCTTGCCGCCAGATCGCAGCTCTAAAATGACAGCTGTTACAGCTAGGATAATGGCGGCGAAACATTTAATGTGCGCATCCCAAAAATACACAAATATTATTTACCAACTTACTGAATGATACCGCGGTCGTACAAGATAATGTGACCAAATGTATTTTTGACAAAAAGAACTATTATATTTGACATACAAACATTATAGTTTACTGGAAAAAGTGTCAAATAAACTAAATTAGAAATGCGACAACAATATAAACAGGTTTAAGATTGTTTTGATGGGTTCGGCGATAGCTTGGTGGAAAGGCATTATAATATATATTAAAAAACAAAATATTCTTTTGAACTAATTTCCACTTTTAGTTTTGTAAGATCGGGACCAGTTTCGCTCATGACGAGCGTTATCAGTTTATAACCAAAACCGATGCTGATCTTTCAAAATTAAAAGTGGAAATCACTACAACGGAATATTGTGTGTTTTTTTTATATAACTTGTTGGAAATTCATTTTTAATATAAAATTAAATTTCATAACATTATTTCACTTATCGCGTTACAAAATGAGACACATCTTTCGCCTCTTTGAGAAGCATCATTGCACATAATATCGCTAAGTTTACAAAGAAATTAAAAATTGATTCTAATTGAATTTTTGATAGATTACAAATGTTCAAACAGTTCTTTTTTAAATTTTACTGTTATTTATACTTAATCAATTTCTCCTGTATGAAGTTAATATATAAATAAAAATTAACTCATAACCGACCGTCAGTCAATATATCAATAAGATTTTTGCTGTTTTACATTTGATCAGTGGTGTAGCAAGGGGGGTGCGGCATTTTCAAAAATAAGTACAATATTTTATTTATAATTTATACACAAAAAAATTAAGCCACCTGTAGTAAAAACTGATTGTTCAATATATTGATAGATTGATAAAAATAGCAGAGGTGATTTGAAAACAAAATTAGAGGAAATATTGGGGGCGGCAAATTCAAGGAACGCCCCGGACGGCAGGACCCCTTCCTACACCACAGTATTTGATACTGAATGTTTTATATCTGATACGCCCAATTGGATTCATCAGTCATTTTATTTCTCTTATTACAATAAAAAAAAAAAAATTCGTACACCATACTTTCGATCGATATTTTTGTGATACTTCGTTAATCTTTAGGAAGCTGATGGTGTATTCAAAACCTGAAATTAATTCATTCCAACTATCCATCCATTCCATTTTCCCCTATCTTCGCCATTCCATGTATATCTTAACTCATAGGTGAGCAATGCATCTATAAATTAATTAATACCCTATTATTTCCTGCGCAGTACAAATAATCAATTGCCGGTCTTCAAAATAGAATGAGTATTCATTCCGATTTATTATTACAAATTTTACATATGAGCTGACAAAAATAGTGAACCCTTGAAGTCCGAATGACGTGCTGTGCACGCAGACCAAAAACCACTCCCAGGGACGGACGCGAACAATGTCCTATTTTATATTCCATTTATAAGAACAATAGTTAGCCGATTATGTTCAAATAATTTAATTACTATAATGAATAGATTCTAATTTGTGCTGTCATTATTTTTTGACATACACACAGTCGAAATCAGTTATTACAATCACAGAAATAACGAGATCTCAGATCTAGTGATGAAACATTCGCTGACATTTTATTTTATAGGTTTCTCTATACATTTATTCACTTTTATAACGAGCTACTTCTCGGGCATGCCGAGCAAAAATATTGTTGAATTGTGTCATGAATTTTCTCGTTATAAACATTACTCGTTCATCAGAGAATAGGTATTTTTAAATGCTTAAAAACATACCCATCACAAAGTATCTGGAGCAGTCACATGACACAGAGTCACAATTCAAACAAAAGTACACAATTAGAATTTATTTACACACCCGTTACACACATATTACATTTTTCTGTCGATCCACTTTTCTTATAATATTTTAAATTGATGTAAGCATTAAAAAATACCTATTCTCCGATATAACAAGAAAATTCAGCGGTCCCATCTTCCTTGTAATAACCAAGTTTGACTGTATATATATTGATTTTTAGGTAAAAATACGTTACATAAAAGTTCAAAAGTCGGTGTCAGAAGAGCTGCAAACCGCGATGCAAAGAGCCGCGGTTTGCTGATCGAGGTCTGAGCGATATTTTTAAATAGAAAAATACTTGACAACAAATATTAATATCAACTTAACCGTTGTCCCCATAAAAAAAATATATATTACGTCCCTCGGACTGAAAATTGATTTCAGGTTGCCGAAACTGAAGGGTAAATAAAAGCCACTGTTGACTTGATTAAACACACCCCTCAGATGCAGTGCTTTGCATGGGGTTTGTGGTGCAGGGTTCATAACTACCACTCAGGCCGTTTGCCTTTGCAATGCAAGTGTTTAATATGCACGTTGTACGCGACGCCATGCAAAACCCTGCCACGCCGTGTCGCCGCTGTTGTTGAGCAAAAATATGATTACAAATTATTCTTAAATAACATAACGTAAAAGATGACATTCACCATTTGACATTATAAAGCTGACGCGAATATATAAACCTTAAATTAAGTGAGATCGGCATATTTATATATTAATTTGATTAGTATCCGAAAATTCGCAGAGATGTCTCTGCAATTCAATATCCATGATTTTTTTTTTACACATTTTTACAATTTAAATCATATTTCCTTTCTCAAATATGATTCAAAATTAATCTTATTAACTAAGCATTACATCATAACGCCGGTATATGGCCAGAAAACGTAGTTAAAAACCCTGCTTTGAGAATATCGAAAAGCAAGCTGTCAAAGTAGTGTGGCAGTAGACAATTAGCTAGTCATCTAATTGTCTTTGGGTAGCTGTAGAAATAAGAAATCTATACAGTTAAAAAGCGTTAAGTTATTTATAGGTTTCTGCCAGTAATAACTGCCAACGAAATTGACTTAGTTTATATTACTTCTTTAAATATCGAAACAAATAAATTTAATATGACTTAGCTTTTTTTTTCAGACGATAGTGTGTTGAAATCAATCGATCTGCATTCATTCATAACTGAAAACATTTAATTTTTGACATTACGTTTTCTGGCAGTACACCGACTGTATAAGAACTGGTTGGAACATTTTAATATTTCCAATAGATTCGGTAGTTTACAATCATTTTAGTGTGATATTTATAATATGACTACAGTAAATAAAATGATTTTTTGCTATATGTAAAACTGGGAAGAATAATACTTATTATTTCAAGTGGTGTTTAATTTGTTGGAAATTATAAAATACATAGTAAAAAATCTATATTAAGTAGTTGATCAATTTTCATTAGTATTTTTTTAGAAAGCTTTTACATCTAATTCAGTTTCAAATGATTGCAGTGTAGGGGCACGCGAAAATAATGCAACACAATTTTAACCATTGTTTGAAGATATATATGTCACCATGATTCTCTTGTCGATTCCCTCCGAGATCTAAGTCTTAGTTTTCCAAGAGAACCAAGGTAGACTTAGCTGCCATCACCTGCCATCTTTTAGATCCAGTTACGCATTTCGGACAGGACTTAGGGCACATCCGTGCCGTGTACGGATGCCAAAACAGATACAGTGGAACCTCGATTCTACGTTTTTCAAGGGACCGTAATAAATGAACAAATAATGCGGGAAACCGATAATGCGGGAAATCTTCAAATAATATTTTTAAAAATGTTTAATTTAAAACTATTTGAGCGAGAAAAAAAATATTCTACAAACGGTCAATCGGGATAATAATTGGGGTGGGACGATAATATTTGGATGACAGATCGAGGAAATCAGTAAATCAGAAAATGATAAACGTGGAATCATTGAATATTGTTATGAAGGGGTCATGGTCGAGTAAAAAATAAACGATCCATGCAAAAAAAACGAAGATAGTGTGAACAGTAGATCAGGGTTCCATTGAAAAAAAACGCGAAACGAAATGCGAGGCAAAACTATTTATGAAAAATATTCAACGAAAACGGTCAATCGGGATAATATTCGTGACGGGACCAATATATTTAGACGATAGATCGAGGAAAACGGTAAATCAGGGAACGATTAATGCGGGATTCTTTTACATTGTTCTTATGGGTGTTTGGCCGGGACTATGAAAAATAAACGATCCATGCAGGAAAACGAACAATGCGAGAACGGTAGATCGGGGTTCCACTGTATCAAAAAAATCTTTCGTTTAACTAAAAACAGTTTTATTTTGATAGAACTCCGTTGTAATAAGAATAAAAACATCAAAGTATTTAATGAGAAAAGGATTGAAGGATATGGTTGACAGCTATTTCAGGCTATCTGTTCACGACCTGGTTCTGAAGTGGATAATATGAGCCCCCAAGAAAAGAAGTGAGACAGGTAGTAAAATGGTAAAGCTTTTCTATTGGACTTTTAAGTACAATCACGTCTTTACTTGGTGTTTTGGTGGATTGCATATTTTTATTTTAAGGAGGATTTTATCGAGGTCACTTCACTTTTACGATACTTTAAGAGAAGGGTGTCCAACCTTTTTTGCCCTGGGATCGACTTCTAACACGATTCTTGTAATAAATTTTATTTAGGGTTTTTTCTCTTCTTCAAACTTAAGAATGTTTATTTTAAATGCGAAATACATATCATTAGATAGGTATGTGCTTAAAAAATAATTCAATTTTAGTATATTTTATATTCAAATTATATATTTTTTCAAAATTCACAGAAGCTTTCGGGATCGATCAAATTTTGCTTTGGGATCTACCGGTTGGACACCCATGCTTTAAGACATGTAGAATATTATAACCAGTGCTTGTTTTTCCATATAACGCAGTAGTGCACAAGCTTTTTGAAAGAAGGGCTAATTTATCAAGTTTCCAATCTTTCGCGGGCCGCAGAAGGTAAGTGTTGAAAAATAATGATATCCACTCAATCCTCTTTTACACAGGCATTGATAAAAAAAAGCTTAACAGGTGAGTTCCGACACCTTTATAACGCATTTAAGTCATTTATTCCTTAAATATCACTCGGCTCACTTCGCCTCTCAGGTGACCATTTAGCCCATATAGCATAAATTTTGTTTTATTATAAAATTATTTTTCGGGCACGTTTGTAACAATAAAAATGGCCATAGAACGAATTTTGTCAGATAACATGTTGAGTAAAATTCTAATAAAAAACACTTCTCACTCTGATAGGTTTTAAGCCTGGAAGAATACTACAATGGGAAGTGTTTACTTCCGACGTTTGCCAGCTGTTGAATTGGTGAAATCTTAATTTTTATTGCACAGTGCATGTTGGAATCGGAATAAAAAGAAAGCTTATTATTCCAATATTGGAACACCGAGTAAAAGTGAATTTATTCTACGAGTTTCTCACCGCCGCTGTAAGCGAAATGAACGATAGGAACTGAGCTTTCCGCAAAGTATATTGTGAAAAGCCAAAATGGTGCACGACAGACTAGGTACATTTTTCAGATGGAAGACTTGACATTATTCTCTAACTAAGCAAGCAATTGCTCATCGTCGTTTATTACAATAATCACAACATTCTTTACGCAGTTTACAAATACACATATATATAATATAAAGGCGAGAAAACCAGTTATTTTTGAGCAATTGATTTAACAATTTCAGTAGCGAGTTTTTGAATGTTTCTATTAAAAAATAACAGTTAACCCAGGAAAAATATCAATTAGTAAGTATATCAGAATGTTTTTACGATAACTGCTTGTCACTCAGTTGATCTACCTCTCTTTTTTTTCGAAAAGAGTAAGGAAAGAAAGGATAGCGTTAAGACAGGACGAGTGGTAAGCTAATCACTCTCACTATATCGCAGAACATTCATGCCTTCGAAAATAAATTGATTGAAAAAATCCCAATCGTTTTGGAATTCAAACCCATCATGGAAACCAACGATGTTGACAACTGAGCAACAAGCAGTTCTCATGGAAAAAATTCATTGAGATACCTCTATTAGGAGGCCATATGCTTCACAATGACAGTGGACGTGGATTAAAAAACTATATCAAGTAGTGCGTATTTTCAAAGACATTAATATCATGATGCTACGCTTGCAATTCAGGCTTTGATCTATAATACGTTTCATCTGTGGTTCTGTTACAAATGATTCCAGCAGGGGAGGGGCTATTCTCACGCGCAGACCTTTCAAAATAAACTCTTATTTTGAATTTCTGAAGTATTCTTTTAGTAGCTATTGAAGGTTAGTACAACACAAATGTATTCTTCATTTTATTCTTTACATAACCCAAAGTAATATGAATGGAATCGGTAAAATTGTACTAGTGTAAATGGACGTTAAAACAAAGCATTGTTTTCACCCCGTACTTGACAGAAGGTTTAAATAAAAATTACAAACGTAGCAAAATATAATACGACAGCCAAAGCAAAACTCTTCCGCAATGGTGGGCGGTCCCTCATTGACATATCATTATTTTTTATTGTCACATTTTTATCAGACGATTCCTTATACAGACAACTCTCACTCAACAGATCCTCACTATACCAAACTCTTTTTTATACAATTTTGAGCAGGATTGTGGAGTCATGTAAAAAAAGACAACTCCGACCCCGACTCATGTTGACATTGCATGCTTGGCTAACTAAAGATGATCTGATGGAATTCATATCGACTGTGGAAAGGAAAAAGAACGTAACCCACACATCAAATTTTACAGGAGGCGCAAAAAACGTGTTTTGATGATTTTGGGCCATATACAAATTATGAATTATAAACAACCTTGAAGTGCACTTAGACTTATAAACTGGTGTTTAATTGACATAATCTAATATTTATTAAAGAAATTGTCTAGGAAAAACCTTTATTTCAGTCTTTTTTCTTGGTTTTAACTTTTTACAAAATCATCTTTCTCAAACTTAAAAGCTAAGTTTAGATACTAATTCGGCATTTGCAGCTTGCATCCTTTTAATAGAATGTGTATTAAGTTTACATTGTGATTATTGGAAAAAACCTGTTTTGAAAAAACTGTGGGTTACGTCCTTTTTCCTTTCCACAGTCGATATGTATTACATCAGATCATCTTTAGTTAGCCAAGGACAATGTCAACACTTTTGACTATTGATTAAATACACATCATTGAATATATTTTTCAAAAAAATTTCAAGTTGCTCATTTTTCACAACTACGACTCCACAGTCCTGCTATAAACTATGTCTCGCATAGTTTTGCTCTGTTTGCAGATGAAAAATTAGCCAAACTGTGCTTAAAAATACATATAAGCCAGCGATTTCCAAACTGGGAGGCGTGAGATATTGCAAAGAAAGACGCGAACAGTTTAAAATATTTATTTACCCTTTAAAAAGTGTCTTTATTATTATACGAAACATAGGAAGAGGATGCGTTAAGATTATTTTTTTTCAAAGGGGGGCGTAGTAACATTAAGTTTAGAAACCACTTATCCGACCAGTTATTATGTAATACTCTTCAAACTTGGAGCCAAAGCACAAAATAAACTAAATGAAGTTTTCAACATCAAACATGACCAGTTTTACTTTATTAATCAGCAGAGCCGAATGTTTATTCAACTACTTTTTGATGCAAATTAACTAACTACAAAAAATTTAATGAATGATTTATATTATGCTGAAATTATGTGAAAATGCACAAAATATGTCTAAAATTTTTTTTTAGAAGAAACAGAAGATCTATCTAATCTAACAGACGGTTTTCGAGTTAACGCCTTCTGTCAGTATACCGACGATATCATACATAATATAGGAAAGTTTTCAGAACTGAAAACATCATTTTTTCTCCAATAATGGGTTAAAATTTTTACACATCCATTATTGGCTCAAAGCCTGTTGAAAGGTAACCATAGAGACAAAAATAAATCAGCCGATAAGTCGTTTTGTTTATTCGTTAATTTGTTAATAATTTATGATGCATCAATTCTTGTGGAGATACGTATTATATACGTTACATTACGTTAATGATAAAACTGGCTACATTGAATAATTTTTGGAAGAGCGTTGTGAAAGATTAAACACCGAAGATAAGCAATCCTTCGACATCACGCGTTGTCGCACATGGAAGATTCAATGTGATGAGGTAAACAATACAAAAAAAAATTGCTCTTAATATTTATGTTTTCATTTTCTTGGGCGTGGGCATCAGCTCGGTGAGGGTGGCCTGCCGTTTCGCGGCCGTTCTGACCGTATAACCCGTCGATATATTACACAAGTTATTCCCGCGCATCTGCCGCTGCAGCTTCTTGGCCAAAGCCAGATCCGACTTCTCCTGAGCTATCATCTCCTCGATCCGCTTCTGCTCTTTTAGCACGCTCGGATCGATCTTCTCGACGGAGAAATCTCCGTTCATATCGAACACGGAATGCCTCACTCCGTTGCTTTGAGTTTTTTTGTTATAATTGTTTTGAGTATTTTCATTGCCATTATTATCGCAGAGCGAGCAGTCGCATCCGCCTTTTGAATATTTTGTACAGTTTTTATTTACACCGTCGGTTTCGGACTCGGGAATAGATTTTCTTCGATTGCCGGTGTGGGTTTTTTTGTCAGGTGACGACACGGACTCTTTGCTTTTTGAGATCTGACCGTTTCGCCTGAGCACCCGGTGATTTGTTTCGGGCATTTTAGATTGATTCCCGTTCACGTATTTATATTTTGATTTACTGCCGTCGTCCGTGACTCTCCAGTTGTAGTTTTTCTCAGAGCACAGATCGCTTCCGAATGAAATGCTCCTCTTCGATCTCGTGAGAACGCCGTTTGAAACGGTGTCGTGACTAGCAGCGCCCAGCTTAATACAACTGCTAGACTTCTGAGCCTTCTTCTTCCTAGTTTGACTTGATTTTTTTGGCGTAGTTTCAATAGACAAATTACTACTTCTATCACGAGTGGCTTTATTTGAATTACCATTGCTAAGTTCTAACTTTTTATTTCTCCTCTCGGAGTTGACTTCGTCTAGGTTATTATTATAGTGCGGTTTATTCTTTGCATCCATGTTCAGCTTCTGCGAAACGCTGGACTTCGTGGGGTTTCTTTTTTTGCTGGGAGATGTTTTCGATTTAGACGTCGACGTGACGCCGGAAGGCTGCGAAGTTTTGACAGCAGCATCGCGGACCTATCAAATTTAAAATAAACAGTGGAGTTAACATTTCGCATGATAGGCAGCAGCTCTACTAAAGCAGCAATCGAAGACGAGTACAAACCTTGATATAGGAGGTGGGTACACTTAGTAAACAGACAAACGCTGACGTCTGCACATTGTGCCAATAATCACAACCTTTCAGCTTTTCCAGACCGCTGACGACTAGAGATATTTCAGGAACCCTATAAAGAAAATAATATAAATAAACACAATACACAGGAGTTTTTTGGTGAAATTCTTCCGAAGATATTGCCGAAAGGAATTAATTTTGTTATGCCACATAAAATATACAATATAAATTCAAAACAATACGAAAAAAAATATAGAACTTCGTTTGGTGCACGTTTATACGGAACTTTTTTGAAACAAGATTTGATGGTCTCGTTATATGTGTTATAAATTTTCAATATTATAGATGTAAATTGCAGGGAAATATAACAAAAACGTAAAAACCGGTGTTAAATAATTTACTATAGTGAATCATTCTTAAGGTGTTAGCTTTCAATTCTTAATTTAAAGCAATTATATAATTATATATTAAAAAACCATTTTTTTCATGCCGATTCGACAATCTTATAAAATGACGCCCGAATTCCGTGCATGCAAATTAGCGTAAAAGTTTCACTGTGAAAGCAATCAATTCGAAAAGCATACGGCAAAGTTGAGACATTCGAAACTTACTTTTCATTTACTGGACTGGCAGTTGAGAGTTTGGTTGATCTGATGGCAAGACATTTGGTTGATTTCCCATTAAATCTGTAAGAAAAAGAAACAATCATATCTTCAAACCAACATGTATAAAAAAAATCTAGATGCTGAGTAATAACCTTCTACGTCACTGTTGCAACGCCTGATTGGCTAAGTAAAAAAGGAGACCATTAAATTCTTAAGCCTTCAGATGATATTTCCTAGTGGGTGCACCCAAGTGTTGTATATACAGTCGAACTCAGTTATTACGACCATGGAAATAGCGAGTTCTCGAATGTAATGAGGAAACATTTGCTGAAATTTTAGTTTATGGGTTTCTCCATACATTTATTGACTTTTATAACGAACATGCCGAGTAAAAATATTGTCGAATTGTGTTGATTATTTAAAAACAACATTTTCGACTACAAGCAATAAAATTATCATTTCTTCAAATTCTCAAGAGTTCTTGGGCTACTAGAGTATTCACCGACACATCGGGACAATCTCTAACCTATTAATAGGAGCAGGTTGAAGGGGTTTAAAGTAGCACAGCTCTGGGGCGAGGGAGTCTTCGCTGGCGGTGTCCGGCTCAAAGTCCTTGTCGTCTTCGGCCGTTCTGTCGTGGACAAGATCACGTTCTGCGAGGGCGGAGTTTCTCAGGGCCTGCCGGTGCAGTACTCCCCCTGAATGGACGGATAGCTCTTGGCCAGATCGAGCGTGCTGCGGCTCCCAAACCTGCAATAATTATATCCCGTTTTTATATATGACTTTTTTATTATTTTTCTACTGAAGGGAAAAAAGATTATTTTATATAAATTGTGAAATGAATAAGCATTATAATTAAATATACCAGATTATTGATCTATGTATTGTATTGGAAGGAACCAGATAGTCGAAAATTTGCAGGCTGCAAATTTTAAACGTAAACGAAGAGGACGACCTTGACTAAAGGTTGTTGCCTTAGTTTACGGAGGTCAAGGATTCAAATCCCAGGACGAATAGTTTTTATAAATTGATTTTCAATTGATCAATGAATTTATGTCCGCATGGATGTATGTAATGTTTTAATTTCCTGCAACCCATCGTATCATAAAAGAAAAACGGATGTAGCGAGAGCGTTTAGTTAATCACTAGTCTTATCCTAGCCCTATCCTTTTATCCTTACTCTCTTTAGAAAGAAAGAGGTTGAGCATTTTATTAACGAGAAGTTCTCACAGAAACACTTCTGTTGAGATAAACTCTACTAGGAGTCCATATGATCCACTGCAAATTAACATGTCACCTCGGCATAAATAGGAGCGACAGAGCAAACCCGAGATACAGGCCAAGCACAAACCTTCGGTTCAGTCTTGGTTGTGGTCGTCTGGCCGGCCTTTGTGGACGATCCCCATATCTTGGTATTGAGGAAATTTTTTAAGAAGCGGCCACATCGTCCAGCCGTAGATATCAGCTCCGGCGAGGGTGCAGCTTGAGGGGTCAAGCTCTCTCGTCCGCTGCTCTCATCCGTTAACATTCTGAAATATCGAAAACATTTTACGCTACTGCCGCCAGACCTGTAGTTTATTGTAGAAGTGCGAAATGAGTGAACGATTGCGTTCTTTTTTTCGTTTTTTAATCTTAATTACTAACCATAACATAACTTTTAGTGGAGTATGATCGTACATGTACATCACCGCCATTTTTCTGTAAAGGAATACAGACGTACTTTTAACTCAACACGGGGGGTGACTGTCTGTGAGCATACATAATATGCTTTAGGTATGAATAACATATATTCATTGGAAAAAGTCACACAATTGTCACAAAGTAAAGTAAGGTCAGTATAGATTTATTCACTCCTCTAAAGCAGTGCTTCCCAACCTTTTTCATTCCATGGCCCCCTAAATCTGAAAAAAATAATCCGCCTCAATATAAAACATGTTCTGCGGCGGCCCCCAATCTGGGAAGCTCTGCTCTAAGGCACTGTTATCTCAACCAGGGGACTCAGAATGTTCCAAGGGAGGAAAAATAATTTTAGGGGAGCCACAGCACAGTTTTAGGGGGCCACAGGCAAATCCTGGAAGTACTAAAAAAGAAAGAGGTGTCCCGTATTTTCATTTTGGGAAATCCGTAAATTCCTGGGTAAAAATCTGCGAGCGAGCAAAATTTTCAATCTCTTTGTTTTGAAAACTTAAATGCTTTTATAAAAAAAACATGTAAAGGGGGTCCAAAAAGGTTGAGAAACTGTGCTTCAAATGTTAAAGGTCAAGGAGCAGAATCGCTAAATTACAAAACATTTTATACATATCAAATAATGCTATTCATAAATTCATGCCATCGCGAAAATCCCAAAGTTATCGAAATAGAATTTACAAAACTAAAACATTGTCCTGCGGAGTCCATAGAAAATATTTTTTTAGAAATATTTACCCGTTGAGGGAGCTGCTGTTATTTTTGGTGAGGTAGGCATCTAAGGTGTTTAGCTTGTGGCCGTTTGACGGGGGCGCCTTGGACGCAACCAACTGCTGGTAGAATTTCTTCGATGGGGCATGCTTGCTCGGCTGCGCACCGGGCGGCGCCGGCTTCTCTCTGGTGGACGCTCGGACATTCAAAGACAGCTCCCTAGCTAGCTGCTCGTCTTTTTTCAGTTTCAGTGCGATTGCTTCAGACTCTTGCCGTTCTTGATCTTGGAGTTTTCTAAAGATATGCAAAATAAAAATAAAAACACTTTGGAATACTAATGCCATCACATAATTGGAATACTTGGAACCAAATTTGTAGTCCAACGATTTCCAGCCTGGGAGGTGTGGAATATTGCAAAGGGTGGCCGCAAACAGTCCAAAATATTTATTTACCTTTTAAAACATGTCTTTATTACTATATGAAATAAAAGATAGGGAGGCGGGAAGATATTTTTTCTTATAAGGGAGGCGCAGTAACGTAAAGGTTGGAAGCCACTGATGTAGTATATATATTTTATAATATTAAATGAAAAAATCCATTTCAATTCGATAAAAGTTCCAATGAATTTTAGGAGGAATTCTCTTCTTTTTAGGAATTCTCATTAGGAGATCATTTGTTCCACATAAGGAGCGGACATGAGTTAAAAAAAATATATATATCGACTGTGGAAATGAAAAAGGACGTAACCCACACATATCAAATTTTACAGGAGGCGCTAAAAACGTGTTTTGATGATTTTGTGACATATACAAATTATGAATTATATACAACCTTGAAGTGCACGGAGACTTCTAAACTGGTGTTTAATTGACAAAATCTAATATTAATAAAAGAAGTTGTCTAGGAAAAATCTTTATTTCCGTCTTTTTTCTTGGTTTTAATTTTTTACAAGGTCATCTTTTTCAAACTTAAAAGCTAAATTTAGATACTAATCCGGCATTTGCATCCTTTTAATAGAACGTGTATTAAGTTTGATACATTGTGATTATTGAAAAAAACCTGTTTTGAAAAAACTGTGGGTTACATCCTTTTTCCTTTCCAGTCAATATATAATATTATTGTTTGTCGCCTGACGTGCACATTTGAATCAAATATCTGCAGCACAAAAAAGTCTAAGTCGCCAATTGTCGGTTTTCGAAACGAGTATAAAAACCAGAATCCCAGACTGGTGTCCGAATTTTCAAATGATTATAAATTACACTTTCATACATATGATCACAGATGGCCATGTCTAGGTATTTCCACGACAGCACTTATATTTAGAAACCATGAAACCAATCTGAAAACTGATGATTTCGAGTATATTTTAGCAAACTTTTTAATAACGGAAAAAAACCACAAATCATTCTGTTTCCTAAACACTAGAACCTATCAGGGGATCACTCATTAATGCTCTGAAAATCAATTATCAAGATTGAGATAAAAAAAAAACGATTTGATAGAAACAAAACAATTAAAAACAAAGAGTAATTATTACTGCATAAAAATACTATTTACGAGTGAAAACGTTTACAAATTAAAAATTAAAATCGACTGATACAAATTTTTATCAGAATGAAAGATTAGATAGGCAGCTATTATGTCCACTATGATAGTGTGTAAAATTTACATAACGCGGAGAGACCACATACGATGTAGAATTACTTAATTTATTATTAGCCCGACTATAAAGCGAGGTTTTTATTTAAAAAGGCAACACATGAACAGGGCGGTCAGATTGCTTTAACCTTTAGAGGAGTATGGACGTACATGTACGTTTGCCCCATTTTTCTGTAAATGAGTATGGAAGTACTTTAAACTTAACACAGGAGTGTCTGTCTGTAAGCATATATATGCTCTAAGTATATTACATATATTCATTGTGAAAAAGGCGCAAAATTGTCATGTTAAGAATGGGCAGTAAATTAAAGTAAGGTCTGTTTAAATCTATTCACTCCTCTAAAGGTTAAATTTAAGTCGGAGGTCATCAAAATAAGAAAATTCGAAACTACGAGGCGAGTTATTCTCAAATCTATTAGAATCTAAAATCTAATCAATTATCAAATACTCAACATGATTTGTGTATTGGGTTTTTACGGTTGGTACAATTAAAATGTAAGAATTGCGGCATTGTTCACTGTTGTAAATGTCGATATTTTATGATTGATTTGACCAATCAAAAGAGTGCATTAGAGTGTGTTAACTGTCCAAATTAACGCTAGATCGTCTTGACGCATGTAGCATGTTGTAAAGCGTATTTATTTCATTACAATCACTGTTTAACTTATAGCGAGTGGACGTGATTAATCAGACATTAAAAGTGTGATTTTAACGCGATAATTGAGCCTTCATAAAATAATTTTAAATCGTGGGGTTGTTTTTAGCTTAGTTTGTAAAGATTTCTCTGTAATAATCCATGACTAGCTTTAACACACAATTACCTTATGTTTTTCTGTTGGCTGTACTGACACGACGGCCATTTTTAATTAAACGTCAAATAACATTCGACTTCCATCTGGACCTTTACCCTACTGCCTACTTGCCTATGCCCTTGAGGGACGCCCCTGCTACCAGGATCCCGGTTTCGGTAAAACAGGAACTGCAATCCTGAGTTCTGCCCTAGACCGGACAGTCCTTACAGAAATAGTCTAGAAATTATGTTTGTATCACTCACCTTATAAGTAATTCAGTATCTCTAGAGTGTTTTTGTTCTATTAAGAGCCTTTCATTTCTAATCTTATTAATTTCTGCTTCGTATTCAGATCTTATTTCTCCTGGAGCGCTGATTTGACGTTCTTTGACAACTGTAAAAGAAAATTAAAAATAAAGAGTATTTTTTCAGAACAAAACAAAACACGACAATCTCAAAGTCAAAATAATAACGAAACTCCATTGGGGTTATGAAAATCTAGGTTGACATAACGAAAAATAAAAACAATCTTGAGGAACCCACCGTCGGATAAATTCAGATCCCCGCCGCTTAATTTTGTATTTAATTCATCTGAGAATTTCTCTTTAATGAATTCCCACAGTCTAATGTTTACCAATTTGTTTTGTTTGGTAGCCGATCTAAGCCAAGATCCGATTCGTGTTCGACATAATGGACAAGACAGAGCGTTGTTTTCGATTGTACCATTAAAACAAGACAGACAGAAGACATGATCGCACGGTAAACTCACGGGTTCTACATAAATAGATTGACAAACGGTACAAATTAAATCTTTCACAGTTAATAAATCAAGTTTTAATAGTTTATTCTGATTTCCCGGCGGCCTCTTCTTGAACCTGGCCGCCATTTTTACTAGAAAACAGCTGGGAATATATTGTATACCTAGGGATGCGTTGAACACCCGAGCTGAGGCGAAATATGCATATCGAGTAACGAACACGGCTTAGAATCAATATTTCGTAGAAAAAAATGCTGTAGCATCGCCAAAGTGTGTAACGAGCTTAAATTGCGTATTATATTTAGATATTCAATAAAATACTATTGAAAACGATTTTTTTATGAAAAAAATATGAGCCGTGATGCGTAAGTTATAGCAATTGCATGGATTGCAAAAAAAATCTGTGAAATATAATTCAGTTTATAGAAAAATGGACTAACTAAATAATTTTTCCGGTTCTAAGCTCAAGAAATGCGACCCCAATACCCACATTTTCTTAAATATCTATTTTAATATGGGTGATAGGCTGAACGCCGTTAAGCAAAGCGCGCCAGTAACACATTGATATTTGCATTGAAACGACGTATATTTTACGCGCAACTTAAAATATGATTATTTATTAAAAAACCACGGATTTTTATAAAAAAATGTATGAGGAATGATGCAGAGAGATATTTTAAAGCCTTAAGACTATTTATTTTTTTGAAATTCATAAGAATAAGGCCAATAATGAGGAAACCACTGAGGTCCCTAAAAGACCGCCATCGGCCGAGAAGTATTTTTCTAGTCTCCGAGCCGCGAGAGATAACCACTAGTCTCGTCAAAATGTATGAACATTACTACTCTTATAAACCATGATCAAATAAAATGTCGTCAACCTATAGTATAAATAAAAACAAAAACGTTTTTACAAGACAAGTACACTACGTACACAGTTTGTTATAATGTTTTTCTAATAAAAAACAGTCTCAACATTCTAAGTTTGTTGTATGTTTATTTGTTATTTTATTGAATCTCAAATTTTAAAAGTGCAATTGATGCAATTTAATTAAGTAAAATAGTTAGAGAGCAACACAAAAAAGGCTGTAAGAAAGATATGTCTTGCCGTCACGATGATGACAATACTTTTATTATATTTGTTACGTTAACGATAAAACGTGATAAACGGAAAGCTTGAAGAAAAAATGAAAATAAAACATTTTATAGTTTTGTTATTCAAATATTTCTTTTTGATTGTAATTTCAAACAAAGCCCTATTGTATTGTTAAGTTTCAATGCTATGTGCCATTTCAATAATTATAATGATGCAGTTTTCTTATTTAAATAATGATGTCTGTTGGTTTTATATACCGACAAAATGAAATATCATGTATAACTAACGTTGACTGTATTAGAGTAGTGAGAAGTATATTAAATATTTTGTTGAAATATCCCATCCCTAGCTGTGACGTTACCAGAACTAAAATATGAACTTGACTCTAATCTACCCAGAGACAATACTGAATCTACCGTCGACTACTATTGATAGTAGAATGCAGAGACAATACTGTAGAATGTGAGAGATGGTTTGTTTCCCAATTCTCTGGGGAGTCAACGATCCGATTTACTATCAGACAATACTTTTACTATGCTGAAGAGTGTCATGTGGTCAGGATGTTGCTTAGACGAGGGAATTATTTTATGGGAATAGATATCGGAGTTATTTTTATCTTTTTTGTACATTTATTATTAGTCCAGCGATTTGTTTTTTTCATGTCTGTGTTGGCGGCACTGACACGACGGCCATTTTGGATTAAACGTCAAATGCTTCACGACGTCGATCTTAGATTACGGTAAATTTGTCATATTTCACCACACGGACTATTACGGTGAAAAACTTCACAAACTAAGCTAAAAACAACGCCACGATTAAAAAATATTTTTGAGAGCTTGAAAATCGCGTTAAAACCACACATTATTACGAAGAACACTGATAAATTATGCGTAATATTTTTGAGTACTTTGCCTCTGTTATCCACTATGGCCGCGCGGCGCCGCGCATAATTTATCAGTGTTCTTCGTAATAATGTGTGGTTTTAACGCGATTATCAAGCTCTCAAAAAATAGTTTTAAATCGTGGCGTTGTTTTTAGCTTAGTTTGTGAAGTTTTTCGCCGCAATAGTCCGTGTGGTGAAGTATGACAAATTTACCTGAAGCAGAAATTAATATAAGCCAATACTTCAACATTTTACCCTTTTTACGGTTATATCAAACCGCTTTTTTTTTTTTTAATTTAAAGATTAAAAACAAATGTTATTATTTCTTACCTTTTTTTTTACTTCACAAACTAATTTAAGAAAATTATTTATCTCATTATAGTTTATTCGCATAGAATATCTATTTAACTGATATTTAGAGAGCTATTTATAAATATTCATTTACCCAAATGTATTTAGGTATATTAATTACTATTATTTAGTTGAACGAATGAATATTTTTTTTAAAGTGACAACATTCTGCCACTTTTCCCTTGTTCAGCGAAGCAGCGCAACAACGGCGAAAAGAACAATCACAAAAATCAGTCTTGCACAAACTTTGAATGGTTTGTCGTGCGCGGTCATAATATTTTTTATTTTTATTTTCTACTTGAACCGTGGAAACAAATAATAATATAATATAAATCATAATTTAAATAAGTGTGAAATAATTTTATGGTACACATTTTTTTTACAAGTTAAAAATAAAAAAAGTTTTGAACGCCGGTTTGTTTATGATTTCAACCATGTATTGTGCGTGTGTGTTGTTTATTTAATATATATATTTTCAATATTATAATTGTGGAAAATAAAATAAACTAATCTCATGATGATAAATGCATTGGCACAATTAAAATTTAATATTGTTTGCAATAATAAAACCTAAAAAGTCATAGGTAGGTTATTAATTCATTAATATGTCAACTAAATTTATTTTTAAAATATAGATAGGTAGGTAAATGTTTATTCATTATTATTCAAAGATGTTCAGAGGCAAAAGTACAATTTGAAATTTATAGGTAACTTCCATAATTGTATTATTCCCTTTACGTGTAGTTAATTTCAGAAATAGCATAAAATAGTCAGTATTTCTCAGGGCTGTGGAGTCGCGTGAAAAAAAGACGACTCCGACTCCAACTCCGAAGAAATTTTTAAATAATTTCATTTTAACTTATATATATATGTATACCATCAGATCATCTTTAGTCAGCTAAACATGAAATGTTAACATTTTTGACTATTTTGTTTAAATACGCATCATTAAATATATTTTTCAAAAAAAAATCGAGCCTTTCATTTTTCACGACTCCGACTCTAGCCAAAATACCGCGACTCCACCTCTACAGCCCAGGTATTTATAGTAAGCGATGTAACTTTTAAGTGCTTGTGCCTGTAACTCCATAGTCTCCAAAAGTAAACTTCAACAATATTACATAGGTGACAGACGCTACTTTCTATTAACACTTTATTTTTACTCCCTTTCTAAATTATGCCAAAATTTTTAAACACACAATATAAAAACATTTATTTCAACCGTCTAATTCATTAGTCAAACAACTCCGTCGAAAATCTAAATTTGAGTTAAATATGCAGCTATGTCTAAAATTTACGCTCTGTCGAATCAAGAAATCAGATGATTATAAAATGAAACAAAAAATGCTTTTGCCACTAAACTTATGATGAATTAAACAAATTGTCGAAACTGTCTGGATCATTACTCGAATGTTTCTTAACATCCCACTAATGAAATAAATTGACCTAAATATCTAATCTGTAAGCACCTCTTGATAAAATATATAAATATGCACAGGTGACTAATAATTGATTTATGGTAACCATTTGAGTATTGCTTCTCCCATTATTTCAAAACAGATTATTTAGAGCTGTCTGACTAATGATCTCATGAATCCAGATCAATGTAATATGTCTATTCTACACTGTTTTGTTGTCACAGATTTTTTTACATTTTCATATCTCTATAGTCACGTCTCGTAATGCCCCCCTCCCCGTTAGAAAATGCGATGGCACAAAAAATATCAACTTATTTTTCTGTCAACATTCAATAATATATATATTTTTTTTAAATTACTTAAAAAAAAAATTCAACGTGTAACGTATTTTTTTAAATGTAATTCGACGTATGTCATGTGAAGACAGTCCGAAAAATAACTAAAATGTAGCGACGATATTTTCTAAAAATATGAAATTTAATTCATGTAATTCCATAAGTTGTTAGGTTTTCGCGGCTATTTTATGTACTAGTAATATTTTTGAATGATTCACATGTATGGCTTTATATTAAAGAGTTCCAAAACTGTGGAAACTGATTTATTTTTATTTCTTTAATCAGCTTAGTAAAGATACGTTTTATAAACTGTTAATTTATTACATAATACCAGATAAATGAACAATATTTAAATATAGGTGAACTACCAACAGTGAAGTGATAGTTGTAAATTTCGCACAGAGATTAATTACTAGTGTCATCTATTGTGTTTAAAGAAAAAAATTAGAAACCGAATACCCAAGAATATTTTCCTGCTACCTAACAATGCGATTGATGAGCGAGTAATCAAATTGGTAAGTAAACATACTAAAGTTCTCACCAGGGCCGAATTTACCATTTAAGTTAAATATGCTAAAGCTTAGGAACTTAAAAGCCGATCGATATATTTTATTTTTTTAATAATAATATCATATAATTTAATAACCACTAGATCAGGGTTTCTCAACGGTGGGCCACAGAGATTTATTTTTGTTCTGGGGAGCCACAACACAGTTTAGGGGGGCCACGGGTATTGATAAAACGATACGGGGAAGAGCATAATGGCGGACGTCGCGCAGCCATTTTTTGTAAATCCGTAAATAAAATAAATTACTGGCATTTTAGATTAAAAAATGTCGGAAGAGCTATAAAAAAAGATGTGTTTTTGATATTATAATTTTCATGGGAAGACAAAACAATGGTATGGGGGCCACTGAAAAATAAAGACACTCAAAAGGGGCCACGCTCCCAAAAAGGTTGAGAAACACTGCACTAGATCACGTATGTGTGTCGCCTGCTGTGGCCCAGTTGGTTAGAGCTTGCTCTACTGAGCACGCAGGTCTGGGTTTGATTCCCGGTCAGATCACAGTGAATTTGAGAATTATTCAATTCAAAGTTGTGATCGAAGACTGGGTGTTTGTGATGTCAATTCACATCATTTCCTCTCCTCCCATTCTTCTGATCTTTTAATAACTGGGTGTAGCAATAGCGATTAGCCAACCACTAGTCCTGTTCTAGCCTTATCATTCTTTCCCTATTACTCACTTTGAAAAAAGTGAGGTTGAGCGACTGAGTAACAAACAGTTCTCGTGAGAAAAAACTTCTGTTGAGATACCTCTATTAGGAGGAAACATTCTCCACATTGGGAGCGGACATGGATTAAAAAAAAAAGATCACGTATGTCTAACTCGTGGCCAAATTGAAAGTTTCGGGGGGCCTTTTCAAGTTTTTTTAACTTTTTATACATTTTTAATTTTGTTATTCATTAAAAGAAATATTAAGTTTACCTGGGTGCTCACTGCCAACAGGGCCATTCGTTTGTAGTAATTTAAGTGTTATGCGGGACAGCGCTAGTCGACTGAGAAAGAAAGAGCGAATATGGTGCAGTTTTTTTGCATGGCTATGAGTATTTAGTTTCACATTCAATCCCTACTGTATTTGAATAAAAAGATAAGTTGAGCAACTGAGTAACAACGGGCAGATCTCGTAGAAACACTTCTGTTGAGATAAACTCCACATTGGGACCGGACATGGGTAACTTTTTTTAATTTGTTATGTTCATAGCTCACTTACAGCTAGACTGACTATACCAAAACATGCTCATATTTGGGTCATTTTTACATAATTATCGTAAAGTGACCAAAATAGTCTTCCCATAAAAGATATAGCTGATTACAAAGTGGGTAAATTGAGCTTTTATTCGAAAACAGTACTATACATTTCTTTCTTGCGAGTGGCAAAAAACTAAAGCTGACATTTTTTTTTATTATTATGTCATAAAAATGGGCTTATAATATTTATCCAAGCTCTGTTATGAGGCCGAGTGATCAGCGTTGCTGTCTTAGTGTGTGATGTCCATTAGGGCCTCCAATTCCGGAATCCCGATCAAATTTGCGATTCCGTAATCGTCTTAGCACAAATCCCGGGATGTAGGGATTGGTAACGGTAACTTAATAAAAGGAAGTAATTAAAAAAAAGGTCATAAGGTCCCAAGGCAAGTCCCAATGTGAAATCCTTCAATCCGTAACTTTTTCTGAGGCAGAACTTAAAAAAAGAAAAGGTCAATATCTGTGGAAACTGTTTGTTTATTCGTTTACAGCAGTGGATCTTAACCTTTTTAGTGACCCGCACCCATTCGAATCTGAAAATATGTTCTCGCAACACCTTTAAAATTTATTTACATATTTGTAATACATTTGATAAACTTTTTTTTTATATATGTCAAAATAGAAATTTCTCCCGCACTCCGGAAATGCTTTCTCGCACCCCCAGGTTACCACTGGTTTATAGGGTAATCTGGCACTCTACTGAACGCCTCAGTTATACCTATTTTTTTTAAATGCTTCAAGTTCAATCCCCCATATTAAGTTATTGTACGCTTGGAAAATATCAACATTTTAAAATCTCGGCATTGCAGGAAAATGAGTGCAATAATTGCGCCACTGTCTGCATACTGTGTTAATTCACTCGCTCTTCAGTTATGATAACCGTGTAATAAATACCCACAGTCTAGGACAGGGGTAGGAAACCTTTTCTTCTCTAAAGGCCGCATTTATTTTTCTGATTCGGCATAAGGCCACAGTAAACATTGACTAGGGCAGGGTTTCCCAAACTTATTCTGGGATGGAACACTTTGCAAGTCCGGAAATTTTAACGGAACACTTTGTAATGGATAATTCATATAAAATAAAAATATACGTTCAAAACCATTCCATATTTTTTTTTGCGGAACGCCTTGTCTGGCTCCGCGGAACACCAGTGTTGGACCCTGGACTAGGGAATCTCTGGCCGGAAACAGGAATTTACATACATTTACAGAATTTCAGAATTGGCCAGAAGGCCGCACCAGAGTAGCCAAAAAGCCGCATGCGGCCTTAAGGCAGCAGATTCCCCACGCCTGGTCTAGGATCACATTCTGGGCAATATTATACGGGTATTATTTATTCATAGCTGGATAGAGTTTTTAAAAATTTTGAAACTCAAATATTGAGTATGCTTGGAAAATATCAAAATGATAAAATCACGATATTTCAGGGAAATGCGTGTTATAATTGCGTCGCTGTCTGCATATCGTGTTAATTCACTCGCTCTCCAGTAATGATAACCGTGTAATTACTAACGTCAGGCTAGGATCACAGTCTGGGCAATGTTATCCGGGTATTATTTATTCATAAGCTGGATAGAGTCAAACCCGTGCAAGTGTTTGGACAGTGCATGCAAACAAAATTAATTAGTCCCCAACACAGACAATGGAACGGGAAGTATGATTTTTTACAGCCCTACCCTGCCTGCAAGCATTGTAAATCCAGCGATAGTAAACTGATATACAATTTGATTCATGATGAATATTGTTTTTTGATGAATTTGATTCATGATGAAGTTCATTTTTGTAAATATCAGGTCCCACTATTGTAGAATATTGGCTTTCTATCGAGATAAGTTTCAACGTGCGATTTCCTATACACCATACAAAGCACAACCTTTTCTTGTAGTGTCTGCATAAAAATAATTATCATGTTATGTACAAGCCGAAGTAAAAAATAAAATAAAAGATTTGTATACAATAAAACCCCCATGTACACTAAAGTTAGGACAGTGAATTCAGGGGTATTTAATTGGGAGTGAATCTAAATCAAATTAGGATTTGGTTTTTCCGCAAAAAATGCAAAACTAAGATTTCCCTTAGTTTTGCAAAATATGGATTAAATATTTCTTACTAATGATAAAATATAAGCCCCTAAAATCAAAAAACCACATAGACAGTCGCCCGGCTATACGTGTATAGCCTGGCACATGTTGAATACACAGACGCTAGCCAACATTTGACTGTATGCGCCGCACAGACGACCGTCTTATAGCAACGACAATGGAATGCGATAGTGCAATTGGGGGGTAATTCGGGGTAGTGTGGGTAGTGTAATTGGGGGTTCCACTGTAGATGTTTTATTTATTTGTAATTCAAAAGTTAATGCGTTTTTTTTGTCCTTGTTAACGTCAAGATTTTTTTTCTAAATTATTAACCTTTACAATGAATTCAAAAGTAGGCCTAATTCTATGAACCGATTTTTTTCTTCAATAACGAAATTACTTGCTCATACTTAATAAATTTAATGGTTTACTTGAAAAAATATGTTTTCTATTTTAAAGAAAAAACATTTGAGGGTCGTAAAACAATTCAAAACGGGCCGCATTCGACCCGGAAAAATATTTATATTGCTGTTCATTTTTATATAACATTTTCTTTGAGTTATATTTTCAGTTTATTCGAATTGTCAATAAAAATATGTATTAATTACTTTAAGACCAATAATTTGCGTCGTCTGGATATTTTTAAAATTACTTAACGCAACTAATAAAAAAGTTGGCCGCCCCTTGTTTGTTTGTTGATAACATCCTGGTCGCCAGCACACCTGACTGCCCCATTTCTTTTTACTCCCGATGTACTCAGGTACCCACCTTTCATTTTGTTTTAAAGGGTCGAGATCCGGCCATTAGGGTACTCACTTGCCTATGTTTTTTTGCCGATCTATGACGTCATGCTTCGTAAGCAGGGGTGAATGGCAAGCAGTGGCGTACCGAGGGTACATGCCGCCCGGTGCGTTCCCCCGATTTGAGTCATTCCCTCACAGGGCCAAAAAGCCGCAGTTGCTGACCACTAGGCTAGGAAGTTTTAAAAACAGTTCTCGTAGAAAAAAACTTCTTTTGAGATACCTCCATTAGGAGCCCATATGTTCCACATTGGGAGTGGACATGGATAAAAAAAATAGTACAGCAAGCTTTTTCTAACACCGTTATTGTAAAGCTGTCCTGTACGAATAGAGTAATAATTTCTAAGTAAATATAAGATGTTGAAATACTGAATTAAGTAGAACCATATTGTGTAGAAGTGAGAAAACAAATGACACGTGTGACGTGGATCAATTCTAGTTGGATTATCCGCGATTCATTCTTTTGTTCACTCTGCCTTACTTTGATAAAGACATATTAGAGCAGCAACACAAATGTCATGTGGATCACTTTTATGCAGATTCTCCGCGATTCACACTCTGTCTGTAAGCAAAAAAAAAAACAATTTAATTTTGGACCAACTCTAGTTTAACTCTTCGTTTCAGTTGATTCCTCATTCTGATGTCTATTAGTGAGGAACCTGCGGCCTTTTGACTACTCTAATCTGGCCAATTCTGTAATTCTGTAAATTTATGTAAATTCCTGATATATATTCTGACCGTAAAGTCCTGTTTCCGGCCAAAGATTCCCTAGTCAATGTTCACTTCGGCCTTATGTCGAATCAGAAAAATGAATGCGGATTTAGAGAATAAAAGATTCTCCACCCCTGTGTTAGAGTGTACAAGTAGGAAAGCAAGTGATCTGCGACTATTCTAATATTTCCAAAGAGTCGAACGAGTGAGTGATTCGTCCATTACAAAGATTAGATCGCTTGGATTCTTCGTTCGCAAACTACACACGCAAAAACGGTCCTGAAATTTCGACAGTGACACATTGCAGCAAGCCATCGTGAGTCGCAGTTCAGCAAAACAATGAATTTTATTTGCATGTACATTAGAAAGTTGTGTCTCGTCTGAGAGAACATATGGGCTTCGTTGTTTTCCGTGTTGTATCATAATATATTCCTCATAGACAAAAGAGAAAGAAAAGAAATGATATGATATAAGACATTTATTGCCCACCCAATGCGAAACAGCCGCATTTGCTAATTTACATTTGGCTTTTGGAATAAACACGCGTTCTTCATGCATGGACGAATTCGAGTCTCCAAAACGTCTCACATTTATCTACTCCTGTTGGAGCGATGGAAGATCACGCCTTTACTGGATTTAAAGAATATCGCAAAGTAGTTTTGATCAGTGATCAGTGATTGACGTCGGAAGATAGAATACCAACCTGAGTGAACATAAGTCCCAGAGATAAAGAAAATACTTTTCGTTTTAAATATTTCTAAAGCAAGCTATACAATATGATTGTAGTAACATAGATAGAACATGTCGTTACCCAGTGGCGGATTATTTTATAAGTGCAAGAGGCGCGCGCTTGGGGCCTCCATATTTTAGGGGACTCAAAATTAACTTATATTGTGTAATTTAGTTCAGATTTTTATTATTTTACATGGAACTTTCTGACGTTTTTAAGACGTTGTATTGCGTCTGATGACTCCCATGTGCTTAATCCGCCAATGTTGTTACCGTACTGTCAGAAGTTGGTAAGAAACAAAACTGAAAAAAAAATGAGTTACGTGTATAGAAAAAGATCGATTGATTTATGTTCTCTGTCTGGAATTATTTAGTTGGTGCATTGATTACACCAATTTGCAAAAAAAGGATTTATTTTGTATATGCAGTTATTATTACTACATAATGCTGATTTCAAGGCAGGCAATTGTTTCAAAATAGGACGGTGAGAGACCCTTTTTTTAATTCAAAATCCTAGGAATTTGCGGAATTCCCAAAATGAAAAAAATTGGGACCTTTTTTAGCCCTCGCACAACTTTCTCAATCCCACATTCCCGGGAATGTGGGAATGTACTATCACGATCCTGAGATTTCGGGATCAAAAAATTGGACGGATGTATGTTGTTCAAATAATGTTTGAATTGCGTTTTCCCAACATTACATCAGAGCTACCTGGTTTGTAATATTGGGAAGGCTTTTTATTCTTCTCTTAGATTTCTTATCTATGACTAAAACAAGGGCATCCAATCCCGGGATACCGTTCAATTTTGCGATCCCAAAATCCCGGGATTGGTAAGGTCGCGATCCCGAGAAACTTTTAGCAAATCCTGAAAATTTACAGGATTTTACATTTGGAAGAGCTAAAAAAAGAGTCTCGGAGTATTTTGGGCAAATCGGTAAATCACTATATTTTGAGATTTTCAAATTCCTCGACGAGCTAAAACCACCAAAACTTTTCTCAAATTATACACGTTTTCACGTCGAGTAAAAATTAATCAATCCCGAAATCCCTGGATCACAAAAAGGCTCCGGGGTACCCTAATTAACACGGTAGTTATTATATCCAACAAAAATGCCTGTAAAAAATGGCAATCTTTCTAACTAAAAAATAATTTATATTGAGACAGAATAAAATAATTCACCAGATCGATACGATGCACTTTTACTTTAATCCGGTTCTAAAAGTATGACTGACTAACTTTTCAAACAAGCTTAGCGACTTTGTATTCAAAAACAATACTGATAAAAGTAAATAAGAGTTTTATTAAATCTATGAACGTAAAAAAATGCCGTTGGTTAAATTATAAACGAGTAATAATTATTTAGGTAATAGACAACATTAATTAACTTTGTTTATGGCTGAAGATTCAATTGTAATATTTTTCGTTGCTCCAGATATTATTTTTACAGTTAACAGAGATATAAAATCGTTGGTCTTAGATACTGTTCATATTAATTTTATTACACATTCAGATCATTTATTGCACTGTAGATACGTTCCACAAAATATCTGGTAAAAGAATGATAGAATTAAATGTTGGTTACCTTATTAAAGAAACCGTTTTATTTGAAAAAATAGCAACATCGTGGTATAGAAAATCATATAAAAAATAAGACCCTTAAAATAAATTAGATAAAAATATGTATTTTAAGTTAGGAAATTAAAACTATTCATTATTTACGAGAAAATTGCCGTAGGAAGGTGTCCCGCCGTCCCCAATATTTCCTCTATTTTGTATTTAATATTTTTTACTATTCAACTTTGAACTAGAAGTTTTTACCACAGGTGGCCTATTTTTTTTCATGTATAAATATAATACCTATTCACTTTGAAAAAAAGTGAGGTTGAGCGACTGAGTTCAGTTCTCGTAGAAAAACTTCTGTTGATACACCTCCGTTAGAAGGCCATATGCTCCACATTGGGAGCGGACATGGATAAAAAAATTATATAATGTCTCAAAAAATATTGTGTTTATTTTTGAAAATGCCGCACTCCCTTGCCACGTCACTGGACTGGATATAAATCACTCTAGAATTATTTGACACGCCTAATGTGTTACTATCTAATGAAACTTTTTGTTTGTTATTACTGTCTCTTTATATCCCTACTCTCATCGAAAAGGAGAGGTTGAGGAACTGAGTAACAAACAGTTCTCAAAGAAAGCCTTCTGTTGAGATGTCTTCATAAGACGATATAATACACTATAAGTTGAGTTGGACAGACATGGGTTTGAATAAAATAAAAAAACCTGCACTGGTTTGATATTTAGATACGTACGTGAATTGTGAATAGCTTGTCCACTACAGTTTTCTATCACTGCCTTTTTAAATTGATTACATTCACAAATAAATGAATGGCTTAAAGATTCAGATTTTTTTTCCCGTAGAATGGTTTTGACTGCTTATTTGTTTTTTTTATGGCGTGCAATTGATTTGAAATCATCGCTAACGTTCGGTATACTTGAAAAACCGCTGTCTAAATTTTAATAATTAGAAAGGTCTTCAAAGAAACAATCAATCTTTTTTAACGTTATTTATTTTTCATCAACTATAATTGATTTTTTTTTATATTGAATATCACTGATAATTATCTAATTATGTTTTTTTGTAGCACTATTTATTCAAACAGGCAGGTTTTTGTATTTTATATTATTATCAGTTTTTTTCTACGTTGACTGATGTGGTCTTCAGCGACATCTATAATTAAAAAAACAAATTAGGTAAACTATTTACAAATATTCGTTGTACTGATAAAATCTAGCTAAATGTGATTTTTAAAAACATCCTAGTTGATAAAAGTATTCCATTTTTTATTCCACTAACGTTTTACTGTATAAAATTAACATGTTACCAGTAGCATGGTTAGCAGTGTTAGTGTGTTATTATTTTTTTCAATTTTTTTCTTATCTCAACCAAAATGCACTATTATTTTTTTTCAAATATAATAATCATAAACGATACGTAATAGATTATCATCATTCATTTTCTTGATATAAAACAATTAATTCGACGAGTAACTGGAAGACTGCTGACGGCCATCCATATCGACTGTGTAAAGGCAAAAGGTAGTAACCCACCCTTTTTTTCAAAACAACTTTTTTCATAATCACAATGTATGTACATATACAACTTGGTGTACGTTATATCAAAATGATGTAAGCTAAAAATGCCATCTTAGTATCGAAATTTAGCTTTAATGGTTGAAAAAAGAAGGGTCTGTAAAAATTGCGACCAGGAAAAATGACATAAAAAAAAGATTTTAAGTGAACTCGATTGAATTAGATCTCGATTAAAATCAGTTTATTGGCCTCCATGTACTTAAAAGGTGTGTATATTTCATAATTTTCCTTTGGCTGTAAATCATTAAAAAACGTTTTTTGAGTCTTGTAAATAAAATATATATCGTAACCATAATGCATCTCTGAGATAAAGTGAAAGAGTCATTCTCAAGATAAGTATGCCAATAAATTACTGAAAGATAAACCTTAAAAATGAAACACTGAAATATTTAAATTAAAAAAGAAAATGCTCTATTTAAAAGAAAAATCTTACATTAACATTTATTGATATTGCTTTGTTACTTCAAAGCATCAGTGAGATAATTAAAATAAATAGATACAGATACAAAAAAAATACTACAATCTTTTATCATAAACCGTAAAAAAAGCTAAATAAAACCAAAATTTACTATTTTAAAAGTACAACACAAATCTTTAATTTCAATTATCTCGAAAACAGTATTTTCTATTTATCCCACGATTGCTGTATGTTTAAAAGAGATATTTTATTGCCAAGTCGAAATGTAGTCGGAAAAATTCAGGATGCTTGGATCAATTAGGAGAATACAAAAAGGCTGGCAAGGGACAGTGAATCTTGGAGGCACCATCTGGTAGTCACGTGCTCTAAGTAAGAATATGATAATACATTAATACATATCGACTGTGGAAAGGAAAAAGGACGTAACCCACACGTATAAAATTTTACAGGAGGCACAAAAAACGTGTTGTGATGATTTTGGGCCATATGCAAATTATGAATTATACACAACCTGACAAGTGCACAGAGACTTCTAAGCTGGTGTTGAATTGACATAATCTAATAATAATTAAAGAAGTTGTCTAGAAAAAACCTTTATTTCAGTCTTTTTTCTTGGTTTCATTTTTTACAAGCTCATCTTTTTCAAGTTTAAAAGCTAAATTTAGATACTAATTCGGCATTTGCAGCTTGCATCCTTTTGATAGAACGTGTATCAAGTTTGATACATTGTGGTTATTGAAAAAATCTGCTCTGAAAAAACTATGGGCTACGTCCTTTTTCCTTTTTACACGATATATTAGAGACGTAAGTTTCATTTGTTGGAAATTAAAATGAAGCCTGTCGTTCTGGTAAATTATGATTAATAACTTTCTTATTTAATTTCTCACGAGAATATTTATTATTGTCGGTGGTTGGTTTACCTAGGCTTAAATAATGATAAGTTTGTCATTCGTTCGACGCGAAAAGTCAATGACGCGCTTCCGGCGTTTAATATGTTAATTCAGTTTTTTGTTCTTTAGTGAATAAGTAAAATATCAATTAATATATCGTCAGCTTAATGCAAAAAGTCATTTAGTGACAACATGTTGATAATGAGATAATTTACTTTTCAGTTATATTCAAACTTAAATTATAACAAAGTCTTTTGCCCTGCATAGGCTGTATAATCTAAAAGTTTTCAAATGACTCATAAATATTTATTTTCTCGATTTCAGATAAGTTTTCTTTATGGTAAGTTACCGTACATAGTGACTTTTTACAAAATTCATATAACAATTAATGCACTGAGTGACTATTAGAGTATTCAATTTAGTTAAAGAAACTTGTTTTTCGATGTAATGACTTCTTCAGTGAGGAAAGCATGAAAAAAAAACGTAAATTGTGACATCTTTGACCGACATGACAAACTGATGATATATATATTTTCATTTTAAAATTAAAATACTATACATCTTTTTTTAAAGTCAATTATTAAATTTAACAAATGTTGGAACATTTTTCGTCAGTTGGTGGCAGGGCTTCCATCCTGGCTTAATCCGAAACCGGTTTTAACTGCTTAGTTGTATACTCTCATGATAAGCGAAATCGGTTCTGATCTTACTAAACGACTCGTCAGTTTAATTCTAACATATCGTAAGTAAGTTTACTCGACGTGTTCATGAGACGGTTAAAACTGAATATTTCAACATCCAGAAACAAATTCTTATACTTTTGATTTCCGTGGTAGAATATTTAACTATTCCTAATTATACTTTTAAAATTTTTTCATTATTTTTTTTATACTTGTAGAGTAGTGTTTACCAAACATTCGACATCTGTGTACTCTTTTTAAAATTGTCGTAACACTCGTCAAATAAAATGTTTGTAAGCAAAAAAAGCCACATGTTGCTTCAGTTTCCATGCAGCTTCCCCCGCGTACCCCAAGGGGTATGCGTACCACACTTTAAGAAACACTGTTGAAGAGAATATTTTATATTGTGTTACTTAATTTTTGACCCCTTCCACTTGCAAATTTGGGTATTAAACGAATCGCCCGCTGTGGTCTAGTTTGTTAGAGCTGGCTCTACCAATCAGGTGTGTCGGGCTTCGATTCCCGAAAAGGTCAATCTTAAAAATGGATTTTTTAAATTTAAATTTGAGATCTAAGACATGGTTGTTTGTGACATCAATTCTCCTTGAGTTAATCTCATGTGACTTACAAATATTCTCAACGAGTATATCTCGTATGATCTTTCAATGACTTCAAAATATTTGACGCATAAGCATAAGCTGTAATGTCAAAGATTTTTTTAAAACAATTAGATGCGTTGATGTGCTTTTTAGCCAAGTCACTTAAACATAAACTTAAATCAAGGTGACCTAATTACACGATATTAGAATTAAACCAACACAGTGTAGAATTAGTACGCAAAAGTCTTTTGATTTTTGAATATTTACGTTAATTATTGCCAATTGATAAAATTGGGCCGTGGATTGTGGATTCCTGCTTTAAACCAACCACGGAATCATACGAAACGAATAAATTGTTTTAAACCGCGAGGTAAAGTTCATTTTTGACGTTAATTGAACAATTTAACATGATCTAGAAAAAATAAAGAGAAATTTAATTCTGCGTTATATAAATAAGTTAAACATCACTTATTATTTTTGATTTTGTATTCTGCTGCCGGTCAATGGGCAAATTATTCAGTCACGACTCGGAGAGAACGTAAACATTATAATGGTTATCATTACATTATAACGTCCCCGTGTTGGCGAAAAGAATTATATCACAAAAGTCGTGTTTTCAGTCATTTATTTAAACTAAAATTTTACTTCCTAAACCACATACTTGGAAACAAAAATACACGCGGAGAGAGCGGTTAGATAACAACTAGTCCCTCAATAAACCATTGCTTATTTTTTAACAATATTAATTCACGACCAGTTAAATAACAAACATGTCGAGTTCTATAGCGTTGCGGTTAGCGTCGTTGGTTTTCGTGCCGGATCTCACGGGTTCGAGTCCCAATACGAACAGGTATTTTTTTTATTTATTTATGTTCGAAAGCATGGGTATTTGTGATATCTAAAAGAATCTCTCTCAACATTTTAATCATAAAATAGTCCTGTCGTGGCCCAATCCCTCTAGACTTGAATCCGCGACGGCCGTCACGGAAACCAACGACGTTGACCATTGCACCACGGACCCGAAATGTAGACTCTTGGTAAGTCATAGTTTAATATACCCTATCTAGGTGCTGACGCGAGGTTATTTGGCACCCTAGTCAACATTAAACAACAAAAATTCAGGATTGAGAAATTTTTGCTCGGCGATTTTGGAATCCTTATCAAATTTACGGATTTCCTAAAATGAAAAAATGTGAGACCATTTTTTAGCTTCCGCAAGAATTTTTCAAAAAACAAAAATTACTCGCTACCCGATTTCAAAAACCTATGAATTTCGCGGATTTCCTAAAATGAAAAGACGCGAGACCATTTTTTAAGTTCTTCCCAAAATTTCCAATTTCAATAACCCAGAAATTTCCGGAATTCCCAAAATGAAAAGAAATTGAGACCTTTATTTTTAACTCTCACTCAATATTTTGTTTCACTGTAAGCAGCAGTACTTTTTGTGATGGCAAAGCTTTCGAGCTACTGCTTGAAGCTTAATGCATATATAGATATTTAATATCGCCTGTGAAAAGGAAAAAGGACGTAACCCACACGTATAAAATTTTACAGGAGGCGCTAAAAACGTGTTTTGATGATTTTGCGACATATGCAAATTATGAATTATACACAACCTTGAAGTGCACGGATACTTCTAAACTGGTGTTTAATTGACATAACCTAATATTAATTAAAGAAATTGTCTCGGAAAAACTTTTATTTCAGTGTTTTTTCTTGGTTTTAATTTTTTACAAGGTCATCTTTTTCTAACTTAAAAGCTAAATTTAGATACTTATTCGGCATCTTCAGCTACCATCCTTTTGATAGAATGTGTGTCAAGTTGTATACATTGTGATTATCGAAAAAAGCTGTTTCAGAAATCTGAGGGCTACGTCCTTTTTCCTTTCCACGGTCGATATTATAAAAGTATATAAAAAAAATACTCTTTCATTTATTTGCGCCCTCTTATGGTTTGCACCCTAGGCAGTTTGCCTATTTCACATATACGGTGGCGCCAGCCTCAAGAGTTTATTTGCTTTTCAATAACATTGTGATCAAATACAATTGCAAAACACTTGTTTGAGAACCACTATACTTGCAGAGATTCTCTATGGAAAGACTATTTTGATTTTTGATCGTTCAAGGATTTCGCGTGACCTCATCAAAGACTCACGCTTTGTTCGCCTAATCAGATGGAGAGCATCCGTCCAGCATGTAGTCAAGGTCTCCAAATCTTGGAGCAAGCACTTAACAATGCGATGAGATGGATCCACTCATTGTCGTGGTTCGAGCCAGCGATGCACCGGGTTGATAGTGGTGCCGGAGGTTTTGTATTTTTGTTGTTATTAAATTGGTAATGCGGCGAGGCGAAACCAATTTTAAATACATACCAACGTACACAAATTACTTTATGTAAGAGATATACATTATACTGCTGTGGGCTCTGAACTGTTTCCCAATAACTCAAGCGTTCGTGATTTAGATTTTAAATTTAATATTGCTGACGATCTGTCCTCATATTCTTGTATCTGAGTTGTCAGTGTTGTCCTGGCAGTCGAGTCCCTGGACGTACGTTTTCAGAAAAATATATTTTTGATCTAATTTAGAATTTCGACTGAAGGTGCTTGTTGGAAATTTAATGTTAAATTTGAATTATTTTTAATCGATTAACCCTCCAGAGACGAGAGCTTTTTTTCGATAAAAAAAATATTTTGCAACCCATATTGAAATCACGGATAACTTTTATTCCTAACAAAAATTAAAAAAAAAAAAAAACGCAAAGTCCTTGTATAAAAACCCCGCATGACTATGTGGTCATGCTCATCCTTTTATTATCATGTAATATTGTGTAAGGACAAAAGTGACCGTATGGGCTCGCAAACATTCGGGGTTGAAATATAGCTAATCGTGAAATTTGAAAAATTATTCACAATTTGACCTGTTTAGATCAACATAATTTCATAACAAATATATTAGCATAAGAACTGTAAATAATTTGATGTTTTGATAAAAAAGTCCATTAAAAAAAACGCAAATTCAAAAAATCGCATGTGCTTTTGGTGGCCGTTTCTGTCCCTGCGGCTGATGACTAACTGAAGTCTGTATCCTTCTTAACCAAATATGAGTGAAAGTAACGATATTCAGGTAGAAAAAGGATGAATAGTGGGATTAATAGACAACGGTGTTTACTGTGACCATATGGTCACGCTCGTCCTTGGAGGGTTAATGGAATTATGTTTAAAGAGAAGGTTGGTTACTTTTTCTCCCATAACGACACCGAACCCTCTTTTTACACGATGTATACGAAAGCCCTTTGGAGGATTGGTCCTGGGACTCTGTCCAATTTTGTGATCTCGAAATCCGGTATTAGATACGGATTGCCGGTATTGATATATTTATCCGGTATTGTATTAGTCCGAATGAAGGTTTTGTTTGTCAAAGATTTACTACACAGTAACTTCTAAAGTATTTTTGTGAGCATATATATGGCAACCTAAATTAGTTATATTACGAAAATTATTTGTTACTTCGTCGCTCAAGCTGCCTTTTTCAAAGAGGGCAGTACTAGTGCTTAACTAATCGCTCTCGCTACACCCCGTAATTTTAGAATTGAAAGAGTGCGAAGGATCATTTAGACATGGTAACAAATTAAATTCCCCAAATTCAAATTGAATTCCCCCTTCCCACCCATCCTATCCTATGAACGGGGTATATCGAGAGCGATTAGCTAACCACTAGTCCTGCCCTAGCCCTCTCCTTCTATTCCTACTTTCTTTGAAAAAGAGAGGTTGAACAACTGAGTAACAAACAGTTCTCGTAGAAACATTTCTGTTTAGATAAACTCCATTAGGAGTCCATATGCTCCATATTGGGAGTGGACATGGTAAAAAAAAAAAATTAAATCAATTTTTGGTTAGAATTCACATACTCTTTTGGTCTGAATAAAATTCAAATTTTGTTCAGAATAAAGATATAAACGGGTAAATATTATACGGTCAGATTTTTATTACAATTTTAGTTAGGTTAGGTTTTTTTTCAATTCAATTTAAATTATGACTATTTTGTATAAATTCTGACCATTAATTATTTATTCTGCCCTATGTACACTGACCGACAAGAAATATGACCGAAACTGTTGTGAAATTCAGACCGGAAAAATACGAGACTTGAGACATCATAAACACCCATGCCTTTGAACAAAATTCGATAAATCGATTGTAAAATGCTGTTCCTACTGGGACTCGAGCCCGTGAGATCCACCATGGACCGGAATGTTACCACTGAATTCACGCAAGATATTATTAATAATTTTCCCACGAAGTTCTTCGAAATCAAATGCTGGGTATTGTCTGAGGGGTTCTAGACAAAAGTAGACGTAGATAAGGTTAAAAATGTTCAATCCTAACGATGGTTCAAATATGTAACGCCGATCTCCCATTGTATGCAAATGAGGCGTTGTTTTAAGTTCGTTTCCACTGCCGGTGAATTTATTACCCTCATAGTTATTTCCTACGGATACGCCAATGGTATTTTTTTCAGTTCCTATGCAACGTTTTGACGATTATCGAAACAATAATTTGTTTGAACTTTAATTATATTCTATTATTTATTTATTTGAGACAACAAAACGTTTTTGAGTAAATTTGCTGCGCAGAGAAACACAGATTTAGAAACCTAATTGATATCTTGTGTTATTAGATGTAGCACTTGTTTTTATATATAACCAGGTGTGGGCTGGAGGGGGCTCGGGAGGGCTCGCGCGAGCTTCTTGTTAAATTTAGGCACGGCTGGCGAGCCCCTTGTTAAGTTGAGAAAATCATGAAATCACCTAACTGAAATTTCTGTAGAAGGTTAAATTTTATTATGAAACAAAATATTTTGTTGCCTCTTCAATTTTGTGGGCGACATTTTTTTGGGGCTTTCCCTTTTTGGCCCCAAAATTCTTTATAATATTTATATTTCAATACTACAAAACAGGTATGGGGGGCACAGAAAAAATAAGACACTCAAATGAGCCACGAGCCCTAAAAGGTTGAGAAACACTGATTTATAGTGTGAAGGCATTATGGCTGACATTTACCGAGCCCCTTGTTAAGAAATTGGCAGCCCACCGCTGTATACAACATGTATATCAATCATACTCAACATTGTATGAAAACCATTTCAATTGTTGTATTTGTTACATTTTTACAATTATGTCAACGGGCGGACAACTTTAAAACCTGTAATCAATGAACGCGATTAATTATTTATTTAATTTTGAATTCGAAACGCTTAAATTTTGTACACTCCCACACGTTTTATGACAAACGACCCGTGTTTCACATTTCGGCATCTAATGGCGTTCAAGTGTAAGGATGGACTTGAACTGAGCCACCAAACACCTTCAGTCGAAATCTTTTTTTTTTACCATGTCCGCTCCCAATATGGAGCATATGGACTCCTAATGGAGTTCATCGTAACAGAAATGTTTCTACGAGAACTGCTTGTTACTCAGTTGCTCAACCTCTCTTTTTCAAAGAGAGTAGGAATAGAAGGAGAGGGCTAGGACAAGACTAGTGTTTAGCTAATCGCTCTCGATACGCCCCTTTCATAGGATAGGATGGGTGGGACGGGGGAATTCAAGACATCACATACATCCATGCCTTTGAACAGAATTTCATAAATCGATCGAAAAATCAATTTATAAAACTGCCCGTACTGGTATTCGAACCCGTGCCCTCCGTAGCGGTAGCCAACGATGTTGACCACTCGACCACACAGGCGGCATCTTAAATTATATATTTTTTTATTATATATGATTTTCTAACGAATATGAAATTCTTGAATCATACACTTTTGAAATTGGGCGGGACCCCGCGATTACGGGGTCTGGGATAAAGGGAATGGAAAGCCTAATTGTAATCCCATATTTCTAATATAAATATATGATTCGAATGCGAAAACAAGATCGTCCGCGGACGACCGGTTGGGAAACACTGTATACGATGTTATGCTTAACATATATGAGATTATGACATGTGGCATTGCGAAAAATGTAATTAAAACAAGATATTGCCCAAAGTGCAATTAATTACATAATTGCATACTTGATTGTTTTACGTAATTGCAATAATAAAAATTCAAAAAGGCGGGCACCAATTTTTTTTTTGTCGAGTGAAAAACATTGTTTCTTGTTCGTACATAAAACGAAGAAAATTGATTAAGTATTTATACACTTCTTGGGAAAACTATTTGTCATTTATTGCAAATCGTAACCACAAAGAAATAATTACTCGTTTTTGCGTTTATTTGATTCAATAAATCAAATCTTTTCACTCAAAGCAAATTTTGAATAGGGTTGCCAATAGTGCCTTTAATCCCGAGATCCCGTCCAATTTTGTGATCCCAAAATCCGAGATTTCGATAGTACTAATCCCGGGATTTTGGGATTGATGAAAAGAACTGCAAAATTCTCGAAAAGTTGTTGAAAATAGGCAACCGGAGGAAATTTTATAAATTCGCACGAGAGCTCAAAAAAAAGGTTTCAATAATTTTCATTCTGGCAATTCTGAGAAGGGCTAATAAAACGTTGTCGCGTCTTTTCATTTTGGGAATTCCGTAAATTCCTGGGTTTTTAAAATCGAGTATTTTTTTTTTAAAATCCCCGCACGATCTGAACGAAAAAAAGATCTCATATTTTTTCATTTTACGAAATTCGTAAAATCCCATGATTTCAAAAGCGTCAAGCGAAATTTCTCAATCCCGATTCCCGACATTTTGCACGATTGACTAAATCCCGGGATTGGAAAAATTGTCAACCCCAAAATCCCAGGATCACAAAAAGGATCCGGCATGCATTGTTGTTTTGACACTCCGGGACTTTCGATCACTCTTCAGAGTCAGAGTCAGAGGTCCGTGGCGTAGTGATGAACGTTGTTGGCCTTTACCTTAAAACCTTTATTTCAGTCTTTTTTCTTGGTTTAAAATTTTTACAAGGTCATCTTTTTCAAACTTAAAAGCAAAATTTAGATACTTATTTGGCATTTGCATATTGCATACTTTTGACAGAACGTGTATCAAGTTTGATACAGTGTGATTATCGAAAAAAAGCTGTTTTGAAAAAACTTTGGGTTACGTCCTTTTTCGTTGAATACATATTTCTCATGTTGGTACATAGTGGTCGATTTGACACAGGGTTACAGTGATGCTGATATATATATGTTAATAGTACAGTGGAACCTCGATTCTACGTTTTTCATGGAACCGTAATAAATGAACGAATAATGCGGGAAATCTTCAAATAATACCAAAACTATGTAAATGCGATGTAAAACTGTTTGAGCGAAAAAAAAAATATTCTCCAAAAGGTCAATCGGGATAATAATTGGGATGGGACGATAATATTTAGATGATAGATCGAGGAAATCAGTAAATCGGGAAATGATAAACGTGGAATTAATCAATATTGTTATGACGGAGTCTTGGTCGAGTAAAAAATAAACGATCCATGCAAAAAAACGAAGATAGCGAGAATGGTAGATTGGGGTTCCACTGAAAAAAAACGCGAAACGAAATGCGACGCAAAACTATTTATGAAAACTATTCAACGAAAACGGTCAATCGGGATAATATTCGTGACGGGACCAAAATATTTAAGCGATAGATCGAGGAAAACGGTAAATCGGGGAACGATTAATGCGGGATTCTTTTACATTGTTCTTATGGGTGTTTGGCCGGGACTATGAAAAATAAACGATCCATGCGGGAAAACGAACAATGCGAGAACGGTAGATCGGGGTTCCACTGTAATAAGATACATTTCCTTTTGTAAGTCATTTATTTGGTGTGCCGAGGAATAAATCTCATTCATCAATGTGCCGTGAAATAAAAAAGTTTGACAGACTCTGTGTTAGATAATAATATAATTTTGGCTTGTTAAATCGTAGAGCAGTCTTTGCAAATCGTTTTATACAGTAGTACTTTAAGAAAATGAATTGAGCATGTCATAACCACAGTTATGTCACACCCTGTTTATTTTGTTGCGGTACCTTACTGTTTTCCTCGCATACGTTTCCACTACTCGATGCATGTAAATACCATACTCGTACCTACTTTTGTGATATAGAAATTATTTGACTATTTAAAAATTATCCGAGTTTTCATCTGCATATATTACCATAGATTTTTTTTATAACTGAAATCAGGGTTTCTCAAATATATTTAGTCGCGGAACCCTTTTTTTGTATATGACGTCAAAATATTTTTTAGTGAATCACATAAAATATGTAATAGAATGTTTTCATATCGAGTACACAATGATTTTTGTTAATTTTAGAAAATATTTCGTATTGCAGCTAATGAAAAGACGCCAGAAATTTAAAATCAGAAAATTGTATGAGCAAGCGTGGCCGCGCAGGAATTTGAAAGCCCACGCGCACTCATTCTGGATTGGCGCGCACTCCGGTACAACTATCCAAATAATATATTTGAGTAGCCCAGTTCTAATCGACCGATATAAATTGAAAATTTAGATAATTCAACTAGAATTAAATTCTAATCTTTTAAAATAACAAAACATTGATATTAATTAATGGAGAATATAAAAAAAAAAATAGTTTTAAGAAACGACGTAAAAAGCTAGATTTTTGTAAATAAATTAACAAAATTATTTGTTCATTCTGCTCATTTATTAATATATTGTATGTAAAAAATATAACTAGTTTTTTTATTTGTTAATTTTTGTTTTATACACTTATTAATAAAAAAATATTTATGAATGAAGTGATTATATTTTTTATCATGCAAATAAAAACTATGTAAAGAAAACACTATTTTTTATATCAAATATGTCAAATTATGCCGCTCATTTGTTTGATTGGCCCGCCAACCTCTCGATTACCTTCATATAAAAACAAATCTACTAATTCCATTTGGGTTATTCTCAACTTCTGCGCGAAACCCAGTTTGAGAAAAGCTGAACTAATGAAACTAACGGCTTGCTTAATAATAATGGTTCGAAGAGATTTTATATAAATTAAAAAATATTGTTGTTTTGGTATGAGTCAATAAAACATGAATTATTCATAAGCTTGTGAACGGAATAAAACTCGTACGTTGTTATTTTCGATGCCTACGGTGGAACTTTCAAAGTTTTTTTTTTTTTTCAAATAAAAACAATGATGACTTTGTCGCCTTTTGTGGTCTAGTTGGTAAGAGCTTTGCGCTAGCGATCAGGTCGGTCTGGGTTCAATTTATATGTTAGTTTGGATTTTTATGTTTACATTTGAGAACACGGATATGAGAGTTTTTGTGAAGATATGTTTCCTTATCGAGATTGTCTCGTATGTTTGGCGCATAAATATAACTTTTTTTACTTAATACACCGGTTCCCAACCTGGGGGTCGCGAAGGGTTTCCTGAGGGATTGCCAACTTTTTCAATTTTGGAGATTTGAAAAATATACCAAATCGAGGATTTCAAATTCCTCTGGGTTCGCTAGTCACATGGCTTTTATAAAAAGGGGTCGCCACCTGAAAAAGATTGAGAACCTATGACCTAATAATTGTCTCAATGTGTGCCACATGTTTCGTCTTATTGAAGGCCTCTTGAATCTCATTAAACTGGGATATTTAATCAGCGGTGGGCTGCCAATACAGTAACAAGGGGCTCGCTTAATCTAAAAGCAATTCTCGGTCTTTTGGAGAAGGAGTGATTTTTTTATCACTCCCATGCCATTATATGCAATACTTAAATAAACAATCGATTGTTACTTAACACATTATAGGCGGGAAACGTAAAGATACGTTTATCGCGTACTGTCGGTTTTGTTAGTAAATTGACTCATAATTTAATGGTTTATTCAAAATAACTGCCGCGGCAAGTAACCATTTTTAACTATAAGCAATAAAACCCATAATTTATTATACCCTGAATGTTCGTTCACACATAGTATTTTTTTAAAAAGGCGACACATGTTTCTCGAAAATTTAGGGCATCAGATTTCACACTTCCAGTGATTGTAAATTTGTAGGAATGAGGATTTTGTACTATAATTATTTATATAATTGTATGGTATGGATTAAAGTTACTTTTTATACAGAGTATTTTGATTATGTCATATTAATAACAAGTGGAGTGCTATCTACTAAATTAATAATAGGTTTTTATATTCAGCTTAGAAAAGTAGTGAAATTATGATGCATTCAAAATGTTTTCATTTTATTTTTATTAATTAAATATCACATAAGATTTCTTTGAAAATTTCAGCCGAAAATATTGTTTGGCTTAGAAGTTGTGTTGATTTTAAGAATTTAATATATTTTTGCGCTAATCACTAAAAAACGCCCACTTACAAAGTGTTAAAACACTAATAATATGTGACAATATGCAGTTCACTGTAAACTTATCAATCCGAATGGCTAAAAATGTACTACTGTGTATACCGAAGCTGTCGTAGATTATATATGAGTCAGAAATTTCAGTTATATACTAATTTGATCTGAGAATATTGTTTTCTCTTTAATTAACAAGGGACTCGCCAGCCCACCCCTGAATATTTTCTTTTATGTTGGAAGGCGCGCAGGGCAAAAATATAAGCAAACACAATATTTAAAACACACGCTTGGAGCAGCTAAAACGTAGAAATTGATTTCCCAACCTGGGGGTCGCCGATTTATACATCATTATTATCCCGGGAAACTTATTGGAATTAAACGAATACAAAAATGCGTTGATATGCTTTTTTACCAAAAGATAAAATTCTTTAAAAAATGACTTACTTGATGTTAAAATTAAGCAGACTATATTTATATCAATTATTCTTTTTATTTAGATTGTATTGAAGAAATTTGTGTACACGTTATTTTATTATTTGAAATACTACTTGGTTTATTGCTATTGTTGTATTTTTTCGGTTGATAATGAACTTAAAATAAGATAATTAATTTTGAAATTGCTCGCGGCGTGATAATTGCATTTCCCCTCAACTTATAAAATGGACCGTGTGAATCCGTTTACGCCGAATTTCGGATCGAGTATCACTAATGACAGATGATATCATAGCTAGGGCATCCAATTTTTGACCCTCCTTGGTATCCCGGGATTTCAGGATTGACAATTGTTGCAATCTCGGGATTGAACACTCCCATGAAATAGTAAAGAAATTTGGGATTCCGGATTGAGATTTCTAAAAATTTGAATCGCTTAAATTATGTACATTCACATACTTTTCATTAACTGTCAATAAAGACCCGGGTTTCGCTTTCCGGTATCTTCAGGCGTTCAAAGGCATGGATGAACTTGAGCTGACGCTCATTAAATAAATGTATCACTAAGCTTAAAGCAATTGCTGGGGCAATGGATTAACCCATGAGAATGCCTACAGATTTGAACGTTGAGCAATTTCAAGAAATTTTTGCTTGGCCATTTTTTTTACTCGCTGACTTTGAATTTACAAAACAAAACGACGCGAGTCCTCTTATTTTCTCTTTCAGGAGTTTTATTGAAATTGTGTCACCGGCCAATTTAAGAAATCCAGGAAATCGCAGTTTTTTTCATATCTGCTCCCTAGTTGGAGTATATAGTCACCACATAATTTCTCCAAGATTTTCTGTCCCCCGCCAGTATTCTTGCTTCCTCCCATGTCATTTCAGCGACCCGTAGCCGAGTACATTCTATAGATCAGTGCTCCGCAACCGCTGTGCCTCGACACACTAGTGTGCCGTGGGGCGATACTAAGTGTACTGCATTACTTCAGTGAAGAAAATATCAAATAATTTGTTCAAACAATGGTCAAATCAGAGTTGCCTAGTTGTAGGACTGAGATGGCAATATATAATACACAATTGAGTACGATGTCTAATTTTATTTTGCATATATCCTTATATATATACATATATGCATATTTGAAGTGGGCTGAGGAAATCTGGAGAGAATTTTGATGTGCCGTGGGAGAGAAAAGGTTGCGGAGCACTGCTATAGATGGTCATCAGTGGCCTTCCACGACTGTGAAATCCATCCGGACGGTAGAAGAGACAAGCAGAATTGCCAAAATGAAAAAAAATGAGAGCTTTTTTCTTTAGCTCTTACGCGAATTTTTAAAAATCTGCTTTGCCTACTTTCAACAACTTTTCGGGAATTTCACACTTCCCGTCTTCAATCCCGCAATCACGGAACCTGTACTGTCACAAAATCGGACGGGATCCCGTGACTGGAGGCCCTTATCATAACGTGGAGTCGGCTCGATTTGTTTACATTTTTACGACTGTGATTTCACAAATGTCCGTTTGATGATGATGTCGTTAATTTGTGTCTGCATTGAAGTTGTTTGGCTGAGAATAAATAATACGGATTGTGAAGACAAGTCACTCCAGCCGGAGACGTCTTCATTCTCGTGCCAGTATCTCACGCAGTAATTAAAATTTTATTGCCATGTCTAAATAAGTAATCGAGACTGCTTTCTCTGTACCTTGTTTAACAAGCATCGCTGTTCTTTAAAAAGGTAATTAGTGAAGTCACTCGATTGCTGTGTACCCAATGATTAAAACTGTAACCTTTACTTGTTTCAACAAAAGTAGGGATAGAAAAAATAGGCTAATTCAAGATTAATGATAAGCAAATCACTCTCGCTTCGCCGTGTTATTTTAGGATTGCCACTCCAATTACTCGACATATGAACTACTGTAAACCCTCCAATAATGAGCTCCCCGCTAATGAACCCCCCAATAAAATTTGCGGCAGGTTTTCCAATAATGAGTTAAATCCCCCGAATAATGAAAAAAATAAAACTCCTAATTAGGCTTTCATAAAAATAGTTCATACAAATCTGTATTTAAAATACATATCTAAATTCACGTGTCTTGATAATGTGCACGAATAATTTTGAATACGTATATGCTTAAGTAATATACATATTTATGATCAATTAATTAATTAAAAAATAATATGTAATTCCGCATTTCAAATAAAAAAAAATCAATTGAAAATCTTAACCCCCCAATAATGAGCCCCCCAGTAATGATCCCCATATCTCTTCATTATTGGGGGGTTTAATGTACTTGAGTATCGAGTATCAAGTACTCGAGTATACTCGAGTAGTTTCAGACGTAACAAAATATATATTTTTGATTTAAATTTGTGTATTTTAATAGATGATAAATAAATAAGCTTATTTAATTTCATTAATACATTTATAAAACATATATTTCAAAAATAATACAGAATTAAACGTCTCAAATTTTAAATTGGTTCGAAGTTTGGTTTTTATTACTTCCGCAGTATAAAAAAACACTCTCTGTTGCTGTGGATGTTGGTTTTATAGTTAACAATGAATTAAATAAGTGCATCTAGTTTTTCCGACTCCTGTTTAAGCGATTTCAATTTTCTTCTTTACAACATTCCAATCTTCTTTTAAATATATATTTTTTAAATAAGTAAATAAAATTTATAAATAAATCTTCATTTAAAAATTATGAGTATTACTCGAGTATTTTTCAAAATACAGTGGAACCCCCTATTACACTACCCGGAATTACACGCTGTCTTGAAATTTTCGCCGCAAATCACCTAATTGCACGGTCGCATTACATTGTCGTTACTACGAGACGGTCGCTGTGCCGCGCATACTGTCAAATGTTGGCTGGCGTTTGTGTATTCAACACGTGCCAGGCTATACACGTATAGCGGATGACTGTCTATGTAACTAACTAGGTAACTAAATATTTCGTCAATATTTATTTTTTTGCAAAACTAAGGAAAATCTTAGTTTTGCATTTTTTGCGGAAAAGTTCCAATCCCTAATTTTATATGAGATTCACACCCTCAATTACACTACCCCGAATTACACTGTTCCGACTCTAGTGTAAATGGGGGTTTTACTGTACACGAGTATCGAGTATTCGTTACTTGAATTGGAGTCTATAATTGCAACTGATTGATATGAAACATTCATGCCATTGATCATATTGAAAAAAATGCTGTCCATACATAGACTTCCAGTAAAGCAACTCCTGATTGAAATAAAGTGATCAGTTATGATTTCGTTACAATTTGTATTTCTTTTTTTTCAGAATTTCCCGTCACCAAAGGCGTCGAGAAAATGGATGTTAAAAAATCGCCGTAATGCCACAAACCAATAAAGACAGATAGCATTTCAAATGCCTTTTCAGTGATATCTTAAGTAAAAAAGACTTTATCCAATTTGCCTCCGTCAGGATGATCACAGCTCGGCCCCGCGCCACTGCGCTGGACTTCAGGGAAGTCTATCTTCGGATCCTGCTCATCCTCAAGATATGCATGCTGTTACTGTTTGCAAAAGTTCTCGATGCCCAAGGTTAGTTGCTTTACCATGGTATTAGAATTTTATGACGTACAGTTGGTGTGGACAATGTCCTCTTGATTGGTATCCACGGATATAGACAGTTCTTAATAATTATTTTTAGGATTTGTATTCAAAGTCAATAGAAACCCGACACAGCAAGACAGCTGGGTAAATTACTAGTCCTCTTGTAGTCTAATCCTTCAATCTTTACTATTTCCCAAAAAACAGGAGATTGATTGACAGATTCACAAACAATTCTAATAGAATAGTTACTGCTGAGATATTGCTCCACATTGAGAATTAAAATGGCATCCAATCCCGGGATCCCGTTCAATTTTCTGATCCAATCCCGGGATTGACATTGTCGCGATCCCGGGATTGGGATGAGACGAAATTGGCAAATTGTGGATTTCAAACGAGTTTCTGTGACAATCTGGGGAAAAAGTATAGGGAATTGAGGATTTCAAATTCCTCGGTAAACTAATACCAATCCCGGGATAGTATACCCTAGTCCTGAGGGCATAGTTGCCTAGGGGCGGCAAGTTATAGGGAGCGGCAAAAGATCACAGATTTTTTATCTGACTAAATATTTTTGACACGAATATGGTTTCAAATACATATCATGCCTCAATGTCTTTGATAAACAAAATACCAAAACCAAGAATTGATACTTATATAATCTGAGTACATTTTAAATTAACATTATTTTTTACGATGTATAGTGAAGGTAATCGTTATTTTTTCATAATTATTTAACAATAATATGTGCTTTTGGATCATATTTATTCGCGAGGGTCTTTGTCAATAAGGAACACATATATTATAGATCATCTGGAATCAAAACAGAATTAGGATTTGAACTTTTATATTTGTCTATTTGTAATGGGAAATAAGTGGAAAAAAATGGGTGTTAATTTAGGGCTCTGCCTAAGGGCGGCTCATAGCCTAGAAACGTCACTGATTTTATTAGATATCTACCCGGTGCATTGTAATCCAAACATTGTAAAGAAATATTAACCCAACACCATTGATTGAAAAAATAATTTATAAAGCTGTCCATTCTGGGGTTCGAACCAGTGACCTCCGTAACCGAAGCCAACAACGTTAATCACTCGATTTTCCAGCCTTATTTTATTATAATAGATTTGTTAACTCCGTCAGAATCAGTGACGTCCGTCAGTGATTGTTTAATTATTTTTTATTGCCGTGTTAAAAATAACTAACATAGTTAAAAAAAGATTTATGGTAGAGTTGTCTACTTTTTCATAAACTTGCAGTGTTTACAGATGATTGAATTGATTATTTAATTGCCGGATCGAGTTTCACTTTGAACATATGTTGTTTTTAATAGCTTACGCAACTATTATTAACATCGACTAATCAAAATAGTAAATAACTCAAATTTACCCATTAAATTAATTGAATTTTGACCGCACAAGATCTGAATCATATTGAGGCCCCCTGAATTCAGGTTTTCACATACTTTTTCTACGACCTACGATCCATAGACCACTCTGATCTGTCGTCTTGCAGACTAGGGCTTCTAATGCTGGGATCCAGACCATTTTCATGCTCCCATAGATCGTACTAATACCGATTCCAAGATTTCGAGATTTACAATTAAAAATATAAAGTTATAAATTTAAATTCTTTCTGATTTACTACCATATTTAATAATTAAATAATTTTCGACAGATCAGTTCAGTTTGTTTATGAACATATTTTTGTATAATAACTACATAGTAACAAGAGCCTAAAATCATGGAGATTTTTTTCGATATTTTTAGCTTAATTTTAAATTACGGTGGAACGAAAAAAGTATTTATTTATTATAAAATTAAGCTTTCTAATTAATTGGTACATTACCTGAGTTCCCGAGAAGTGAAGTGAGCCAATTTTTATATTGGAAACAAATGAGTAAGATGCGTAAAAATATTCATATATTTATCTTAAAGCAAGGTCGATCGCAAAGCAATGTTTTGTCAATCACGAAAACTATTATTTTCTCGTTCAACCAAAAATAAAGTTAGTTTTTAATAATCTACATATTAAGAAATACGAAAATACTTAAATCGAATTCATTTGTTAGCACATATCTAATGATATTTCGCATTTTAAACAAATATTTTTAATCATTTATAATTATTATTATATTTTTTTTATATTTCAATTTATCAAATTACATATATGAAAATAAGGTTTTTTACGCATTTTTTTATTCGCGTCAATTTTTTGTGCAGGGTGTATATACGAAAATACTAGTCAGAAATTAACAGTACACCCTTTAAGCTAGTGGTTCTTAACGGGGGCGGTATCGCCCTCCTGGTGGGCACTTAGAAGTCTGGGGAGGCGTTTTTAATTTTTCAGAATTTAAGGGGGCGCTGCAGGAATGCGAGTGGGTGATATAGTACATACATAGATAATTGTGTAATTTTATAATTTCGTTCGGGGGAGGGGGAGGCGTTAGATAATTTTGGATAATTTATTTCTGCTGAAGGGGGTGATTCTTTCAATACGTTTAAGAAACACTGCTTTAAACTGTATGTAAAAAAATGAGTAACCTTTTGCTTAACTAAAGTCTTACCTGAAGTAATCGTGAAATTAAGATTTTCAAATGCTGTTACTATTAATAGCATTGATGTAAAGAAATGTATTGCTATCTTTAATAAGGCTTTTGACCCCCATGCCCCCTTCAACGATAAAAAAAATCAGATTTATATTTTTTACCGTGTATAATTAGTAATTGATACTGTGTTACTTGCAACTAATCAAATAAACAACTTTTACTCGTCCACATTTTTTACAATCTACGGCCAAAGCGCTTCATTAATTTAATTAATTGTTTTTTTTTCCTTTCACATTTTTCGCTGACCATTGTACTCGAGAGCGCATCGGACAGGCGGCCACCATCCAACCAGTGGCGTAGCCTAGTCAATATTACAAAGTGTTAAAAAAACTAATACACTAATAAACATGGACAATTCTCTTCGTCTTCTTTGGTCATGTTCGCTCCCTATGTGGAGCATATGGCCGCCGCGTAGCACCTCCATGTTTCCCTGTCTCCCGCCAATTGCTTTGCTTCCTCCCATGACATGCCAGCATCCCTCAGTTTCGCCGAGTACATCCTATGGATAGTACCCGACGGACGTCCGGGACGCCGGAATCCCACCGTTCGAAAGAAGAGGCAGGCAGGATTGAGGCTTTCCGTAAGCATCCGCAGCACGTGACCCAGCCAGTTCCAACGTCTTTCCATAACCACTGACGTGACGGGACGCTGTCTTGCATGCTCCCTTATCTCTGAATTCCTCACAAAATCAAACCACATTACCCCCATTATCCGACGCAAGCATCTGTTTTCTGAGTCTTCGTCAGGTGCCATGATTCGCAACCGTAAAGTAGTACCGGCAGAATTCAAACGTTGAATAAGTGGCATTTGGTTTTAATCGAGTACAATTGCCTGGACAATTGGACATGGAGATGGACAATGACAATCGCCTGTCCTTAAATCAGCATTAATAAAAACTATATGCACATATATATACATATGATTGGAATTTGTAAATCAAAAAGTAAAATAGTATTATTTATTCCAGTGCTTCTCAGATTGGGGCCGCGGAATTTCTCCGGGGTCCGCCGCAGAACATGTTTTGTATTGAGAAGGGCCGCGGATTATTTTTTTTGCGATTTAGGGGGCTGTGGAATGAAAAAAGGTTGGGAAGCACTGGTATATTTAATTCAAAAATTGACAAGAAATGACCACCGTAAGAGAGCAGGAAGTATCAAATGCCGAAATGTTGAGAAACCGTGTCGATAAATGTCCATAAAACCAACAGTTGACATGTCGACTCTTGAAATGTTGAGAATCCATGACCGATCATAAGACAGATGGAGGGTGTCGTCAAAATTTTGAAGCCCCATGATCGTAGCCTACAAAAAAATAACAAGAGTCTAATAAGTGAAGAAATGACAGACAATGTTGGGAACCATGTCTAATAATTGACGTTTTACCATAGTGAAGACAGTCAGAGGGTGTCGTGCCTCGAAAGTTGAAATTATCATTATCGGCGGAATGATCACACTATCTAACGTTCAACATTATTGGCTATTGATTAATAATAATTATCGTTTATAAACAATGCTGTTTTTACCAAACTGGAGTAATAAATGCACCAACTGAATTATTCCAGATATATTTGAAAATTTCCTCGTAAGCCTAACTCTTTTTTGTCAGTTTTGTTACTTGCCAACTTTTGCCAATACGTGCGTACGGTGACGATTTACACGCACTTAAAATGGCCGCCAAATACATCTAAGATGGCCGCCACGTCAGTGAAGTTATAAGCATTTCTAAGTGAATCATCGGTCACAAATAATGCTTCTCGCTGAGATGCTAATAGCTATTCTAAAAATAATCACCAACATCTTCATTTCTAAATGTCAATACGATGAAATCGTTTCCTGTTTTTCTTTTTTCTTGTATGGCTAAACAACCAAATCTCTCGACCAGGTTGACGATGTGCTTGGATAAATAATTCACAATTAATTTCATAACAATTATATTATCAGATGTTTTTGCTTCAAATTATTATAATTGAATGTTTTTATTTTCAGTCAGCGAAAGTGAATTTTTTTTAGCGAACTTTTTCTACTTTTAATAAAATTTGTTATTCCGATTAAATAAACAACTTATTATGTAAATGTATCATATCGCGAGCCGAGTACTACAAGGTTCTATGTGGACAGCTGCACTAAAAAAGATATGGGTATTTGAAAATTGTAAATGTTTCCAAGTTTCTTTTTGATTGTATATATTAAAAAAATAGTCCTTCTAAATTATTAGAAATACCTAAACTTCAATTAGAACCTTGTCCATCTGAAATTCAAATAAACCGCCAGTGCTACAAGGTTCTAACTGAAATTTGTATGAAAGCACAGGTGATTCAAAAAACAGACTTACGCTTTTTATATTAAAATAAAAAGAATTATATGGAAGATATTTAATGTGATCATTATTATTGGAGAAAATATGTAAAAAAAATGGAGGATAAATAGGAAAAGGAGTTTTTTTTTTTTTTCGTAATTTGTGTTTGATATCATTAAGTACTAAGTTAATATTGTAAAATGTAATAATACCACACTGCAAGAATACAAAACATCATAATGGTAAAAAATAACACCATTGTGCTGAAGAATAAAAATAATTGATCAAAATCAGATAATTGAAAAAAAATACAGGAATAAAATTATCAAAATAAAAAAGATATTATTAAACCTATGTACATTCACACAAGTTTTGTCATTTACGGGCCGGGTTTCGTCTTTCGGCATCTTCAGGCGATCAAGTTGAAACCACAGATATCTTGCGACGCGCACATAAAACTACAGCTTATTGGAAATTTAAGCAAAATTTCGACTTCATATTAATACAGCATGTAGATAATGCTACGCTTAAGACTGCCTCATTATTACTTTAGTTTGGCCAAAAGTCGACACTTAGAACCTTGTAGTACTCAGCTCGCGATATATATTTCTGTAAAATGTGTTTATTTATATATCCTTTACGCCATATGTATCTCTTTCAAATTTTCAACTAAGATTTAACGATTTCATTTCAACGGAGTTCCCTGGACCGTATCCTCCATTCAAAAAGAAAATCTGATAAATGAAGGTATTACTTGCAAGCCCAGCTTATTCAATGGTTGTTGAAACATGAACCATGAATGTAATTTTTTTTTTTTTTTTTTTTACCATGTCCGCTCCCAATATGGAGCATATGGACTCCTAATGGAGTTTATCTCAACAGAAATGTTTCTACGAGAACTGCTTGTTACTCAGTTGCTCAACCTCTCTTTTTCCAAAGAGAGTAGGAATAGAAGGAAAGGGCTAGGACAGGACTAGTGGTTAGCTAATCGCTCTCGATACGCCCTGTTCATAGGATAGGATGGGTGGGAGGGGGGAACTAAGACATCACATACATCCATAGCCGCCTGTGTGGTCGAGTGGTCAACATCGTTGGCTACCGCTACGGAGGGCACGGGTTCGAATCCCAGTGCGGGCAGTTATTTTATAAATGTAATTTAGGGGATAAAAATGATTTTTTAACGTATTTTTAGAAATCGGTCTCACAGATAGGGTTGCCAGATTTCTTGCAAGTCTTCTTGCTGACTTTCGAATCCAAAAACCCAGGAATTTACCGATTTGCCCAAAATACTAGCGTGACTTGTCCAACCTGTAGGACGGTTGAATGAAGACACTCGCCAACGACCATACCACGTTGAAAGCACCGGTTCTCGTCCGATCACCGAAGTTAAGCAACATTGGGCGCGGATAGTACTTGGATGGGTGACCGCTTGGGAACACCGCGTGCCGTTGGCCTCTTTTTTGCCATTTCGAAGACTGCTTGCTATGAAGCACTCTCCTGCCACCCTCGGCCGTTCAGCGTCGAGTGTGGCAGGTTGTTGGGTGCACACTTTGTACATATTTATACATGTTTTTTTCTCGAAGAATATGTATTATATTTTTTCACATTTACAAATGAACGTCTCTACTGTCATAAGTTTTTTAAAATAAAAAGTATATAATCCAGCCGCATGCGGTTTTATTTAGTTTCAAGTTGTTATCTTTAAAAAATGCATAATTATTATTAGTACGCATGTGTGGTCGAGTGGTCAACGTCGTTGGCTTCGGCTACGGAGGTCACGCGTTCGAATCCCAGTACGCACAGTTATATTAATTGATTTTTCAATCGATTTATAAATTTCTGTCCGAAGGCACGGATGTATGTGATGTCTTGAACTCCCCCCTCCCCACCCATCATATCCTATGAACAGATCACACAGTGAATTTGAGAATTATTCAATTCAAAGTTGTAATCGATGACTGGGTGTTTGTGATGTCAATTCACATCATTTCCTCTCCTCCCATTCTTCTGATACTTTAATAACTGGGTGTATCGAGAGCGATTAGCTAACCACTAGTCCTGTCCTAGCCCTATCCTTCTATTCCTAATCTCTTTGGAAAAATTGAGGTTGAGCAACTGAGTAACAAGCAGTTCTCGTAGAAATACTTCTGTTGAGATAAACTTCATTAGGAGTCCATACGCTCCTCATTGGGAGCGGACATGGTAAAAAAATAAAAATAAATATTTTGCATACACGTGGATGCGAACGAATTGAAAGGGTTAAGTTTTATTTAGCAGATTGCATACGCGCGCGAATACCACCGCTGATATTTATTATTCTAGAATAATATTTATATCGGATACACCTATTATGTCCATTATATTGATGTTTTACTGGATCGTTTTATCCCCTCTTTGAGATAACGGTGAGAAGCCCCTGGGCATTATTAATGCGACTAGTTAATGAGTTTACGTTGCAAGTAAATTTTATGCATTTTTTCTTGCATTTTGTAGACAGCGACTTGGTTTTCCTTTTACGTGAATATGTATAATAAAATAAATATGAAGTTATCTAATTTACTTCCATGTGCTACCGGCAATGTATGAAATTAGTAATTGTGCAACGTGTATACTATCCGGTTGCGGTAATCAAATTTTACAATAATACATATCACGTATAATTTTAATAATATCGATAATCACAATGTATCAAATTTGATACACGATTTATCAAAAGGATGTAAGCTGCAAATGCAGAATTACTATCTAAATTTAGATTTTATGTTTGAAAAAAGATGACCTTGTGAAATATGTGGGCTACGTCCTTTTTCCTTTCCACAGTCGATATCAAATTAGTATATAACTGCAATTTCTGACAATTATTATCTATCACAGCTTCCAGTACCGGCGTGAGTTTATTTGGCGCCCTAGGCAACGGTTATTGGCGCGCCCCCTTTTTAACAAACTGTGAAATATTTTTTTTATATGCATGTCCGCTCTCAATGTGAATCATATGGCATCCTAATGGAGGTATCTCAAAAGAAGTTTTTTACGAGAACTGTTTGTTAGTCAGACGCTCAACCTACCCTTTTCAAAGTATATAGAAGACGATACATAATTATAACGAACAGATACAAGTATAAACTATTATTTGTTATTAGAATATAAAAATAATTTGATTACTCAATTTATGCGCCCCTTAATGATTTGCGCCCTAGGCGATTGCCTATTTCGCCTGTATGGTAGCGCCGGCCCTGACAGCTTCAGTATACACAGTAGTACATTTTCAGCCATTTAAATGCATACACTTACGATAAATTACATATTGTTACATATTATAAGTGTATTAATTAACAATCGATTGATTATATCAGTATTGCATATAATTGCATAGGAGTGGTACAAAAATTCACTACTTCCCCAGAACACCGAGAATTACTTTGAGACTAAGCAAGCTCATTGTTAACTCATTGGCAGCACACTGCTGGCCATGAATATGTGATGTCTTGAATTCCTATCTCTCACTCATTCTATCCTAAAAAACGGGGTGTAGCCAGGGGTGGGCTGGAGATGGGTCGGAGGGGCTCGCGCGAGCCCCCTGTTAAAGTAAAAAAAAATGTTCTCAGAGCAACAGTAATTGCGGTATATGGTTTATATGTATTATGAAAAAAAAAGACATACATAAGATGTGAAATATATTTATTTCGGGTGCTTACTGAAAGCTACCTCCAGTTTTTTTTAAATTATATTATAAATATGTATATAAAAGCATATTTTTTCATAGTAAAAGCATATAAAGTAACATTCGATTCTTTCATAATTATTACGAATCATCGTAGAGTTAATATCAAACAAAATCCTAACCCCTTTGTTAATATTTTGGCAGCCCATCGCTGGGCGTAGCGAGAGCGATTAGCTTACCACTAGTCCTATCATATCTTTCTATTCCTAATCTCTTTAAGAGAAAGAGGTTGAGGAATTGAATATCAAGTAAAATAGATCTAACAAGAACTTGTATGTTATGGTTAGCAAAAAAAGTATTTCACAAATCACAAATTAAATTTGTTGAATTTTTGTATAGCCTTTGACGGTAACATGATAAGCATTACTGATATAAACAGTTTTAGATTGACCAATAAAGATAAATGCGTCTAATGGTTTTTAACCTGTTCTGTGCCGTGTGGTATTAATATGGCAGTGCATGGAGGGCCGCGGATTTTCTTTCAAAAAATAAAACCCAATAAATATGTATTTTTTGGACAAATAATAATATAACATCACAAACACTTACAATATAAATACACGATGGGTCATTTCCGCCATCATTTATCCAAAAACGTTTCAAAAACGGAAATTACCGCCATAGCACTGCTAGCAACAAATTTGAACACAACAAAAAAGCTTTTTTTAAATCGATGTATTATAGATTACAAAACAATATCTTTAAAGTTTAAGTATCACACTATGATTCCAAGAGATGTCACTATATGCATGATATTTTAAAATTATTAAATACGTTTCTTGTGGCCTTTAAACCGTGTCTCAAGTACTGCGTGTAAACACGCACATTTTGTATGGCCGGTCCTACGAGCACGAAATTGTATGGCGTGTTAACACGTCCGTGGCAGATAACAGGTTTTAAAGGGGAATATTGTTGCATTCTAAAATCTGATTTAATATGCTAGATGTCGCTAGTTGATAATATCTAAAATGAAATTTGATTTGATAACTTTTTTCTTCCACAGCATGAATACATGCGGATAGTGAAATAACTCAATCAGATCCGTATTCATTACATCAGTGTAATAAAAAAGTTATCCAATTTATTTCGACAACAAAAATGAATTTCTACTAAACTACCGCCTGGTTACTAATCACATCGATAATCGATAACATTTGTTTTTGCATAATATATATTCGTCGGGTTCACGGTTCAGTGGTCAACGTCGTTGGCTTCCGTGATGGATTTCACGGGCCCGAACCCTACTTCTACCCAGTGGCGGCCGGTCAATGTGGCATTGGATTAATGCACCCCTTTTATATGCGGGGGCGATTATATAATATTTCATGATGGCTTTGGCAAAATGATATTAACCAACGAATTCAACCCGATACCGTCTGATCGATAATCGGGGCACTTACCGATATGAGCACAGAATTGATATCATATATTTTTTTATCCATATTCGCTCCCAATGTGGAGCATATGGCCTCCTAATGGAGGTATCTCAACAGAAGATTTTGAAGACAACTTTGTCGCCTGCTGTGGCCCAGTTGGTTAGAGCTTGCTCTACCGATCACGCAGGTCTGGGTTCGATTCTCGGTCAGCTTTATCCTTCCTTCCCTACTACTCACTTTGAAAAAAGGGAGGTTGAGCGACTGAGTAACAAACATTTCTCGTAGATTTTTTTTATCATAATACTGTTTATAAGGTGTTGATTTAAATTTAAAAAAAAAATAGCATTTGCAAAATTCTTCAATAATGGAATAGAATTAAATTATATTCAGAAGATTACTTTCTTTTTTAAATAAAATAAAAAATACCGCTAATTTGGCTAATTTAATGCATGCCAAATTCCATAATGGCAACATTAAATACTTATAAATCCGAAAATTCTTCCACTTGCTCGCATATAACTGATTTAAACTGCAATTTAATTTGTATAGTCGAACAATTAATTAAATTATATGAATAGTGAAATAGTTTTAATTTAGTTAAGTGAATGTTTACATTTATTTTATTATTAATATAATCTCAACATACTTAATTAAAAAAAAAAACAATAGAGAGAGGGTTGTCTGATTTATGAATTTCTGTTCGAAGGCATGGATGTACTCTCCAATACCTCCCACCAAGACAAGAGGTTAGCTGTGCGAAAATTTCAAAGGCTGCGCGGACCGATCAAATATTAATTAAATAACTGTCATGTAGTGCGCGCCAACCCGGAATGTGCGCGCGCGCGCAGCTTAGAGAGAACGTTGCCTCCCACCCATACATTTCTATAAAAACGGGGCTCAGCAAAAGCGATTAGCTTACCACTAATCCTGTCCTAGCTCAATATTTCTATCTCTACTCTCTAGAGAGGTTGACCAACTTAGTAACAAGCAGTTCGCATATAAGCTTTTCTTTTGGGATAAACTCTATAAGGCATGGGTGTCCAACCGGATTGCGATCGACCAGTCGATCTCAAAGCAAAATTCGGTCGATCCCGAAAGCTTCCGTGAATTTCGAAAAAATATATCTATCCAATGATATCGACTGTGGAAAGGAAAAAGGACGTAACCCACAGTTTTTTCAAAACAGGTTTTTTTCGATAATCACAATGTATCAAACTTGATACACGTTCTATCAAAAGGATGCAAACAGCAAATGCCGAATTAGTATCTAAATTTAGCTTTTAAGTTTGAAAAAGATGACCTTGTAAAAAATTAAAACCAAGAAAAAATACTGAAATGAAGGGTTTACCTAGAAAATTTCATTAATTAATATTAGATTATGTCAATTAAACACCAGTTTAGAAGTCTCCGTGCACTTCAAGGTTGTGTATAATTCATAATTTGCATATGGCCCAAAATCATCAAAACACGTTTTTTGCGCCTCCTGTAAAATTTGATATGTGTGGGCTACGTCCTTTTTCCTTTCGACAGTCGATATGTATTTCGCATTAAAAATAAACATTTCCATGTTTGAAGAAAGGAAAAACCCTACTAAATAAAATTTCTTATAAGAATCATGACAGAAGTCGATCGCGAGAAAATTTAAGATTGAAAAGTCGAACCCAGGGCAAAAAAGGTTGGACACCCTTGCTATAAGGAGTCCATATGGTTCACATTGGGAGCAGACATGGTAGAAACATGTTGAAATACAGGTCAATTCGCAAATGTCTAAATACTTCCAAAAGCCACATTAGTTAACTTTTCCGGTTATAAGCTCAAGAATTGCGACCCCAATACCCACATTCTCTTAAATATCTATTTTAATATGGGTGATACAATGTTTATAATTAAGGTATTCTTATATCATAGTTTCTTGGACCTTTTGCAGTTTATATAAATACGAGATAACGCAATAATGCGATAACGAGATAAGCGCCCGCTTATCAGCGATCGTTCGTAAGATAACTGGGCTGAACGCGTCAGTAGCAAATTCATATTTGTACTGGAATGACGTCTTTTTTACGCGCAACTTAAAATATGATTATTTATTGAAAAACCACGGATTTTTATAAAAAAAATGTATGAGGAATGATGCAGAGAGATAATTTAAAGCCTTTAGACCAGTGATGCACAAACGCGGCCCGCTCTCTCTCAAACATACTTTTTTCACGTAAAACATTTATTTAATAAATTTAAGCAAGCTTTTTCTTCAATGAAGGAGAATAAACCGGTTCATAGAAACAGGCTTACAAATATTATGTCAAATTAAAAAAAATAGTTAAAAATTAACAAAGACCATGAACGCATTAACTTATGAATTGCATATAAATGAAACATAAATATTTCACAATGAAATGATTTTTAATAAGCAAGTACTCATGATCTTTTTTTTGCATGGCTTATTTATTTTCTAAATAACACGGTCAAACTAATAAAATGGAACCTATCACTCATTTATCTAAATTCACATAATCTTTTTTACACGTTTTTAAGGCTGTTTTACACGGAACATACATATTTTCTGTATAAAAAAAGGATTGAGCGTACTTTAAATCACTTTTTTCTTTGCGGCCCGAACCCACGATAAACTTGCTTTATGCGGCCCACTAGAAGGTAGAGGTTGTGCATCACTGCGTTAGACTATTTTTTTTTTTGAAATTCATAAGAATAAGGCCAATAATGAGGAAACCACAGGGGTCCCTAAACGACCCCCATCGGCAGAGAAGTATTTTTCTAGTCTCCGAGCCGCGAGAGTTAAGTTAACAAAGTGTAAATACATATGTAGCTTTATTTAAATACGTAAAAGTTACTAAGGCCTTTAAATTTCGATACCAAAAAGGAAGGTTGACACAAAGCGTTTTTTTACCCTGGTTTAAAACAAAAAGCTATCGTATTACGTTCTTCGGTGTGGTTTAAATACATCCTGATTAACTTCATGTGTGGCTTATTTTGTGTTCTCTTGAACATGCATTGTGTTTTATATTACGAGAATAAAAACTAAACCTTTTTTATAAGCATTTTCGCTTGTAAGGGTAAGTGTCACGGTCTACAGAGACAACCAGTGACGTTCTTAGGCAAGTGCCGCCCCTCGGCAAAGTTTTAAATAACGCTCTTACAATGTTTCGAAATATTTTTTTTCTGAAATTACATATCATAATATGAAGTTCTTTAAATCATAAGAGCATAATTGATATTTTTTCATTATTTTCCGTTATTCTAGGAATATATAATATAAAAAATATGTTATTTCGAATCATCTACTCATCTACATACTCTCTTACGCGGTTTTATGACCTATGTCAGGGATGGCGAACAAGTGACCCGCGTGAGAAATTATCTAGCCCACTTGAACTTTTAGAAATGATTGTTTTTATTTAAAGCTTTAATTACTCAATCTATATGACCCGCGACATGATTTTTTAAATTTTTTCAAATGAAATTTATGCGAAATGGTTCGCCATCACTGACCTATATCATTTCTGCTCAGCTTTTTAAATTAATTTGCAAAACTGCCACCATCGTGAAATTTCACATATAAAGATGATTTATGGGATAAAGTTAAGTACTGTATACCAATCGCTCATAATAATTATTACCATTGAAAATATATTTCTTTCACCAAAGACATGGACATATGATATGTACATTGAACCAAATTCGTGTGTCAAAAATATTTAGTAATTTTAAATTCTGTGATCATGTTTTGCCGCTCCCTAAGACTTGCCGCCTCTAGGCAACTGCCTATGCTCACGGGACGTCTCTAGACAACTGACAAGTTTAAGGCCAATGCTGGCGAAATGGATTAACCCATACTTAAACTCTTAAAGATGCCGAATAGCCAAATACGGGTCGTTAGTGACAACACATGTGTGAATGTACATAATTTGAACGATTCAAATTTGAAAGTATATTTATCAATAATGGTATATTTCCAATCAAAATAATTAAAGACAGTTCTCACGGGATTACTGAGAGAAAAAAACGTCACACTATTTATGTATATACAACTGTATCAGTCTTCAAGAGCAGCCGGGTAATATTTAATTTGACGCTTTAGTTTTAAAAAGCGAGATTAATTAAATTAATTAATATAATAATACGTTTATGTTTATCGGATATGATTTTTTTCACTTTCCCTGTAGAAATACTGACAATGCAGATAAGAAGTATCGTTGTTATGAAACAAATTAATAAATAGTCATATTTGGTTGCAGTCGCGCAACGGTGCATCTGATGTTTTTTGGATAACTTTCTTTTTAGTTTTTTAATATTAGATAAACAAGTGTTTCAGACAGCTCGTCGGTGACCACAACAAGACAATGTTGTTTTATGCTGTCAAAGTCTTGCGGTTATGTTGTTATGATCCAATTTAAAAAAAAAAACTGATAATGTTGACAGTTGGAACATTTAAATCGTTCACGATGTGTTAATTAATGGCATTTGTCTATAGTACGATTTTTGTCTATGGTGTATCTATTCATGTTTGTAAAGTATCATTGGTACTACTGTAGAAGTGACATAAGATCGAGTATCAACGTCACACAAGATAATTAATTAACTAACATGTCAAAAAAAACCAGTTTGACGTATTACCAACATAATAGTTGTTATAAAAAAGTGTCCAACATGACCACACAAAATTAGAGTCAAAAAATTAAAACAGTATAAATGAGAATGCAATATGAGACTTTTTAAATTGGTTAGAAATATTCATGCCATTCTCCAAGTCAAAAAATTATACCTTTTTGGTCACTTGTGGTCTGGTGTGAAGACGATGTATTAATTAGTAACATATTACTTTATAAAAAAACATAACCTAGTGGTATTATTGTTTGCATTCAGAAAAAATATATAATCCTAACAATCATTTTGAAATTCGAAAGTGAATTATAAGAATCAATGTTTATTGATTCAATAATCATCGGAAGTATTAAAAACTGACTGATATAACGTCGCTAATTTTCTACAAGCACGTATCTCAACTTTTTCCTGTTTTGAATTTTTTGGTGAAATCAATTCAGAATTTAGCTCATGTGTGTCCAACCGGTAGATTGCGATCGACCGGTCGATCCCAGAGCAAAATTAGGTCGATCCCGAAAGCTTCCGTGAATTTCGAAAAAATATAAAATTGAAATATAAAATATACAAAAATTGAATTATTTTTTAAGCACATACCTATCTAATGGTATGTATTTCGTATTTTAATAAACATTTCTAAGTTTGAAGAAGGGAAAAAACCCTACTAAATATTTTTTTTATAAGAATCATGTTAGAAGTCGATCTCGAGAAAATTTAAGATTGAAAAGTCGATCCTAGGGCAAAAAAGGTTGGACACCCTTGCTTTAGCTCATTTAAAAAATAAACCTAATACAAAAAGCTAACTATAAAATAATTTAGCTAGTAATATGTCATGTGCTATGTTTTGCATGAATGAGAAGGTGACATGGATAAAAATGTCTTTGCTTCCTTATTTTTTAACTTCCTTAAAATATTGAAGACAAAACCACTCCAGTGGTGTTTTATAGCGTTATAAACTAATAAGGGTCGCTAGAATAAAGTAAATTTATGTATCTCCTGGAAACTTGTACTTTTTGAGATACGAGGTTACAGAAAATTAAACGACAATAATCATGGTTGATATTTAAAAAAAGATTGTTTCTTTAATCGATAAAAGTTAATACGGTTGTTGAAAATGATTGCTAGAAGACATGACTTGTATTATTATGCCAGTATGACACGCTTGGTCTTTATGCTAACGTCATACGTTAATTCAATTGTCTAACTAGAATTACAATTTAAATACTAAGAATTTGGTGATTGTAAACTTTTCAAGATACGGCAGATAAGTATTTGGAAAATAATATTAAATGAATGAATAAGCGCAGATCATTGTATTTATAATATATTATCAGATAGGGTGATAGCCATAATACAAGAGTGTCCAACCGGAAGATCGCGATCGACCGGTCGATCCCAAAACTGTCCGCGAATTTCGAAAAAACATATAAATTAACCGTTTGAATACCGCGCAAGTAAATCATTAATATGTCCCAGAGATACTGCGTGTTTTTGAGCAAAATAATTGTACCTAATATACACTCAAATTCAATATTTTAAAAACCTATATTGACTCAGTATAGATGGCACTACACATATTCATCAAAATATTGCTTATATTCTATTAGAATATCAAGTATTTGTTTTTTTAAATGTCTTGGACATCCGTGTTCGCTTGCATATGTTCCGGACACCTGTGTCCGCTTGGTATTCAAGTGGTTAAATATAAAATATACAAAAATACTAAAATTGAAGTATTTTTTAAGCACATATATATCTAATGATATGTATTTCGCATATAAAATAAGCATTTCTAAGTTTGAAGAAGAGAAAAAAAACCCTACTTAATAAAATTTCTTATGAGAATCATGTTAGAAGTCGATCGCGGGAAAACCTAAGACTGAAAAGTCGATCCCAGGGTAAAAAAGGTTGGACACCCTTGCTATAGCACATAGGTGATTTCATTGTAAGGATCAAAACCAGATAAAGGTGACTATCCATTTTAAACACAGTTACTAATTTTAAATGTATTAATATATTTTTTAATAAATTGATGTGTTTTTTTCAGCAATAAAGAAAATGTACAAAATTTTACCAACTCAATTGTCTTCATCTGCTTAGTTCATGTGTAACCAAATTTTTTGAGAAAACGGTTGAATGATTTTTTAAATACGTTGTGGATCCGTACGAAAAATATTCTTGATAGAATTCCATTAGAAATATTTATATGTTAAAAATTAGGGGCCGTATAAAAATCTTCGGAGGGTCGACATTTCGTGACCGCTGGTCTAGTTAGTAAGATCTTTGCACTAGCAATCAGGTGGGTGTAAGTTCAAGTCAATATCGAGATTTTGAGAACTATTGAAAAACATTTTTTTTAAACCTTTTAGCTGCCGTAGATAATTAACAGTAACTACCTACCACGCCGGCTATAATTTTCAACCATTAATTTAATTATTTATTGACGAGATAACCCATCTCGGCGTGTTGAGCACGAACAAATTTACGAGATATCTCGTCTGTGGCAGCCATCTAGTTAAGTGTCTTATTCATCATGTTGACCTTGAATGACTTCTCGTCAACCCGTATTTGGCGTATTGGCACTATCTGTAATGCCATATATATTAATCCAAGAGTGTTCAACCTTTGTTGCCCTGGGATCGACTTTTCAATCTTAAGTTTTCTCGCGATTGACTTCTAACATGATTCTTATATGAAAATTATTTATTCAGGGTTTTTTCCCTTCTTAACCTTTTAACTGCCAGCAGGTGTATGTATAGCGGTACCTTGCACGCCACGAGTTTAATTGCAATTATATATATTTTTTAATTTATCGTTTTTTCAAGTAGTAAAAACGAAAACTGTTTCAATTGTGAGTATAGGACGATATTCCCAATAGATGTCGTAGTGTGTTCGACACAGTTGTATGTTTAACATAATTGATTTACGTTTGTAAAATCCCTTTCAAAGCGTGCGTCCAAAGACGTCATTTTATGTATGATTGGCGTACCGTTCACGGAAATGTTCGCGTCTTAAGACGCTTGTGGCAGCCATCCGGTTAAAACTTAGAAATGTTTATTTTAAATGCGAAATCATTAGATAGATATGTGCTTAAAAAATAATTCAATTTTAGTAATTAAGTATATTTTATATTTAAATTATATATTTTTTTTAAATTCACGGAAGCTTTCGAGATTGATCAAATTTTGCTTTGGGATCGACCGGTTAATTAATCCATGTCCCCAACCCTATCAATGTAGATCATGTCCTTCTAATAGAAATATTTTAACAAAAAGTTTTCCTACGAAAACTGCTAGTTACACAATTGCTCAACCTCTCGAGAAACCCTTTTCGAGAGAATAAGAATATGAGGATATCCTTGGAACAGGTACAGTGATTCTTCGATACGAATTCTTCTCAAAACGCCCTGTTATTTTAGGATCAAGGGAGTGAGGAGAAAAAAATGTTTTCTCTTGGACTAGAAGAACCCGTGAGATTTAGGAGACAATTTTAATAAAAAAATAATAAGAAAAATATACGCTTCGAACTATGGCTAATTATTGGAAATAAGATGTTAATTACATTGTGTTTTATTCTTTAATGAAACTAAAATATTGACTATATCTTAAAAATACTAAATCTGATATCTGTAATCAAATAATAAGCCGCATTAAAAGTAAATTAAGTTTGAAAGTAATTCTTAAATATTCATTTGCGAAGTTTGCTAATAGGAAATTGGATAACTTAATCAGTGGTCAGATGGCGAAACCTGATATGTGTATTTTTGTTAATTATATTGGAGAGTCGATTAAAATTGAGAGATTGTTTGATTCTTTCTGGTATAAATGATTTTTTTTATTTTCATAAAGAGCAGGGACGTCCCGAGGGCATAGGCGAGTACGCAGTTGCCTAGGAGCGGTAAGTCCTAGGGAGCGGCAAATGATCACAGATTTTTTAAATGACTAAATATTTTTGACAAGAATTTATGATAAATATGATTCCTCAATGTCTTTGATAAACAAAATACCAAATCATGAATCGATACTTATATAATGTAAGTGCATTTTAAATTTAAATTAATTTCTATGGTGTATAGTGAAGGTAATCGTTATTCTTTCATAATTATTGAACAATTATATGGGCTTTTGAATCATATTTATTCTTGAAGATCTTTGTCAATAAGGAACACATATATTATGAATCATCTGAAAGCAAAACGTAATAAGTGACAAAACATTTGTTTGAGTACGTAGGTGAGTAAATAATTCAAACATCTACATGTGTATATGCAGAGTTGGACCGTAGGGGACTCGGGAGGGGCTCGCGCGAGCCCCTTGATAAATTTTGGCGCGTCGGAAGAGCCCCTTGTTAATATAAGAAAATCATTTGTCTCAAATAAAATCAGCACCTAACTGCAATTTATGTAGATGATTAAATTGTAATATTTAACAAGACTTGGTTATAAAAAAATACATTGACTTCGGTTGCATAATAAAAGAGACCCTAGCTGACCGCACATGGATCGCGGGCCACGGTTTATGCATCATTTATATTCCATGACTTAAAGGCATTACGGATGAGATTTACCGAACCCCTTGACAAGATATTGGCAGCCCACCGCTGTGTATATGTGTTCCTAGAATAATGGAAAATAAATGAAAAAGGGCACTATTTTATGGCTCTGCCTAGAGGCGGCACATGGCCTAAAAACGTCACTGATAAAGAGTTTCGTTTTTGTGTATTTCAAACGAATTTCAGATATAGATTAGCTATTTCAAAGTTTTTTTAGTCCACGTTTGATCACAATGTGGTGATATATATACAATTCGAAATAATACGGAGATATCAGGTTATGCCATCTGAACACTGAATTAATTTCGATAGTAATTGACAAACACACTTTTCCAAACCGATATTATTATTATTTGCGTTTTTATTTGTTTGCGCGTAAGTGACGCAAAAAGCTTACTTAGAAATACTTCGCAAACGTTTACACCGAATGACATATCTCGTGTTGATAACAAAAGAATCTAGGACTTGAACGGAAGTACGGTCAGTTGGTAGCTAAGGACTTCAGTGGAGCGTCACTGGGCCATGAAGTCACTGGTGAATCACTTCAAAATCTAAGAATTGAATTATTGTTAAGTTCAGTTGCGGATTACCCTATAAGCGCAAGAGGCGCGCGCTTGGGGCCTCAAAGATAGCATATTTTATTTTCCCAAACTATTTCTGCAATGGAACACTTAGAAAATCTGGAAATTTGAACGGAACTCTTTCTTTTTTTAGATTAGGTAATTCCTAATAGTTAAAATCAAACAAATATGTTATTAAAACACTTTGGAGGACTCTTCAAATCAGAATCACTGATTAAATCAATTACATTTTTTAATCACTTGAGTTTGAAGTCTGCTAGTTTAGCGGCCACAAACAATGGATTCTGAACCCTGGAACCATCCTTACTAGTTATCAAAAAAATTACAAAAGAGGTGTTTTAAAGTTATGTAGGTGTTCGCGGAACACTTATTCAGGTTCAGTGGAACACCAGTGTTCCGTGGAACATAAATTGGGAAACCGTGGCATATAGTATATAAACCCTTATATATTAATTTCAGTTTTAAATATTTATTATTGTTCTACAAAGAGGTTTGTAGCACTTTTATGTTATTCGAAAAGCAGGGTCTCCAAAATGTATTGCGCCTGGGGGCCTCCAAAGTGCACGGTTATTACTACGGCCAAAAGTTTACTCTATTTTCTGATTTCCAACAAAAACCGTATTTAATTTCTTTTTCATCTAGATTGACTATTATCGAAAAAAACAAGCAAAAGAAAAAAGTGTCTTTAAACTTTATAAAAATGACATATAATATGTATATTAAATAAGCGTTTTTAATTGTTAGCTGTAATAATTACAACATGCTTTGAAAAGTCTTGGTCATTGACAACTCGTTCATAATTCTATAATACGTATATATTCAAAGACTTTTGTTTTAGTGATCAAGTTTTGGGATAACAGCTTTTCAGACACTCCTGAAAAGTATTTGAAAGCGCGTTACGTTGTTGTTGTAAGGCTATAAATTCATGATGAGTGGTGGCGTGTACAACTTTGAGTACATTGAAAAGCCATACGTATGTCTCAGTCACAGTTAAATTATGTAATCTTGTCAATGTACTGTTATTAAAAGCTTTATGGTTTTTGAAAACACAAGCGTTTTTTTTTTACTCAAGGCGCAATCAAGTTTTCGATGTAGGAAAAACCTGATGATTTCCAGACATTTTGAAAATAATTATAACTATTCTCACTGTTTTACAATTTTATAGCTGTTATGATTTGACAGTGAACTTTATTGTTCTGTTTGATTTTTACTCGTGCGCAGCAATTGGGATTCAGACGGTTTGCCACTTGGTTGAATTGATTCTGGGTTGTGACTCTTAATCAGCGCACATACAGCCATAAAGTAGTAGTAAAATTAACTGACAACTAATGCATTGCATTTTCCCCGCCCTATTAATATAATTCCCATAGGCGCTTAGGCATTTGGCTGAATTTCCAGATTTACGTCCGCTATAGGCGGTCACCTACTCCGCTTGCACGAAGCGCTGGCACTGACAATAACGACACGAGTGTAACAAATGTTCAGACAAGAAACGTTAATTTAAACGTCAGGTGTAATTACACTTGTAATACATTATTATATATTGTATCGTTATTTAATGAATAAATTGATAATTAACGCGGTACACGATAATTATATCGGCATCACTCATGCTGCCAAACACAAACATGGTACGAAATTACAAAAGACAATACATATATGATTAGTTAGATTACTCTTTAAAGCATATTTACTAATATCTAAATACTTTTTAAAATATGGTAAAAGTTAGGCCACCTGTGTGGTCGAGTGGTCAACGTCGTTGACTTCGGCTACGGACAGTTTTATAAATTGATTTTTCAATCGATTCATGAATTTCTGTTCGAAGGCATGAGTTGAGGCATTGTGTTGTCTTGAATTCCCCCCTCCCACCCATCCCACCCTATGAACGGGGCGTATCGAAAGCGATTAGCCAACCACTAGTCGTGTCCTAGCCTTATCCTTCTATTCCTACTCACTTTGGAAAAAGAGAGGTTGAGCAACTGAGTAACAAGCAATTCTCGTACAAACACTTCTGTGAAGATAAACTCCATTAGGAGTCCATATGCTCCACATTGGAAGCGGACATGGTAACAAAATAAAATTAAAAAGTTAGAACACTGTCTCTTCTTATTTAGGTATGCCATAAAGCCTTAAAGTTATATCTAGTTGTATTTCAAAAGTAACAATATTGAAAATCAAACCATAAAGATTATTGACGTGATAATAGCAAAATAGTAGATTACAAATCGTACACGTTAAAAGAACAAAGCTATGATTGATAAAATAATGTTGTCATCTGTCAAAATTAATGCGAACATTGAAAAGTCGTTTAGCACGAAGAATTCGCGTTTGACAATGAGCTGTGGTATCAAAAATGATATCCAACACACGCAATAATAGTATACAATAATAATATCTTCTATGGACAATAGGAAAGTTTCCCTTTTTACGGTATTTTGAAATAATTTATACAGCTGGTAGCAAGATATGCGAGATATTTCAAAGATGGTCTCGATAACGCTGTTTTTCTTTTATTTGGGTTATACGTTTGCGTAAATGAGTTGAGTATACGATAATTGAGGGATAACTTTCCAATATTTGACATATAATTGCTACATTATTGTAAAAGTACGACAATCGACAACACACCTGTTTTGTGCTATGAATACCATTATAGACAATATATAATGATGAATCCAATCTGATGGTAAGATACAATGTCATTTTAAAATAAAAACATGGATATAACCTTCTAGTAGAGGTCTGCACGGGCCCGGGCCTGGCCCTCGGGCCGGTAAGTTCGGGCGGGTAAGCGCAATTGAGATTCGGGCTCGGACCGGGACCAGGTAAAGAATTTATTCTTCAGAAAAATATTTTCGTGTCACAAGTCAGCCATGATGATTTTAATTATTACCATTTCTAAAGAGAATCGTAAATTGTTGTAAATTTTGTAAAAAGCAGATTTTTTCGGGCTGTGGAGTATAAATCCGGGTTTCGGGTCGGGTTCGGGTAACAAGTGTGGTATCGGGCCTAAGTCTTTCGGGCTCGGACCGGGTAATTTAGCCCCCTCCAGCCTACCCCTGTTCAATATGCTCCACACTGTCGAGAGAATATGGTTAAAATATAAATAAGTGTGTAAAAAACTTTTCCACCAAGAATTGACAGTAAAAAGTTATAGACTATGTCTCGCGGTTTGGTTTATATCTTGCAAATTGATATAAAATAAAGGTAGACGAATTAGCCACCGTTTCTTTCACCGCTAGAGTATGAATTTAATTTTGTACCACCTGAAGCGAATCTTTCTGAGTCTAGTTATTTCTTTATGGATTCTAAAGCATCTTAGGTACGCGCTAAAAAGTCTTCTCCATATCATTCTCAATAACCTAGTTAGATATCAATTAAACAAGACCCAGTTTTTTTATCGCGATAAAATGGCAGAAGGCGGAACACATTAATGAATACCAGGACTGTGAAGTCGGAGTCAGGGTTCATGGAGTCGGGTGTTTTTCCGGAGTCGGAATAGAAACAATATTATTACTAAAACCATGTTGGTACTATTCAAATGTGCCCAAGATTTATAGATTTCATGAAAACGTGATTACACTACTTAGGTTAGCTCAGTGGCGGATCCAGAAATTGTCCCAGGAAGGGGCCATTCAATTTTAAAATAAGCATGATACATAAAAAATACATTAAAAAATAGATAAAAGCCTTTTTTTATGCGATTTTTTTTGCGCGATTTTGAAATTACGCGATTTTTTTGGACGGCACCGTAAAAAAATATTTTTTGCGCTAATTTGAGGAACAATTTTTTTTTCATACATTTTTGATACTTTTTTACGCGATATTTGATTTTTGGAACCGATTTATCAAATCATATGAAAGTGAGGTTCTTTTACGCGTCACCTTCCTCCAATGTATCGCATAAAAAAAGATTGGGTGTATATAAAAATAGTCAATACATAATTAAGTAAGTATGTATTCTATAAAACATAGTAAACTAAACAATTAAAGAGCCCATTTCAAAATAAAGTTTTAATAAATTATAAAAATGGAAAATAAATTCTCCCAAGGAGGGGGCCATGGCCCCCATGCCCCCCCTTGGATCCGCCAATGGGTTAGCTTTATTGGTAAGAGATTAATAAATATTCATGTAATAACCCAGATAATACCAAGTCTTAGTTTGATTCTTTAGACCAGCGATGCACAACCTTTACCTTCTAGCGGGCCGCATAAAACAGATTATCGCGGGTTCGGGTCGCAAAGAAAAAAAATAATTTCAAGTTTTGTTACAAAACGATCAGTGGACGCTTTGTGTTTTCTTAAATCATATTTACTGAAAAGTGACACCAAATAGTTTTTTGTTTTGTATTATGTATATAAATAAACAACATTAAACAATGAACTTTTTCTCGCTATTTTAATTGAATTATCCATTTTTTGTCAAACTTTGAAAATCGGATAAAACCGGTTTTCAAACAATATTGACATTCGAAAACAGATATTTTCAAAAGTCGGTTTTCGTATAAGCCCTAGTTGTCAGTCTGCTTTTCATATGTCCAGAGTTTGACACTGCTCTAAAGTGTTTTATTTTTAACGCATTTATGGCTACCCAGAATTATCGACTGAAGATTTGTTGAGTAGGTTAGTGTAGCCAATGTATTGCCGAACAAAATTGTATTTAATTAATTCCATAGTAAAAGTGCACACAATTGTGGAGGAAAAGGAAGAACCGCGTTTATAAATGGCGACAGGCAAAGTCGCTGCAGTCATTATTCAAAAAAACGAAAGCGTTGATTTCGCAATAAGTCGGCGACGGCGAGGTTGATTTTTTCGTTTATCATTTCTCGACCAGAACACCTTATTTTTATTCAACTGTAGGGGACATTCTAGCGCAGGTGCTTCGTTGTCGATTGCCGCTTGGTTACTCTACCTTGAAGTCTATGGTAATTATGTAGGGTTGTCAGTTTCGGAATAAAATCCCGGTACGCATGCGTATCGTAGTTGGACGGTGTAATTCAGTGGTTCTTAACCGGTGCACCGCAAACAAATTCGTAAAAACGAAAAAAAATCGCAAAATAGCAAAAAGCGAAAAATCCGCAAAATAGTGAAAACCGAGGCAGTCGAAAAGTTTATGTTCACATATTTTTATCGACTTCTTAATTCTGGTGCACCGTCACTTTTTTCCATGATCAAAAGTGCACCGTGACTTCGACAATGTGAAGAACCACTGGTGTAATGCAATACTGCCCTGCTGAGTGAATTCTAGGGCTGTAGAGTCGTCAAGAAATAAGACGACTCCAGCCTTATATTAAAACTCGGCTTTAATTATTTTTTAGGCTTATTATTAGGGCCGGCGCCACCATACAGGCGAAATAGGCTACCACCTAAGGCGCAAACCATTAGGGGGCGCATACATTGAGTATTTAAACTATTTTGTTGAGGCCATATGCTCCACATTGGGAGCGGACATAGATTAAAATATTAATAAATAAGCTTTTTCATTGTTATGATTGGTGACATAATGACTATATGTACTAGAAGAAAGGGAAATCATTGAAATAATTGATGACCATTTCAAGCGACATGTTTTTTTCACTATTGTTTTAAGCCGAATTCAGAGTCGGAGTCGGAGTCGTGTTTAAACTTGAATTTGGAGTCAGAGTCAGAATCATCTTATTCATCAACGTCTCCACAATCTTTGTAAAACCAAGTGTCGACCAAGTACTAGTAAAGACTAATTATTAAATACTCGTATATTTTTATTATTTTTTTTTTCAATAAATAGCATTAGTAGAATATCCGAGACAGTTGACAGCCCTACCGCCATCATTGGAAGGGCCGGAATTTATGTGTAGGGTTTGGTATATCATTATTTTAACTTTAATTATATACAAAACACCATCACCGATTATCCCCTGCAATTCGCTTCCAGTCGTAACGATCCCGGGTTTCATTAAACGCAGCATTGAGAGTCGGGGGTTTTGTATTTTTGTAACGCCCAAAGATCACTGATCTATAAAATAATAATAATAAACAAATGAACAATTGAGGGTATTACTTGCAAAGCCGGCTCATTCCAAAGTTGTTGAAACATGAACCATGAATGTGATTTAGTAGATAAAAATAATTTTTGAAAGTATTTTTAGAAATCAGTCTCAAACATGGCTTGACGACATCCAAAATATCATTCCAAAGCAGGGGTGGGCTGGAGAGGGCTCGGAGGGGCTCGCGCGAGCCTCTTGTTAAATTTGACTAAGGCCGGCGAGCCCCTTGTTAATTTTAGAGAAAACAATATTCTCAGATCAAACTAGTACATAACTGCAATTTTTGACGTATATATTATCTACGACAGCTTCAGTAGACATTTTTAGCCATTTACATTAATTAGTTAACGATAAATTGCATATTGTTACATATTATAAGTATATTAAGTAATAATCGATTGCTTATTTAAATATTGAAAATAATTGCATAGGAATGTTTAAAAATTCACTCCTTCCCCGGAACACCGAGAATTGCTTGGAGATTAAGCGAGCCCCTTGTTAGTGTATTGGCAGCCCACCGCTGTTCCAAAGTAATTAATGTAAGGCTAAAAACACTTTTAAAATGTAAATTGTTTTCAAAATGAAATTCAAGTTTCATTTTGAAAACAATATAACTGTGTAACTGTAGGTGTGACACGTGTTTCGGCTCTTTGAGAGGCATCTTCACTATTAAGTCTTCAGGCTGAATGATAGCAGCTGTTTGTCTGAAGATGAAGCGAAATACGGATCACACATAGTAACACGACCAGTGGAATAGCAGTGTTTTATATTAATTTAATTTAATGGAGTTTTTCTCAACATTTTTTCTACGAAGACTGCTTGTTACTTAGTTGCTCACTTCCTTTTTTTAAAGAGAGAATAAATAAAACATTAAATTAAAATAAAAAGTACCGGGTACCCGTTAAAAATTAGCCAGTTTTCTGTTACGGTTTTTGTACTTAGTCGAGTCGGAAACCATGGTAGGGATATATGGATATGGTTAGTACAGAAGGTAACCGCTCTCGCTACTCCCTAGGACGCGAGGAAATTTTATACATCAAAAACATTCATGTCTTGGAACAGATTTCGAATTTTACAAAAAATCAATGACTTTGACCACTGGACTACGAACCCGACAGAATTAAAATTACAGCTTTTAAATAATACAACATAATAGCCATTCAAGCCAAATTGATTTCATTGTGATAATGGCTTCCTAAGCTTAGCGACTGTAATTAATTAATGATATAAGTAAAACTTATTAAATACATAATAATTTTATTGTAAATGTCAGCCAACGTAATGAAACGTGAGAATTTTTTAAAAATTAATATTCTGTTTTTAATTATTCTCTTGTTTTTAAAACAAAAACTGGAGATCAAGGTCGTTGGTTTCACGCCCAGTTTATGTACATGTTAAGATAACTGAAGGTTGTTTGACGGATCTCATGGAAGTTTTCTACGCCATGGACAGCGTGGTATTCTATCTTGTGGTTTCTCAACCTTTTGATAGTCGCAGCTTCTTCAATAATTAATAACAATACTTATTAAATCTAAGATAGCGACTGAAGGTGCTTTGTTTGTTAAAATGTTGTCCTTTCCAACATGCTTTATCATGAACCTAATCTCGACTTCCGACATCGTTAGTCATTCAAGTATTGACACGGATAAAATCAATCTGAAGATACGTCGAATTCACATGTGTACATGCAAGTCTGAAAGTCTCACATTGGAAATAGACATGGTTAAAAAAGTTTTATTATTCTATTCAAATACATTTAGTTGTACAATAACGCCCCCCGCCCCCGTTTTGTAGAAACATTATAATGAAAACACACATTTGTCTTCATTTATCAGATAACTGTATTTTGTGATGAAAAAAAAACAAATTTTGTTCAGAATAAGTTAAAAAAATAACGATTTAATTGCAGATTTAAATAATGCTGAAACACAACAAAGTGGGTCGCTAAAAATGGACATATTGATCGGGGTTGAATTAAGAAGTTGTGATACTTTCGCGAACGGGGACTCGGGTGTCTGACCGGAAAAAAAACGTTGTGAGTAGGGCTAGTCGGTTTTCGAAAACCGGATCGAAATTAGCAACATTCGTAAGCCGGTTATCTAAACTTGATAACACAGTTTTAAATATTAGAATTATTATTGTTTAAATAAAAAAAAGTTTGTATTTTTACTTAAAACGGCATTGGATATAATTAAAAAGAGATGAAATATTATGAAGTGTTATCAGGGCCGGCGCTACCATATAGGCAAAATAGGCAACTGCCTAGGACGCAAACCATTAGGGGGCGCATAAATGAAGTATAAAAAATATTTTTATATATTGAGATATCTTTGCCGCCTGTGTGGTCGAGTGGTCAACGTCATTGGCTACCGCTACGGAGGTCACGGGCTCGAATCCCAGTACGGACAGTTTTATAAATTGATTTTTCAATCGATTTATGAATTTCTGTTAAAAGGCATGGATGTATGTGATGTCTTGAATTACCCCCTCCCACCCATCCTATCCTATGAATGAGGCGAATTGAGAGCGATTAGCTAACCACTAATCCTGTTCTAGCCCTATCTTTCTATCCCTACTCTCTTTGGAAAAAGAGAGGTTGAGCAACTGAGTAACAAGCAGTTCTCGTAGAAACACTTCTGTTGAGATAAACTCCATTAGGAGTCCGTATGCTTCACATTGGGAGCGGACATGGTTAAAAAAAATGAGATATCTTCATTAGGATCCACATAAATCTATAAAAAAATATTTCTTATGATCCCGAACAGTTTTTTCATTATTCTGAAAAAAATGGAACGAGTTGTTAAAAAGGGGGCGCGCCAATAACCGTTGCCTAGGACGCCAAATAACCTTACTCCGGCACTGAGTGTAATAGTCAATGGCCATCTATGAATGTGTTAAAAATATTATATTTTGGCTTATTTTTTTATGTACATTTGAATCTGATACACTTTCCGAGTGCGGCAAAGGTAAAATTACTCCACCGCCAAAGAGAAACCTATTCTTAAAAAAAAATCAGGCCTGTGGAGTCGGAGTCAGAGCAGTGAGTCGTGGAGTCGGACTCGAAGAAATAAGAGTAAAATCATTAGTCTATTCATCATATTGATTGGTGAGATCTATTCGAATTATTCTGGTAACTACAATGATCTGATAGTATAAAGATATGTGAGTCAAACTGAAGTGTTTGAAAAATCAAGTCGGAGTCTTTATTTTATTCCTTAACTCCAGCGGTGGGCTGCCAATATCTTAACAAGGGGCTCGGTAAATCTTATCCATTTATTTGTATCCATTTTTGCTCTCAATGTGGAGCATATGGCCTCCTAATGAAGGTGTCTCAACAAAAGTTTTTTTTTCTACGAGAACTGTTTGTTAATTAGTCGCTCAACCTTTCTTTCCCAAAGAGAGTAGTAGGGATAGAATGATAAGGGTTAGACAGGACTAGTGATTAACCCGTGTGAAGCCCACAACGCTGAATGAAAAAATGAATTGGCTACTAAGTCAAGACAAGTTTCATAATAAAATTTAACCATCTACAGAGATTGCATTTATGTGCCGATTTGATCTAAGACGAATGATTTTCTTATCTTAACAAAGGGCTCGCAGGCCACGCTGAAATTTAACAAAGGGCTCGCGCGAGCCCCTCCGAGCCCCCTCCAGCCCACCCCTGCTTAACTCTACATCCGTGAAAACAAATTAGTATCTTTTTGTGACATTGTTAATTTTTAACAATGTTTTAAAAACATTGAATAAACCTTTTTTTGAATCATCGACAGCCGATTTTTCTAAAGTCGGTATTAGCCCTAGTTGTCAGATTTGTTTTTAACAGCAACATATTTAGAATATATTTCCATGTTTTCTGAAAATATTAATAAGCCCCAGATTAAATACATTCATTCAAATTATTTTTATATGTGTTTGAATACATATTTAAATGATGTTCTAACTTATGTATATATGCAGCGGTGGGCTGCCAATACGTTAACAAAGGGCTCGCTTAATCGCAAAGCAATTTATCACCCCTATGCGATTATATGCAATACTTCAATAAGCAAATGATTGTTACTTAATAAACTTATAATATGCAACAATATGCAGTTTACCGTAAAGTCATCGATGTAAATGGCTAAAATTTACTATTGTGTACACTGTAAGCTGTCGTAAATAATACATATATGTCAGAAATAGCAGTTATGTACTAATTTGATCTGAGAATATTGTCTTCTATTAAGTTAACAAGGGGCTCACCAGCCGTGGTAAAATCTAACAAGGGGATCGAGCGATACCCTCCGAGCCCTCTCCAGCCCACCCCTGTATATATGTCTGCGACCTTCCGAGCTTTGCAATGCCCTTCAGTGGACTGCGCTCACCCATTCAAGAATTACTGTGCTTGGAATCTTGGATGCATTTCTGCATGACTTTTATGACCGGAAAAATTCATACTGGACCTTCAATTGCAGAAGAATCTAATTAAAAATCATTGAATAGGAGCTTTGTGGAGATGGTTTTTGTCAAGAATTTGTCCTTCTCTTGAAATAACATTTTAATATTTATTTATGTTAAAAATATACACATTATTTTTTCATTTCATTATCAATTAATCAGGCATTTTCTGGGAAAAGAATTACTTTTTTTATAAACGTAAATAAGACAGATGCCGCGGAACATAGGCATTAAATTAGTCGCGGCACCGACTTGCTATGTCCAATTTTTCGTTTCAAATTACCATCACTTTACCATCGCTTCAATTTGCACCGAAATGAATTTACAAATCTTCTTCGGATGACCAGCTAATTACCTACTCGGTTATCGAATCTCTGCGGGTTAGTTTAGGCCTGGCCAACCCAAATTGCACTCCGGGCCGCATTGGCGATCTAAAATTTCAAAAAGTCATTCCAGCGTTCCGTATCTCCACCGATTCCATCCTGTAGTTGGTCAGTGGCTTTCCACGGCGACGGAATTCATCTGGTTGATATAAGAGACAGGTAGAATTCATTCTCTCTTGAAGAAAACACAGCGCACGTCCAAGCCAGGTCTGTCTTATTAGATGTAATAAGGGGTCGGTGAACCCGCTCTCATGTCTCTGTGTTCCTGACCAAACCAAACTACTGCGCATCCAGTATCAGGGACGTCCCGTGGACATAGGCGAGTAGGCAGCTGCTTAGGGGCGGCAAGTCTAAGGGAGCGGCAAATGATAACAGAAAACATTTTTTAAGCTGCTAAATATTTTTGATACACGAATTTGGCGTTGAATAAATATGATGCCTTAATGTTTTTATTAAAAATATTTTTTCAATAGTTATATTATTGTGACTAATGGGTATACAGTAGTTCATTTTATCGCATTAACCTTCTTTAACATATGACATTTACCGATGACGGTACTATAGGTGGCAGTTTCAGATTAAATGTGAGCGGAAATGACCTGGGTCATAAAAGCACTTAAGGTATAAATTTACACATTTTTCTTGGTTATGTAGATAAATATAAGATTTGAATTTCTATATTTGTATTCTTAGAATAAAAAAAATAATGCAAAAATGACACGTATTTCATATTTTGCTATAACGGTCCTAGCTTAAACTCTGCCTAGGGGCGGCACATAGCCTAGGAACGTCACTGCCCAGTATTGATCGCTGGCTTGTTTTTTAAAGCACATGATACAGTTACTATGTGTTTTCTTAATATACTCGCAAGTTTAACCCAACACTGTAAAGATTAGGGCCTCTAATCCTGGGATCCCCGATCCCAAAATCCCGAGCTCCCAACCATTTATGCGATCGCGTAGTCTTAGGATTGTCTTGGTACTAATCCAGGGATTTTGGGATTCACTACAACAAGTAAAAATCCGTTTAATCAGCTAAAAAACTTAAATAATAAGTACAATCAGATTTGAATCGTTCAAACTATGTACATTCTCACAGATTTTGTCACTAACGACCCGGTTTCGCCTTTCGGCATCTTCAGGCGTTCAAGTGCATGGATGAACTTGAACTGACGCTTGAACGCCTGAAGATGCCGAAAGGTGAAACCCGTGTCGTTAGTGACAAAATCTGTGAGAATGTACATAGTTTGAACGATTCAAATTTAATATTGAAATTCCACCTTCAGTCGAAATCTTAAATTAAAAGTACAATCAGAGCAAGACAAACAGACTGCCTGTAGTGCTAAATCTGAAGAGGCGGTTAAATTTATAGTGCCGGCGCTGGATTCTAAGATACTCTTAGTGGAAGCATTGGCGGATCCAAGGGGGGGGGCCATGGGGGCCATGGCCCTCCCCTGAGGAGATTTTTTCCCTACATTTTTCTACTTTATTAAAACTTTATTGTGAAATGCGATCTTTAATTGTTTAGTTTACGATGTTTTATAGAATACATACTTAATTATGTATTGACTACTTTTATATAGATATATTATTTTTAAATCATCTATTTTTTAATGTATTATCTTTTTATGATGTTTATTTTCGAATTGAATAGCCCCCTCCTTGGACAATTTCTGGATCCGCCAATGAGTGGAAGGATCTTCAGATATCCACAATCAGATCGCGAATTTCCATATCCCGTAGTCAATAGTGTGTACCCATAAGTAATTGGAGCCGTCGACCCTTTATAATGTATTTAATTTGATTGTCTAATATTTATTTAGAATTGGTACAAACCACTTCCCACGGAATTTCATAATATGTTCCAGTTGTGGAGAAAAGGTTATCAAACAGTATCAAATAACGATGGTCAGTAAGTCAAACAACAGTTTCTACATGCGGTTAAAATAATAGGCATATTATTTCATACTTATTGCAAATGTTGCCGTCATGCAATATTGTCATAAACCATGAAGCGAGAAAATGTAATACTGCGTAGAATTTATCGTTCATATTTTCATATCATGTGTAACATAAAAAAAAAAAAACAACAGTAAGTCCCCAATTAGCACGCTTAGTTGAAAACCATACATGATCATAATATTACAATACATTAAAGTCTTGTGTGTTGTGTTGAGATGAATAGAGCCTCTAATAAGTGAAGTGGGCCAAGTAGTAAAATTGTAAAGCTTTTCTGACAATCACGTCTTTTCTTGTTGTTTTGGTGGGTTGCAGTGGCGGATTAAGCTCAAGAGAGGCCCCAGGCGCAATAAATTTTAGAGACCCTGTTTTTTGTATAACATAATGACGTCAAAAAAAATCATGTAAAATATATAAAAATCTGAACAAAATATTTATGAGTATTATAATATAAACTATTTTTGTGGTCCCCAAGATTCGAAGCCCCCAAGCGAGCGCCTCATGCGCTTATAGGATAATCCGCCACTGGTGGGTTGTATATTTTTATTTTAGGGATATAACACCACTTCAGTGTGGAATTGTAGAGGACACTTCACTTTTACGATACTTTAAGACATGTAGAATATTTAGGGTTGCCAAGCGTCCCGATTAACCGGTACTATCACCGGTTTTGAGTCGCGTGCCCCGGTGTCCCAAACAAACCTCTCGGAACGCTCAAATGTCCCGGTTTACGACACACGCTGATTATTTGGAGAAATTGGTAAATCTTGGGATATTGGATTTGAAAGTCTTGGAAGAGTTAAAAAAAAAAACGTGTCACGCTGATCCAGTGGCGGATTATCCCATAAGCGCAAGAGGCGCGCGCTTGGGGCCTCTAAATCTCAGGGGCCTCAAAAATAGCATATATTATATAAACCATTAAATTTTGATTTTAATTTTCAATATTAATTATTATTATACGAAGAGTTTTGCAGCACTTTTATGTTATTCTAAAAATAGGGCCTCCAAATTTTATTGCGCTTCTAAAGTGCTTAATCCGCCACTGCGCTGATCAACAAATCGGACAAATGTTTCGGCTTGACTTGCAAGAAATCTGGCAACCCTAAGAATATTATAACGAATCTAAATACTCGATATATATTTTTAAAAATCAATAGTCCACCCACTACAACTCGGCTACCATGATCAATATGCACATATTCCTGTAATAGATATATTTAAGATACCCTCTGCATGACTTTGATACTTCCTTGAAATGCAGCGATCCATTATTGTGTTATGTAATTCCTAAATGCATCTATTGTGCTGTCAAAGTTTTGGCGGCAAATGATAACTGCATGAATTATTCGCTATTTTGAAAGCAAGTGTAAAATTTTCCGGCCGTGTCAGAATAAATTAAATGTTTTTTTTCGTTCCCACACAATTATTGCGTTGTAATAATTAATACCTGCCGATTGTATGAGTATTGTAATTATTATCTAAAATATAATTGTATGTATATTACTTAAATTAATGTATACTTGAACATGGCATAGGTAGGGAAATTTGATTGTTATTTTTAACGTTCGTGTCAAAGACCTTTATTTATTATTAAATTGTGTGCATTTAGGTTATATATATAAAATTTAAATTTACAATATTATATTGTTTATGAATATATACATATCGACTGTGGAAAGGAAAAAGGATGTAACCCACAGTTTTTTCAAAACAGCTTTTTTCAGATAATCACAATGTATCAAACTTGATATACGTTCTATCAAAAGGATGCAAGCTGAAAATGCCGAATTAGTATCTAAATTTAGCTTTTATGTTTGAAAAAGATGATCTTGTAAAAATTAAAACCATGAAAAAAGACTGAAATAAAGGTTTTTCTTAGACAATTTCTTGATTTAATATTAGACTATGTCAATTTAATACCAGTTTAGAAGTCTCCGTGCACTTCAAGGTTGTGTATAATTCATAATTTGCATATGTCACAAAATCATAAAAACACGTTTTTAGCGCCTCCTGTAAAATTTGGTATGTGTGGGTTACGTCCTTTTTCCTTTCCACAGTCGATATCTTACTGCAACATTGTTTTGATATACAAATTAGCTTTCTTTTTATTTCATTCATTTTAAATCGATTGATAGGGAATTCTAACATAAAAATAAAGAGTATTAATAAATATTTTATGATTTTTAATTCCAAATGGCCAAAATCTGACATAAGCACCAAGGTCCAGATATATAATGAGTTATTTTTGAAAACCTTTAATATTTGGAGGATTTAAAAGCACACATCATCAGCTACTGTCTCTAGACCAGGGTTTCACAAACTTATTCTGGGATGGAACACTTTGTAAGTCCGGAAAATTCAACGGAACACTTGTCAAATCTGAAAATGTTGCCGGAACACAGCTTTTTTTTTAGGTCAGGTAATTATTAATGGTAAAAATATTAGTTATTAAGCCACTTATTATGTATTGATTAATTATCTTTAAAACATATTATGTAAAATATGAGTAAACAATGTTCATAGTGATTAAAAATCTCCGCCTGTACCTAGATATTTGACGTTTTTAACATCACTGGAGATTTACTATCATTCGATTTTTGATACGAAGTAGAAGATGCTAAAATTTGTTGTAGCGTATGTAACCATTCCAAATTTTTGCGGAACACCTATTAAGGTCCCACGGAACACTAGTGTTCCGCGGAACATAGTTTGGGAAACCCTACTCTAGACAGCGGTTGTAACCGCTAAAAAAAGAAGAAATATCATAGAATTTTGCACGGTAATCCAATATCCATTTGTTTGTTAATGTTGTGACAACTTTTGGTGAAGTTTATTGTGTTATATAATTTCCTTTGCAATGTACGTAATTATGTAATTAAAGTGAAAATATTTGAGAAGTAAACGCACGTTTATATAAAAAAAACTACGTTATGGTATGAAATTATTTCACCGTGCGATTGAGAAATGTTAATGTTCTTAGCAGATTGGCATCAGGGTCTCCAATCCGAAGATGTCAACCAATTATCCAATCCCGCATAAATATACTATAGCAGCGGTCGGCAAACGAGCGATTAGTTAACACTAGTCCTGCACCACCCCTATTTTTCTATCTTTACTTTCTTTAAAAAAGAAAGGTTGAGAAACTAACTAACAAGCAGTTCTCTTAAAAATAGCTCTGTTGAGTTGAGATACTTCCATTAGGAAGCCATATCCTGCACATTGAAAATGGACATGAATTAGAAAAAAAAGAATTGAGTTCCGGCACCTTTTTTTTCTTAATTATATCAACTATGAAAAGGAAAAAGGACGTTACCCACACATATCAAATTTAACAGGGGGCGCCAAAATCTGTTTTGATGATTTTGGGCCATATGGAAATTATGAATTATACAAAACCTTGAAGTGTACGGAGTCTTCTAAACTGGTGTTCAATTGACATAATCTAATATTAATTAAAGAAATTGTCTAGGAAAAACCTTTATTTCAGTCTTTTTTCTTGGTTTTAATTTTTTACAAGGACATCTTTTTCAAACTTAAAAGCTAAATTTAGATACTAATTCGTCATTTGCAGCTTGCATCCTTTTGATAAAACGTGTATCAAGTTTGATACATTGTGATTATCGAAAATAGCCTGTTTTGAAAAAACTGTGAGTTACGTCCTTTTTCCTTTCCACAGTCGATATCTTAGCTTTGATTAAATTGTCCTTCAGTGACTTCTTGCAACAAAGCGATGATATTCTTCATTATATTGAATATTGATTAGATTAATACAAAACAAATAATCAGCATGATCGCATTTCCCCTAACGGCACTTTGACAATTCGTTCACCCGGAAAGCGAATTCAGCTGTAATTTGAAGTTATTTATTTCCTCGAAAGATCTAGTTAAATAAACATTGTATAATTATAATAAATTACCACAAGCAACAGGTCAGAATCAGAAATTCAATCAGAATTTTACAGACAGATGTGCACGTCTGCGCGACCGTCACTGACCTAAGCCGGATCTGTCTTTAGGGCAACGTTTCTTAAACTGTTCGCTGTCGCGGTCCGGTAAATATTTGAAGCCCTCTGTTAGTGAAATAGTAAAAATTATTATGTAACTTAATTATTTTTTTAGACTCTGTCCGTTCTCAACCGTTTTTTACCAGAACTGCTTGTTACTAAGTCGCTCAATCTCTCATTTTTTAGAAGTAAGTAGTAGGGATAAACCAGCGATAGTCCTCCACCTATCTTTTGTCTGCACCGTATGCTGGTTTTTGCTATGTTATCGTGGGCCGCAGCATATTAATAGTAATACGTTAAGATACCACAGTGCTTCCTAAGCTGGGGGCCACAGTAGGACATATGTTTTGTTAGGTGGGATCGTTAAGGGGTTCCTGTCTTATTCGTTATAGTATTTGACTCTACTGAAAAGTTTGAGTTTTGGAAATAGTACGTTTTGCATTATAACCCTACAATTGTGAATGCAAAATTTTGTCTTCTGTCGTTGGCTTTTCTTATAAAACAAGCAAAGCATTTCAATTCTTGACGAAGTCATATTATAATTAAATGATTGCTAATTATCTATAGCTTGTTAGGTGGACATTTTAAATGAGTGAGCAGGCTTGATGTCATAATACAAAGCAGGAAACAAATGCCTTTTTTGTTCGGGTGAGCGGTCACGATGAAAGTGCATCACCCGCTTAAAAAAATACACAATTGGAGCGGGTTGGGTTATCCGATTTGTAATTCAAATCACTCGCGTACACTTAAGGATAATCTTATGGGAGTTGCCCCCGCGAATAGTTTTCGATTCGACAACTGAATTCAAAACTAGGTTTACATCTAAAATTTAAAAAAAAAACATGTTTTCCTAATGTGGAGTAAAATAGTGTGCTAAACTCTTTTTTGAAACTACAGATAAGTTTCGAAGTAACACGGTGCTACATCCCTGGCATAGCTTTCAATCCTGGGACCAATTTGGCGATCCCGTAATCCCGGGATTTTCGGGATTCAGTATAACATGTAAAAGTTCTTAAATAGAGCTTTTAAAAAGTTCAACAGTACTGGAACACTTTACTCACTAGCAGATGTAACTTTTTTAAATGATTGAGCTAAAAAAAAGGTTTCTGTGTATTGTATCGTTGGTCTAATGCAGGGGATACCAACCTTTTCGGACCATATAGCGCAATCTAAAATATTAGTTGGGTGGCTAGCACCACATTTTTTCAAAATCTCAAAATCCGTGATTCGTTTTTTTTAGCTCACCGAGGAATTTGAAAATCAAGTTGGCGGGCGTATCGAAATCAGCGCGGGGTTGGTAACTCCTGTTCTAGTGTAACATAACATATATTGTCCACCCTCCCATATCGTATAGGACTAGGTACCCATACAAAATTCGAGGTTAGGTTCTATCAATTCTATTTTGTGAATTTAACGAAATATGCAAATCAAACATTTTTCCCATTTCATATAAAATATATATTTGTACAGTATGTATATAAAATTTGTATTAACCACTTGAATACCAAGCGGACTCCGGTGTCCGGAACATATGCAAGCGAACACGGATGTCCAAGACATTTAAAAAATCAAATACTTGGTATTCTAATAGAATATAAGCAATATTTTGATAAATATGTTTAGTGCTATCTATACTGAGTCAATATAGGTTTTTAAAATATCAAATTCGAGTGTATATTAGGCAAAATTATATTTCTCAAAAACACGCAGTATCTCTGGGACATATTAATGATTTATTTGCGCGGTATTCAAGCGGTTAATAATATATGTCATTAATTAATGAAAATTCTTATTTGACCTTGAAAAAATATCGTTTGTAAAAAAATACGCTAAAGAGGGACCGCAATTTGGAGAACTGCCGCATACGCTATAAGAAACTGTTCTTTAGAGGGGAATGCTATATGTAATTATATAGGGGGTTTTAGTGTATACGAAAATTTACCAGTCAGAAATAAACAGTGCTTATTCGTTTTAAATAGTATGTAATAAATAATGTACAATGGAACCTCTCATAACGAACACCTCTTATAACGAGTAATTCGTATAACAAGCAAAACAGATTGTGAAAAAAATGCTCCCTTAACGAGCGATATTTCGTATAACGAGTTTTGAAAGATCACTTTCACATCGTTGCTTACCTCAAGATGATTGACAAGGTGTGGGTTACCAAGAGAACCCTCACTTCAGCTTAGAAGAAGCTTTGTCAAGGAGCGTTGTCGAATGTGATTTTGAGGGGTTTGAAACAGTACCTGTGAAGTATACAGTTAACGAGATTGAATCGTTGATCAATACCATAGAACTGGAGGTGGATAACAACAATATTGATGAGCTTGTGAAAGAGTACAGTCAAAAGCTGGCCACCGAAAAAGCTTAAGGAATTGCATTGTTTTTCACAGCAAGAAGTTATGGAGGAGAGTTTTTTAGTGGAGGAGGAGGAAGTAGTAAAGAAACAATCTTCTGGTGCAATAAGAGAAAAGCTGAAAGCATGTGAAACTGTTGCATCGTACATTGAGAAGTATCACCCTAATAAGGAGGTGGCTATGCGTTTTACAAATTTATTCAATGATAATGCTGTCACATTTTATCCAAATTTTGAAGCGTCAAAAACAAATGTCTGCTAGTAAAAAATAATTAATTATTTGTCATAAATAATAAACTAGTCGATTTTTTATCGTTTTATGAAAATCGAAATCGCATTCCAGGTTGTTACGCTCCTTAACAATTTATAAGTATTTAATTTTACTTTAATACACGTTAAAAATACAAAAAAATGTTTTTTTTTCTGGCATGGAACGCGTTATTGTATTTTACATTGTTTTATATGGGGAAAATTGTTTCCCATAACGAGTGTTTCACATAACGAGTAAGATTCTGGAACGAATTAAACTCGTTATGAGAGGTTCCACTGTATTAGATTATGCAAAACACTAAACTGTCATCATCTCTAAAAAACATTTTCAAATTGTACTACTGTTGTATTGATGTAGCGATATATATCATTGACATTAATGTATTTCCATCGCGTTATTATAATGTTTTGGCGTGAATTAATCGTAGATAACGTTATCCGTCTTATAATGGAGATTGGATCGTTAATTTTAGCGTTAATTGCCGTCGTGACAATAATAAATAATCTGATTTATTTTGATTAGAATTCGAGATAGTAGAGCAACTTTCTGGACCACTTTCTAAGCGTTGCGTCTCTCAAAATGGGGTCCGTATTGAATCGTTCAATTCCACTAGTAAGCTGTATATTTTTTCAACCACGGCCATTGTGGTATTTATCGTTTGTAACTTTTCCTGTTCTAAGCTCAAGAAATGCGACCCCAATACCCACATTTTCTTAAATATCTATTTTAATATGGGTGATACAATGTTTATAATTAAGGTATTTTTATATCATAGTTTTTTGGACCTTATGTAGAAGAAAAAAAAATATTCGATCGCTAGTTCCGTGTTAATTCAATAAAACAAAAAAGAAAAAATTCAACTAAATAAAAAAGATCCTCAGAGTAGAAAAAACCCGGATTGATGTGTACAAAGTAAAGATCATAATTTATGTATCCTCGAATACTATTCTCAAAAAAAAACACAATATCTTACTGACATCGATGCCTCATTTTATATAAATACGCGATAACGCGATAAGCGGTCGCTCGTAAAATAGCATTTGCAATGATTGGTTGGCTAAATCTCGTCAGTTGCGATTACATGTGTTTACTGGGATGACGTCTTTTTTACGCGCAACTTAAAATATGACTATTTATTAAAAAAAAAACGGATTTTTATAAAAAATAAATGTATGAGTAATGATGCAGACAGATATTTTGAAGCCCTCGGACTATTTTTTTTTTATAAATTCATAAGAATAAGGCCAATAATAAGGAAACCATTGGGGTCGGTAAAGGACCCCCATCGGATTTTGGGTATTTTTCCAATCTCCGAGCTGCGAGTGGTAAACGAAATCTCTCACCAGAAGTTGTTCTACGCAAAATGTTGTTATTTTTATTTTTTTTGCGGAAAGAGTAAGGAGAGAAGGAAAGAGTATGAAATAACGCAGTTAGCTACTAGAACTCATGTATTATTTGAAGGGTCGGATAATTGAGAGAGAATTTAGAAAAGACAAACATTCACACATTCGAAAAGTCGACCGGAGAATCAATCTATCAAAACGTCTATGTTGGGACTCAAACTCATGATCACCGCACCCGAAGATAACGACGTTAACCATTCGGCTATAGGCCTGGAATGCTCTATTATCGTCATAAAATACTAATCTAAATAATTACAACCGAACTTAGTTATTATGAGAAAGATGGGACAGACTTGAATTTTCTCGTTATAAGTATCACTCGTTAAATCAGAGAATATGTGTTTTTAAGTGCTTACAAACATAGCCATCACATGAAGGCATGAATTATCTGGAGCAGCCACAAAGCACAAAAAGACGCTGGTAGGTACCTACTGAATTCACAAAGCTTGGATTGTTTTATATTATAAAACCGGTACCATGCGTGCCACACTTTTAGAACCTTTACGTTTAATTGATTTACAATTTCCTTATCTGATTAGATGAAATTTGGTAGATTAAATCTGTTATTTGCTTCAAAAGTATTAATACGTAGCATTCAATCACGCCTCGGATGCTATTGAATTTAATTGAAACAAAACCTTATTCCTCTTTGTCACATAGTTTAAAGACTATATTTACAAAGAATAAAAAAAATGCCGCCTGTGTGGTCGAGTGGTCAACGTCGTTGGCTTCGGTTACAGAGGTCACGGGTCCGAATCCCAGTACGCGCAGTTTTATGAATTGATTTTTCAATCAATTTATGAATTTCTGTTCGAAGGCATGGATGCGAGGTCTTAAATTACCCTCTCCCACCTATCCTATGAACGGGGCGTATCGAGAGTGATTAGATAACCACTAGTCCTGTCCTAGCCCTATCCTTCTATTCCTACTCTCTTTGGAAAAAGAGAGGTTGAGCAACTGGGCAACAAGCAGTTCTCGTAGAAACACTTCTGTTGAGATATGTGGGGCATATGGCCTGCATTAGGAGGCCATATGCTCCACATTGGGAGCTGACATGGATTAAAAAATATTATCTACGACAGCTTTTTAGTATACAAAGTAGTACATTTGTAGCCATTTAGATTGATAAGTTTACGGCAAATTGCATATTGTTACATGTTATCAGTGTATTAAGTAGCAATCGATAGCTTATTTATGCATTTCATACAATTGCATAGGAGTGATAAAAAAATTCACTCCTTACCCAGAACACCGAGAATTGAAATGAGATTAAGATAGTCACTTGTAAGCGTATTGGCATCCCACCGCTGGATGAAACCATCTAAAAATTAGTTTATATATTAATGCCTCTACCACTGCGGCTTGACTACCCCTGCTCTAGTGTATAAATAAGCTCGGAACAGGAAAAGCAGAGGCTCTCCCTTCCTTGGCGAGGAAAATTTATTACAACTCCAATATATGACTGCAGTAAATTTTAACCAAATACAGCGTGTTCAATATATTTTTTTTTATTATTCCAAATCCGCTCCCTATATGGAGAATATGGTCACCACGAAGTTCCTCCATGACTCTCTATCCCCAGCCAGTCTTCTTGCTTCCTCCCAGGTCATCCCAGCGTCCCGCAACTCCGCTGGTATCCATCCGGTTGGAAGAAGAGACAGGCAGGGTTCAGGCTCTCTTGAGGCATTTTTAACACGTGTCCAAGCCAGGTCCACCGCCGCTTCTTTATTTTGGACAATATATTAATAATATTAAAAACTTTAGCGGCCTCTTGGATACTCTGATGCGGCCTTTTGACTTGTGCCATTTAAAAAAAATCTGGATTTTTTAAAAATAAATATACAATTTTATAATGCAATATATTTACTTTGATCAAAAAATTATCCGAAAACGTTTGGAAAAAGAGCGTAGTCAACCCATTATGAGTTCAACAGTCGAAAAAAAGAGGGGTGGGGGTGTGAACGTTTTCTTTACTGCGGCCTTATATTGAATTAGATAAATAAATGAGGCATTTAGAAATGAAAAGGTTGCCCTCCCGTGATATAGCCCAGGTTTGTATGTATATTTTTTATTTTACCTGGAATTTCATGTTATCCGAAAAACAGGGCCTCCAAATTTAATTGCGCCTAGGGTCTCCCTTGTGTTTAATCAGCCACTACGCTTAAGGGTAGTTAGAAAGAAATACGTTTCTGAAAATGCTTTGCTGCTACTGAACTATATTTTTAAAAATCTGTAATTCATTATGACCAGAACCTGTTTTGTTTGACGCAAGCATTTCCAACTAATAGAAAATAAACGAATAAGAACTGTCATCAGGGACGTCCCGTGGGCATAGGCGAGTAGGCAATTGCCTAGGGGCGTCAAGTCTTAGGAAGCGGCAAATTATCACCGATTTTCTGACACGAATTTGGCTTAGAATAAATGAAATGACTATGTATTTGACAAAAAATGCCTAAAAATACATTTTCATTGGTAATAATATCTGGTAATGACATTTACCGATGGCCTCAGTTTGGGCGTAAATTAATATAGGGAAACGGAAATGGCATCATGAAAGCGTTTTTTTAGTTAGTATATGAATGGAGTATTCGAATTTCTATATTTGTGTATATATTCCTAGAATATTGGGAAATAGTTACAACATGTCACTTATACTTGTGTGGCTTTATTCAATTCACATGTAAAACTAGTAAGGGCGCTATTTTAAACTCTGCCTAGGGGCGGCACATAGCCTAGGAACGTCACTGACTATCATTACACTTTTCTAAAAAATATGCCAACCGGCTGAAAATCAACCAGTTTTTGACAGCCTTCGAGATGATCCATATTGTAGATTTCTGCTTGTTTTTCTTATTTTTAAGTATCTAGTTGAAAACGAGTGATATAGAATTTTAGAATGCTGCTAAAAATGTTTTTGTTTTTACATCGAGTTAAAAACTAACAACCCCTAAGGCCTGCAGTAAAATTGCAGAAGGGGTTGGTCTCTGGAATATATTAAGAGGTCAGCAAAGCGACATACCGTCCGGGTTGTTCGTAGATAGGCTTGTAATATATTCTGGGGTCAGTAAACTGGCTATTTTAAATACAACCCTTATTACAGGGGTCGCAAGTCAATCGTAACGAGTAGTGTGTTATATATATTATATTTGTAAGCAACTGTGCATTCAGACTATTGTATATCCACTTCAGAAGGTTATATAAGGCATATATTATAATATAACATCTCAACAGAAGTTGTTTTACGATGAATGGTTGTTGTTTAGTCGCTAAACTTTTTTTCCCCTAAGAGCGTTAGGATATATAGCTGGGGTTAGAAAACTTTTACAGGTGTCATCACATATATTCAAATCTTTGAACACAATTTCTTTTTCATCTTCCTGGTGCTAAAGTTTGGGGGAACCTTGGTTAATCAATCACCTCCATGCTCTAACGCCAATCGTTGACCTGCAGCACTCGCAGGTCCTGTGACACTCCGTCTATCGAGCGAAGTCGCAAGGACAGTGAATGAGAGACATTTTGTTAGTAGTCTACATCAGACAAGTACAATCTTTATCTTCTAGCGGGTCGCATATAAATAAATTATGTTCGGCCGCAAAAAATATATTTAAGGTACGCTAAATCCTTTTTTACACAGGGGATACGTTCCATGTAAAACAGTCGTGCAAAAATAATACGTACAAAAGATTAAGAGAAATTTTAAATGATAGGTTTCATTTTACTATTTTGAGAGTGATATTTCAAAGACGTGAAAATAAATAAACCATGCAAAAAGAGGATTATGAGTATTTCTTTGGGCGTTAAGATTTATTAAACAATGAGCAAACATTCAAATAGTGATTCGTCACAATTTTTGAATAATGCCGTTTAATATCAGTTCTGACAGTCCATAACAAAATCTATGAATGAAAAATCACAATTAGTGTTCAAAAAAGGTTTTTAAATATTAAAATTAAATCATAATATTGACACATTCAAGCAAACCATGATTTCTTCAACACTCAAATCATCATTTTCCAAGCTATGTATTTGTGTGACAAATCACTTTTTTAATGGTTTCTCCTCGAATTTGCAAATATCTGGCTCACATTATTAAATCTTTTGAAACATCATTAAATGAAAGTGTTCGACCACTGGCTACCGCAAACAAAGCAGACCAACGCCTACGAGCGCTGACCATAGAACTGGCAACACCACTTACATTACCGGTGTGCTATAATTGTCTATTAACAGTTTGAATACCGCGCAAATAAATCATTAATATGTCCCAGAGATACTGCGTGTTTTTGAGAAAAATAATTTTGCCTAATATACACTCGAATTCGATATTTTAAAAACCTATATTGACTCAGTATAGATGGAACTACACATATTCATCAAAATATTGCTTATATTCTATTAGAATACCAAGTATTTAATTTTTTAAATATCTTGAACATCCGTGTTCGCTTGCATATGTTCCGGACACCCGTGAATGAATATGAATTGAATGAATTTTTAACGACTGTATTAACCGATTGAATACCGCGCAAATAAATCTTTAATATGTCCCAGAGATATTGCGTGTTTTTGAGAAAAATAATTTTGCCTAATATACACTCGAATTCGATGTTTTAAAAATCTATATTGACTCAGTATAGATAGCACTACACATATTAATCAAAATAATGCTTATTATCTATTAGAATACCAAGTATTTAATTTTTTTAATGTCTTGGACATCCGTGTTCTCTTGCATATGTTCCGGACACCCGTGTCCGCTTGGTATTCAAGTGGTTAATATTTGAAAGGAAATCAATTGACTCCAATGAAAGTGACAGATATGTAGACGAATAATAAAAAAATAAAATGGCGTTGGGCGAAAGATATCGCTCGAATCCAGGGGTCGCACTTGTTCAAAAAGTAGTTACATTAAATATTACTTTAATCCAAACGCACACAGCGTGAATAAGTGACTATGATATAAAAGTTTTCTAGAGTGAATCAAATTGAGTAGAATAAGCCAACATCAGCGTCCATGTTTGTATATCACATATTGCCAGAAGGTGCCACACTACGGCCCGCAGTCCAAAACTGACCTAACGGAGTGACTTTACTTTTTTAATAATGCATTGTCAAATGTTTTCATAAACTTTAAAAAACGCAGTCAATTACTTACATATCGACTGTGGAAAGGAAAAAGGACGTAGCCCAAAGTTTTTTTTCGATAATCACAATGTATCAAATTTGATACACGTTCTATCAAAAGGATGCAAGCTGCAGATGCCGAATTAGTATCTTATTTTAGCTTTTATGTTTGAAAAAGATGATCTTGTAAATAATTAAAACCAAGAAAAAAGACTGAAATAAAAGTTGTTCCTAGACAATTTCTTTAATTAATATTAGATTATGTCAATTAAACACCAGTTTAGAAGTCTCTGTGCACTTCAAGGTTGTGTATAATTCATAATTTGCATATGGCCCAAAATCATCAAAACACGTTTTTTGCGCCTCCTGTAAAATTTGATATGTGTGGGTTACGTCCTGTTTCCTTTCCACAGTCGATATATGTAGTAAACGTACAATTCTAATTAAATGAGATTTAGTTAGCTGTGTTTTTTTGCGGAGAACATTTTATTGGTTGCAGTTGGTTGTCATTCAAAAAGTGGCAAATAAAAAAGAAGAACGGCACAGGCGGTACTTTTTAAGGGTTAATTTTAGAATAAAAATAAGATAATTTCGGATGTAGTAATCAAATCTTGGCTCGCCGATTAACTGTGACAGTCAGTGCAACCCTTGGGTAATCTTAAAGAACGACGTCGTGTCGGTGCCGCCAACACAGACATGAAAAAAACAGAAATCCTTCGTGAATTATTTTTCATGTTTGTGTTGGCGGCATTGACACGACGGCCATTTTAGATTAACCCTCCAGAGACGAGAGCTTTTTTTCGATAAAAAAAATATTTTGTAACCCATATTGAAATCACGGATAACTAAAAATGCAAAGTCCTTGTACAGAAACCCCGCATGACTATATGGTCATGCTCATCCTTTTATTACCATGTAATATTGTGTACGGACAGTAGTAAGGACGAGTGTAACCGTATGGACATGCAAACATGCGGGGTTGAAATATAGCTAAACGTGATATTTTTAAATATATTGACAATTTGACTTCTTTAGATCAACATAATTTCAATTCAAATATATTAGCAAAATAACTATTAATAATTTGATGTTTTGATAAAAAAAATAGCTAACAGTTTCAAAAAGTCCATTAAAAAGAACGGAAATTTAAAAAGTCGCATGTGCTTTTGGTGGCCGTTTCTGTTCCCGCGGCTGATGATTAACTGAAGTCTGTACTTTTCTTAACCAAATATGAGTAAAAATAACGATATTCAGGTAGAAAAGGGATGAATAGTGGGATCAATAGACAACGGTGTTGACTGTGACCACATGGTCACGCTCGTCTTTGGAGGGTTAAACGTCAAATGCCTCACGACGTCGATCTTTAAGATTACCGACCCTTGTACAAAAAAGCTTGGAAACTTCTGGCTTATTCGATCCGACATATCCGGCAGCGAAATCCAAAATTTTGAACTAGATCAAAGTAAATAATGTTGTGTTTTCAATTATTTTCTTTTATTAGTGTGAAGACACATATGTGACGCGTTTTGGGGGTGACACGCAACACGCGACTCGCGACACTCTTGTGACGCCTTGTGGCACATCTCGACACACAAACTCAACGTGCGGTACCATAATGGTACCGCAAAGCAAGAAACATGGACTATGACTAGAGACACGTATCTTTGACAGTTTTTATTTTAGCATTTAGAGCAGTAAAACAAACTAATTTTAGCGTCATCTATTTTTATTGGACTTCAATTTTAATTAAAAATAACATTTAACACTTTGCACTCTCACTAGATTTACTCAATACCAATAGACTACTCTGGGTCCAGATTTTACTCATATTACCAGCAAATTGAATACGGTTTTGAACAAAAAGTCAAACGTATTTTTGAGACAATCTGTGAAGCTTCAATGGTGACCATAATAACGCGTATCATATTTGGGATAATTTTCTTCGAAAACATAATTAAATTCCACTAATTTGAGCTAAAATATTCACTTAGCTATCAATTAATAATTAAGCCCCTGGAAATATTTCGGGAAATACCAAAAATAAAGCTCCAAAGAGACCGACTACCCGGTGGCGGATTAAGCACTTTGGAGGCCTCAGACGCAATAAATTTTGGAGGCTCTGCTTTTTTAATAATATAAAAGTGCTTTTATATAATATATGCTATCTTCGAGGCCCCCAAGATTTGGAGGCCCCAAGCGCGCGCCTCTTGCGCTTATGGGATAATCCGCCACTGCGACGACTACCAATGGCAGTATACCGGCTATGCGAGCAAACTAGAGGCTGTCCCGATTTTTGATTTTCCTCTGCCGAAATCTATTGTCCTAACTCAACTATCATGAATAGCGTAAACTAGCAGTGTATGAATTGACATGAATAATTTTTCAGTTGTAACGGTATGCAATTAAAAGCGCGACTCCGGAAACTTACTTGCTACTTAGCTTGTGTACTTGCTAGTTACTATTCTTCATTGCTACTTGGCAGTAGAGTTATCACAGTCATTCTACAATTTCAAACAACACTGTGGCAGAGGTGTGTATCGGTCGGTTCGCGGCGAGATCTCGGGTCCATAAATATGTTAATAAAAATAGCACCTTTTTTATTCGATAATCTTTTTATTGTATCATAACGAAGACAATATGTCCTCAATGCAGTGGTATAGGAAGAGGTCCTGCCGCCCCCAATATGTAATCTAATTTTGTTTTTGTATCACTTCTACCATGTTTCATCTATGAACTATGCGTTTTAAATACAGGTGGTTAAATGCTCCATAACAGCGGTGACGCCGCAACCGAGTAGATAAAAACAAACGACTTGACTATCAGTTACAAAACCAGTCAAATTTAATCAACGACACTATATTTAAAATTCTTCTTCTTCTTTGGGTATGTTCGCTCCCTATGTGGAGCATATGGCCGCCACGCGGCACCTCCATGTTTCCCTCTCACCCGCCAATTGCTTTGCTTCCTCCCATGACATGCCAGCATCCCTCAATTCCGCCGAGTACATCCTATGGAAAGTACCCGATGGACGGCCGGGACGCCGGAATCCCATCGGTCGAAAGAAGAGGCAGGCAGGATTGAGGCTTTCCGGAGGCTTCCGCAGCACGTGATCCAGCCAGTTTCAACGTCTCTCCATAACCACCGACGTGACGGGACGCTGTCTTGGACGCAAGCAACAGATGTTCTCGAAGCTCAGTATACGGTTTATCTGAGTCTTCGTCAGGTGCCATGATTCGCAACCGTAAAGCAGTAGCGGCCGAATGCAAGCGTTGAATAAGTGGCATTTGGTTTTAATCGAGTACAGCTGTGTGTCCCAGAAAGTCCGCATTAAGTTGAATTTGGCTCCAGCCATTCCTAAACGAATGGCGAGCTCTTTTTTTTGTACTGCCGTCTTCGGGGATATGTACAGCTTCAGATACTTCGGCGTACGTATATTTACAATAATGAAATAATATTGCCGCGGCACTTTAGTTTTATAGCACTGCTTTTAATTTCATCTACACTTGCAAGTGTGTCGGTTGAAGGATCGCTTTCGAGCTCTCTGCACTCGGCCCAGTAAAAAATAATAATCAATGAAAAAGCATTATGATTGAGAAACGTCGTTCGTTCTGCAGGCCTAGGTGGAAATTGCGAAAGGCGATTCAGAAATGAAAATTTCTCTATTTTGAAATAAATTGTTGTTATAGAAACGGCACACAGATTAGCATCAGTAATTAAAAAAAAATCACTTCCTTTATGTACTGTTTATTGTCTCAAAGCGCGAAATGTTGCATACCACCTTATTATTTTCTTTTCGACTTCTACCGTGACTCAATACAAAAAAAGAACACACATCATAAAATGGCTGACATGAGTTAATTAAGTGTCAAAATATATTTACTCATATGACTTACATTAGGCATGAGCAAGGTTTCCTAGTTTTTGGGATAAATCGTAATTTATTCTGTCTCCATTTGAGGGGTCGGACCCAATGGCGGCCGGTTAATGTGGCATTAGATCAATGCACCCCTTGTATATGCAGGGGCGGTTATATTTCATGAAATAATATTCAAACATAACGTTTATACCATTCAATCATTTTAAATTATTCATGTATTTATTATTGTCTAGATTAGTGTCTATAATAAATACATGAAGAATTTAAAATGAGGGAATGGTATGAAAATTAACGGTGATATATAATATATATTTTTAATTGAATAACTGAATACTAGACACTTAAGCAGTGGCGGTTCGTGACCTAAAATCTTGGGTGGGCTAGAGAAAAGTTTGGCATTGTATATTATTTACGAAAATGTTTCCACTTCACCTTATACATTAATCTACAATCAAATTAACAAATACTACGACACTACTGCAAAGCATAAATTAATATATAATAAAATCAAAGCGAATATAATAAAATCAAAGTAAGTATGAAATAAAGAATAGTAAAAACTGGACCTCAAATTCATCTCCTTCAAATATGAAGTGAACTACCATGTTTTGTTTCATACAATACAACTTGTCTCTAAATACAACGAACTCTGATGTTTATTTTTTAACGAACAGAGGTTGGTACGAGTGATTTTGTATGTATGGGCTAGTTTGATATTTAAAAAAATTATTGGCATTACCTCTTATGATATGATGTAATATTTGTTTAAATATACTTTTATAAGAATAAAAGAAGTAATTGTATTGTGCAAAGTAATAGATCGAATTAATAATTGTTGTTTATATTATTCCAGCGGTTTCGGACAGCAGGTGTTATTTGGAGAGTGGTGGCTCGGTGGAGAGCTTCTTTGTCAGCGAGGATCTTCCTGTTGGCTCAGTCGTCGGTAAGTTTTTTTCTCTACTCATCGTCAGTAATAAATATGTCCAATACCAGTTAATTTGTATAATATGTGAATAAACCTATTGGCTTGCGCAATATGCAGCATCAATCTTATCAACACGAACTTTTGAAAAGATCGCAACAGAAAACAACCAATTATAATTTTGTAGGTATCAGTGTATAAAATACAATAAATTCAATAAGATTTTTCAATAGGAATACTCGGCATCCACGGGGACCCTCGAGAACTGGTCGGTAACATTGCATTGAGTCTCAAAGAAGCTGATAGTCCTGTCAGAATAGCTCCTGGGACTAAAAATCTGACGTTGGCGAGGCCTCTGGATAAGGAAGGAGTCCTAGGGCCATCTTCGGTGTATGTTAATGTTATATGTGACAGAAAACGAACAACAGATCCTGTAAGTGGTAGATTATTGTATTCATTTATAACAGTGGTGCACAAGCTTTTTGCAAGACTGGCCAATTTTTCCTTTTTCTAATTTTTCACAGACTGCAGAGGGTAAAAGCGTTGAAAAATAATGATTTATTATACTAAACGATATATACATTTTATGTATTGTTTTATCAGCTACTTCAATCACTCTCCACTGATGGAACTTAGTAGTTAGATTTCTAACACTGCATACTGGTAGCAAGCATTTCGATGTCGAGCTTAATGTTGGTGGTTGCTATCCTCAGTACAGCGCTGAGGTCATCATTGTTTAAGCTGTTTCAAGGGCCACAGCAAATGCCATTTTGGGCCGCGGTTTGTGCATCACTGATCTATTAGATCAGCCTTTTGTAATGCTCTTGGCGACACTCGAAACAATTTTTAATTAGTTTTATGTATGCATATATTTATTGTTATAAATTATATTATTGCCAGGTCGGTAGTGCTGTTGTCAATATCGTTGGCTTCCATGACGGATCTCATGGATACAAATAGCAGTACGATCAGCATTTTTTCAATTGATTTATGGATGTCATGTCCTAACTTTATTCTGTCTATCTCTTCTCTTTTTTAAAATAAGAGAGGTTGAGCAACTGAGTAACAAGCATTTCTCGTAGAAAAAACATTTGTTGATATACTTCCAATAGGAGGCCATATGCTCCACATTTAGAGCGGCCATTAATTAACATAAATACACCATAAATATATTGTTACACAATTCAAATAATATGAGATTAAGAGTTGCTGCAATACGAGCGCTGCAAAATAATATTGTCTTATCCTTTTTTAATTTTTTTAAAATGAGAGGATAAGCAGTGATCTGATGCTGCTTATTTGTTTCCAGGGTTTCGAAATTCCTGTATCCATCCGTGTAACAGACGCAAACGACAACGCCCCTGAATGGATAGGTGCTCCTTACCGATTGCGACTGGGTGAGGTAACAGCCCCAGGTACGAGAGCTCTGCAAGCCGCCAGAGCCACTGACAAAGACCAGCAGGGGCCTTTCTCTACTGTGGAGTATAGAGTGCTGCCAGGACCACATGCCGTAAGGACATTATATTTTTAATTAAGTATATTTACAGCGATTATACTTTATGAGTTTGACCAGTTAGTGGATAGGTCAAGATGCAAATGTCGCTCTATGAAGCAGGACGCTGAAAACATCTTATGGGAGTGTCGCTTTATGCATGAGGAGAGGGATGAGCTGCGTAAGTCGATCCAACTGTCCATATCAAATAATGCAAATTACAAGGACTCTAAGAAATTTGCAGTTTCATTCGGACAGCAAATTGATTTGAACTCATAGAAGCTATGGTTTATTAAATTCAGTGGTTTCAAATTTCTTAAAAATTGGTCCATTGAAAAAATGTTTGAAGGTTCACAGACTCTTTTATTAAAAATTAAGAAAAAAAATACTATTATTTAAAGAAAGTTGGGAGCGTTAAATAATTTACTTTCATTTATCTTTAAATCGTTTCTCTCAGTCCGAGAGGGCAGTGCTTCCCAAAAAAAATCATACCACGACCCCCTTCATACAAAATATGTTCTGCCGCGGCCCCTGGAGAAAACCTGTGGACCCAAGGTAGGGAAACACTGCCCTAGGGAACTGTGTTTGTACCGTGGAACCGTGTCGTTGATATAGAGCTATTAATTTTACGTATACTTAAGTGCACTTTGCAAAGTTTTGGGCAGATGCTCCTAAAACACTCCCAGTCAAGGAAAAAAGGAAATACACTTATTGTTTGATATGCCACTGAATCCTGCCGTGTATAATCAACAAATAGGAATGTAGTGGTGGTTGAAGGAGGAGGGCAAGTATATCACTATACAAGCAAAAATTTGCAAGTAAAACGTAAAATTTAAACATACGTTTCCTCTTTCTTGTAAAAAAAAAGGGAATCAATTTAACAAAGCAGTGTTGCTACAGCTAACATTATTTATTCCCCACTGACTAATAATTGTAATATAATAAATTTATGATTGTTTCAGGAATATTTCTCTTTCGTCAACTCACTGGAAGGTACGCTGGTTCTGCGGAAAGCTTTAGACTATGAGACCCTACCTAATTTTACGATAGCATTAAGGGCGCAGGACCAAGGAACACCGCCAAAGCATACAGACACACTCTTACACGTTGAAGTACTCGATTCCGACGATCAAAACCCAAAGTTCCTAGATGATAGATACTCTGCCGTCCTGCCTGACGGAGTCAATAAGGTAAGAAATTATGTGAATGTTATACTCCTAGTAATTATTACGCAACAATCAATCTAACAATAATCTAAGCTAAGCTTCGGTTATGTCAAAGATTGGTTAATGTTTTACCAACGACAACCTGCTGTAGCTTCACATTTAGCTTGCTAAAGACATCATACATAACAGCAGTGTCAAACCCTGAGTCAGAAGTTAGAAAAGGCTAGCAACATATCGGAAGTAGTTTTTAGCACCGTAGGGGAAGTGTTAAAAATGAGAGGTTAAGCGACTAAGTAACAAACAGTTCTCGTAGAAAAACTTCTGTTGAGATACCTCCATTAGAAGGCCTTTTTCTCTACATTGAGAGCGGACATGGATAAAAAAAAAAGCCTAAAAAATTTCATACCACGGCCCCCTAAATCTGAAAAAAATAACCGGAAGAAACCTGCGGCCCCCAATTTGGGAAGCACTGTACTAAATTGTGAATATTGAAATGAGTAACAGAACGTTGGTAATGCGAGAGCTCATATATGATGCAGCAAGTGGATAAATCCAATGTTATTCATGATTGTATTATATTTGTCTTTTCGCCCTGAGTTGATCTCTGGCTACTTTAAGTTTATTCAAACGTGCTTAAAATTATGTAATGTTATACTCCGATTTCAACTGTCAATTAATGATGATGTATTTGCACATTACAGGGAACGAATGTCGTCATATCTCCTCGTGAGATTTCAGCGATAGACCAGGATGTCGGGATCAACGCACCGCTTTTTTATTCCTTCAACATCGACCATCCCAGCTTTGTCATCAATCGTGACTCAGCCAGGGTAACCGTTGCAAGAGACATCACCGACGACGACCTCCTTATGCCTGTCACGTTGGTCGTCAGGGTATGACATTCTGCAATTAATGACATATTATTTAAATTTGATATTATGAATACTTACATTGCTCATTTTATCTACATATGGGGACGGGGCATGGTTCCGGTGTGGGGTTCAAGTGCTTAAATCCCAAAACAAACACTTTCATTAAATGAATTTTTAAATTAATTTATGAATTTGTACTCAAAGTCGTGGATGACTGTCTAAAACTCTCTACCACCAATTAAATCCTAAAACAGGAGAGTAATTAGAGCGATAAAATTAACCACTAGTCCAGTCATAGTCTTATTCTCTTTAAAAAAAAAAGAGGTTTAGCGAGTGAATTGTTAACATATGGTTCTTACTAGGAGAAGACATTGTGAAAAAATACTCATAATCAGAATGGTATAAATATTTTTTAGGTTGATCGATTTAGGTATCGAACCTATATACATATCGAATGTGGAAAGGAAAAAGGACGTAGCCCACAGTTTTTTCAAAACAACTTTTTTTCGATAATCACAATGTATCAAACTTGATACACGTTCTATCAAAAGGATGTAAGCTGCGAATGCCGAATTAATATCTAAATTTAGCTTTTAAGTTTGAAAAAATATGAGCTTGTGATAATTGAAACCAAGAATAAAAACTGAAAAAAAGGTTTTTCCTAGACAATTTCTGTAATTAATATTAGATTATGTCAATTAAACATCAGTTTAGAAGTCTCCGTACACTTCAAGGGTGTGTATTTTTCATAATTTGCATATGGCCCAAAATCATCAAAACACGTTTTTTGCACCTCCTGTAAAATTTGATATGTGTGGGTTACGTCCTTTTTTCTTTCCACAGTCGATATAATAGTCAGTTTTGAGATGTAACTTGATTTTGATATTAGATTCAATTTAAAAAAACATACTCAATATATAATATAATGAAACTGTTTTTTACTTACGTTTGAAACATATTTCACGTAAAAAGTTCCCGAAAACCGTCACATTGCAAATTGTGACACTATTTACAATCACAGCGACTTCAAATCACCACACAGCCATAGTGTCCCATTGGCCTTGTAGTGATGAGTTGACGAACTATAGAGATGACATTTGCTTAGAAGACATAATTTTATGTTTGAAATTTAACTACACTTCATCTCGTAAATGGTTACGTTGTGTTGTGACACTTTTCTTGCAGGGGTGTGATATGTTAAGTAATATCACTAAAACATCTCATTCTTGAATTCAAGATAACTGTATGTAAAATATGTTGTTTCAGGCAACCCAATATGATAATCCAGACAGGTACGCCTTGGCAACTCTCACCATCAGCAAGCAATCAGTGGCGCGGCAGGCCGTCCACTTCTCGCAGAAGAACTACTATGCAACAGTTTTGGAAAATCTACCTGTCAACTCGGTGCTAATGACACTCAACACGAATAGACCTAGAGATAGAGTAAGAGAAACTATTGTATTACATATCGACTGTGGAATGGAAAAAGGACGTAACCGACAGTTTTTTCAAAACAGCCTTTTTTCAATAATCACAATGTATCAAACTTGATACACATTCTTTCTAAAGGATGTAAGCTGCGAATGCCGAATTAGTATCTAAAGTAAGCTTTTAAGTTTTAAAAAGAGATGGACTTGTGAAAATTGAAACCAAGATAAAAGACTGAAAAAAAAAGGTTTTTCCTAGACAATTTTTTAAATTAATATCAGATTATGTCAATTAAACACCAGTTTAGAAGTCTCCGTGCACTTCAAGGTTGTGTTTATTTCATAATTTGCATATGGCCGAAAATCATCAAAGCGCGTTTTTAGTGCTTCCTGTAAAATTTGTTATGTGTGAGTTACGTCCTTTTTCCTTTCCACAGTCGATATATTATATGGGCCCTCTAGAGGTGAAGTCAGCCAACTTGTAAAAGTATTTTTTTTTTTTGTATTTACTCTCCTTAATGGAAATTCTAAATGTTTTTGACATATATATAATTTTTACTGCTGGTATTTATTTTATATGGTTATTTATTTTATTTAACATTGTAAAAGATTGACAAATTATAAATTTACAACTTTTACAATAAAAAAGAAACAGAATACAATTCAATAGAAAAAATAGTTTTAAAATTGGTAAGGAAGTCAACTGAGTAAGCTCCGATAAACTCTACTTTAATACATAAAAAATAGCATTCGTCGGAACTCACCACTTGTCCACTTGGAATATGTCGACATCCGAAGCAATATTGTTAAAAACCGTTAAAGCTCTCATCAGTGGAATCCTCATTGGTAAGCTGGTTCTACACCTTGGGAGAACAAACAATTCATGTCCACGATTTCTCAAATAATAATCAGGAACATTTAACTTCACATTCTCAAGAATGGTGGAATTCTCAGTTTGGCCTCGTGTAAGCCGAAAGTAATATATAAATTAATATCAAATTTGCAATTATTTCACACGTCTTCGTTAAATAGCGGTTAAAAACAGAAATTAATTTACTTATAACACATAAACCTGACTTCATTGTTTTCCAATTAGCCAAAGCAATTGTCAATAATATGTGAATTAAATGTAATCAAATTTTTTCTCCATTTCAGAGCCTCAAATACTTTGTGTCCGACAGAAAGTTCCTAACAAAATTCGCCATCAACACAGCTGGAGAAGTGGTACTGCGGAAGAATTTGGATTACGAAGTTGACGACAAGTATACGTTTCAAGTTATGGTGACCGATGGACAAGCTGTAAGTCAATAATTAAAATATTTTGAAGCCATCATATTCAACAAATATGAATTGAATGAATTTTTAACAACTTATCACGCCTACTAGATTGGAAATCGCTGAATTAAATGTTATAAATAAGGTCATAAAGTGTATATCACTGTAATAATTTATAATTGCTTTTGATTTTCAGAATGATACTGCCACCATCAATATAACCGTTTTAAACGTAAATGACTGGGATCCTCGTTTCCGATATCCTCAATACGAATTTTTTGTGACTCCTACATCAGGGTTGGAAGAAACCGACGGCAGAAGTGTAGGCAGTCTCTCCAGTAGCGACTTAGGACGAACTGCAGGTTCAGGGGCAGCTGTGCGCATTGGTAAAGTTGAGGCAGCTGATGGAGACAAAGGAGATATCGTTTCTCTCACGTTAAAAGGGGCTGATGCTAGGTGAGTTGGAAAAACTGTATTAACTTTTTATTACCATGTCCGCTCCCAATTTGGAGCATATGGCCTCATAATGGAAGTATCTCGACGAAAGTTTTTCTATGAGAACTGCTTTTTACTCAGTTACTCAACCTCTATTTCTTTCGAAGAGAGTAGAGATAGAAATTATAGGGCTTGGACAATAGTGGTTATCTTATCGCTCTCGCCACGCCTCATTATTTTAAGAAAGGAATAGTAGGAGGAAATCAAAAACATCTATGCCTTTGAATAAAGAAATTGATAAATCGATTTAAAAAATGCTGTTCGTACTGGGATTCTGTGAGATCCATCACCCAAGCCTACGGCGTCGACCACTGCACTACAGACCTGACCATTAATTATTATACTATCTAGAAACAGCCAAATAATCATTGAATCCAATCAATCAAGTATATGAAAAAAAAGTTAACAAGTTTATTTAATAATGCATGTAATGTTTTTAATATTAGGGGGACCGAAAAGAAATCCATTATTTTAACATGCCTTGTTTGAGATTAGTCTGTACCTGAACACGGACACGTCAACATCTGTTTAAGTGTTCCATTCGATAGTAGTACTACTCGGCATTATTTTTTTGGGTCATAAATTTTTTTTTATTGTTAAGGGCAAAATGAGCAAGCACATAAGGCATTTTATGCTACTTTTTTACGATCAAGGCTGGAGTGTGACCAAGACAACAAAAAACTATTATACTAGCCAGACTTTGGTCCTTCTGATTTGTATCTTTTTCGATCGATGGAACAATTACTTAAGGATGAAAAAAATTAAAATGTACAGGAGGTTGAAAATTACTGGTATATACATTTCAACTCAAAATCTGGAAGTTTTTACAGAAAGGGAATTGAAAAGTTGCCTGAAAGATGGCAAACAGTCCTAGATAGCGATGTAGATTATACATTATAACAAATAAAAAAATCTGTTAAAAATAAATCAGTAAATGTTCATGATGTTAAAATAATGGATTCCTTTTCGGTCCCCCTAATACATATTATATTGATTTGCTTGAAGATTAACTTGTATATCATCGGAATACCATATTTTATTAAATTTAACAAAATTCTATATGTAAAACAATTTGGCTTATTTATTTATCAAATTAGGTTACACATAATGATTATTCTATCTCATCTTTATTGCTTCTAAAGTGTATCATTTTTAAATTACCCTGGGAGACTTGTCTTTTAGTTAATACTGCGAAATTAATTTTCAGCCTCTTTCAAATTGATGAACAAGGTGAAATAGTCCTACGAGAAAACGCGCTGGCCCTTGTAAACTCTTCAGTAGTACACATCGTAGCTATGGCTACAGACTCAGGAACCCCTCCAAGACAAGTAAGATACTGGTTATTACACTGATATGAATTTTGATATATTTATCGTTGGTTTTGATATAAAACAGCTATTCAATGCAAATGTAATACATTATAATATCGACCCGTAATAAATAGGCAGAAAATCGTAACTGTTTATTTTTAAATTTTACAGGAGAAGGTTTTTTTTTTAATTAAGTTCGATAAACGAATTCCTTAAATGTGGTTAGTAAATAATAATGTTATATGGTCAATGCCTTTCCTGAAATTATAATAAAATTGTCTAACTACTTTCAGTTCTCTAGATCATTATTTCTCAACCGGGGTCCACGTGAAACAAACGACAACAAGTCAAAACACTAAAATGCACAGGCCCTATATCGTAATAAAAGAATGTGTGTCAGATTTGTTTTTGATCAAGTCAATTAATAATTGAAAATTTTACAGTCATCGGTACCTGTGATAGTCCATTTCTCCGAAGAACTGATGTCTTCCACGAACGTGGCGTCTCTTCGAGGAAGTAGCTTACTGCTCATCATTACGTTCGGGACAGTCCTTGGACTATTAGCACTTGTTATTATACTGCTTCTTGGATATATTTACAAAGTGTAAGTAACAATTTTTTATTAAAAAAAATTGTTGTGGCTAGAATCGTTGGCCATATTGAGTTAAATACATTTAAGTTTATAATGAATATTGACAATTTGATACTAAATTAGTAGTAAGCATGTTAACATTCAAAAGTATTTCATATTTACAGTAAGCGTCCTAAATCAACACTCGGTAACAAAGTAGGATCGTCTGGGTTTGTCCATCATGAGAAACTTCCACCACCTCACTCTGTTAGTGGTGCGGGTACAGGTATTCACACGCACACCGCAGCTGGTTCACTAGGAAATCTTACTTCGCCGATGGGTATGCTTACAATCTCAATTCATTGATGGATTATCAATACTTAATCTATATAAAATACAAATAATTGATGATTCCAAATCCTAAATGCTGTAGAAAATTAAAAGATATAAAATATTAAAGTATTGTTTGTAATTAGGAGGCACATCAGGATCTTTGCTAAGCGTGAGCGCCGGAGCCAGCACGATCCTAGCAAACTCAACAAGTAGTCTGAATATGAATGGAAACCTTCAAGAGCATGATCATCATCAAATCGGTGTTGGTCCAGGGGCGGGGTTTTCAGAAGGCAGCGGCCCAAGCACACTTCCAAGAGGTAAACAAATATATGATTCTTCTTTGACCATATTTGCTCCCCCATATTTCCCTCAGTTCTTCCGGGTACATTACATGGGTAGTACCCGATGGTGATCCGAGGCGCTGGAATGCCAGGATTAAGGATTTCTGGAGGCATCCACAGCACGGGACCCAGCCAGTTCCAACGTCTCTCCATAACCACTGACGTGACGGGGCGCTGTCTTGTACGTTCCTTAATCTCCAAATTTCTCACAAAATCAAACCATCTCACATCCATTATCTGACGCAAGCATTTGTTCTAAGCTCAGTATACGGTTTTCGTCACGTACTATGTTTTGCTACCGTAAAGCAGAACTAGTAGAATGCAAGCGTTGAACAAATGGCATTTGGTAATATATTATACAAAACTTTAAAAACTAGGCATTTCACAAATGCCAACCGTTTCTCTGCTCGCTCGCTAAATGTAATTCACCTTTTCACGCTCAATATTTCAAGATTTAATTAGGCAGTAATAATACCGTAACTCTCTGTTATCGAGTGATGAAAACTTTGCCTTAGCAATCTTAGGGATTATGAATAATATGTATTGAATAATATGTAAGATTCTTTTTTATTATATTCTATTTTTAAATTAACCCTCCAAGGACGAGCGTGACCATATGGTCACAGTAAACACCGTTGTCTATTGATCCCGCTATTCATCATTTTTCTACCTGAATATCGTTTCACTCATATTTGGTTAAGAAGGGTACATACTTGAGTTAGTCATCAGCCGTGGGGACAGAAACGGCCGCCAAAAGCACATGTGATATTTTGAATTTCCGTTTTTTTTAATAGACTTTTTGAAACTGTTATTTTTATCAAAATATCAAATTATTTATAGTTCTTTTGCTAATATATTTGTTTTGAAATTATGTTGATCTAAAGACGTCAACTTGTAACTATTTTTAGAAATTTCACGTTTAGCTATGTTTAACTCCAAATGTTTGGGTGCCCATACGGTCACGCTCGTCCTTACTGCTGTCCGTACACAATATTACACGGTAATGAAAAGATAAGCATGACCATATAGTCATGCAGGGTATCTATACAACGACTTGGCTTTTCTTTTTAAATTTTTGTTAGGAATAACTTTTGTTATCCGTGATTTCAATATGGCTTAAAAAATAGTTTTTTAATCTAAAAAAGCTCTCGTCTCTGGGAGTTAAAAAAAATACAGTGTTTATAAGCCAAAGATAAATGCAAATAAAATAAAACTGTCACAATCTTGAGTCTATAAATAAATACAGTGAAACCTCGATTTTACGTTTTCCAAGGGATCCTGGAAAAAAAACGGTAATTGCGGGAAACGGTGAATGCGGGAAAGCTTCAAATAATAATAAACAAGTAAAATCTTATAAATCCATTTATTTATTAGTTACTTGTACATACTGTCCTTTATGCTAGTTTGTTTCTTTGTTGTTTGGCACTTTAATCGGAACAAAGACGCCTCAAACTCGCATACTTTTCTAAGAGCGGATTCATCGATTTCTTTGGAATAGAAAAATAATTTTATTTTTTCGAAGGCCAATAATGCTTGTGTAAATGTCGGAATAGGTTCGGTATTATGGTCTTCGCCATCTTCTTCTTCACTGCTGTCATTAGTTGCATCACATAATGACTCGATTGTATCAAAGACACAGGTAGCTAGCTCACTGTAAAGCACTGGTACAATTTGGAGGGTAATAAACTACCTTGATGTTCTTAAGAAATGAAGTATCTCGAGGATGGGCGGCACAATTGTCTATTAGTAGTATTTTACGCCCCTGAGCACTAATTGAGGAATCGAAATTCCTCAAGAAAGCCATAAAAATATCGGTGTTCATGCATGCCTTCTTGTTGGCGTGGTATTTTACGGGAAGTGTTTTTATATTCTTAAAACATCGAGGTTTCAGCGATTTTCCTTCTTCTTCTCAGCTGAGTTTTAGTTTTCTTTATGGGTGGCGGCATTTTAGTTTCAATTTGGAAAAAAAAATGATACGAGATGTGAGGCAATATTGAACGCAACTGACTTGTACGAATCCAGCTACGCGACCAAAAAGTTTGTATGTACAGGAATTATTATTATCATGAATTTTAAACAATTCTACATTTGCATCATAAACAATAATACGCGTGTGGTGGATTTCAACCCAAAAAAATAGCACAAGCGTCCAATGCGTCTAACATGTACAGTGCATTCCAACGTGTCTAGACATAAAACCTGCACTCGGCTGTCAAACTTACTTGCTGATATATAGAGAAATAAAAATGCAATAAAAACGGTCAATCAGGATAATATTTGTGACGGGACCAAAATATTTAGACGGTTTATCGAGGAAATCGGTAAATCGGGGAACGGTCAATGCGGGATTATTTAACATTGTTCTTATGGGAGTTTGACGGGACTATAAAAAATAAACGGTCCAGCCGGGAAAACGTATTATGCGAGAACGGTTGATCGAGGTTCCACTGTATATCGCTAATTAAGATTTTTTTTGTTTTTTTCGTAGGTTTTATATTAACCACTTGAATACTGCGCAAATAAATCATTAATATGTCCCAGAGATACTGTGTGTTTTTGAGAAAAATAATTATAAATACATATGTTCCGGACAGCTGTGTCCGCTTGGTATTCAAGTGGTTAAGTGCAAAATGTGGTTTTTTATTTACGTGATAGTAAAAATAAATAAATATTAAATCTATCATCATATTTATGCCATATGTCAGTCATTAGGAAATGCGATTTTTCCTGACTTAGAGCTAAAATATTGTATCCCTATAATTCATAATATTGAGAAAACTGAATTTGAAAGTTTGCATCATTTCCGAAAATAATCAAAGACACTGATTCGGACTATTGCAAGCTATGATTATAGGGCTCCAACATTTTTAGGGACAACACCTCCCACTGTCTTGATGAATTTTGTCATCCTATATATGACACGGTTTCCCAACATTTTTAGAGTCGACCCTCTCCACTGTTTTGATGGATTTTGCCATCCTATATGTGACACGGTTTCTCAACATTTAAAAAAATCCATTTAAAGAATTAATTCAGAATAGTCCTTATGGTTTATTCGATAAATAATAATGAGAAATTGATTTTTCACGCCAGTAAATTTCTGATTTTAGATAATGCAGAAAAAATCCCCTGTTGAGGGGAAAGGGCATATAGTAATAAATAATTATTACAACATTTAAAATTGCGCTCTTTCCAGGTATAATGTGCCGCGCGTCGCAGCGTCATCCACCAAACCGACTTACTGCAGGCACGGCAAACTCAGGAGGAGCAGCCAACGGAAACGTCGCCGGCGTTCACACCCACAATCAAAACTCGACTACCCACAACCACAGCCAAAGCGTGGGCCATAACAAAGTGGGGGTGCCGACCCCACCGCCTCCCATGATGGTGATGGGATCGCCCAGTTCACAGTCGCACAGGGCAGCTCTGGCTTCAATGAGTGATCACCTGGCTGGGGCGGGGGGCGGGAGGTCAGGAGTAGCCTGGCCGGCGGCTACTATACCTGCGAGGGTTAAAAAGCTCAGCTGGGATGACGATGATCCAAAGGTGATTATTAAGATATTTTTGACTATGTTCTTGAAGGTCAGACATGTAAGGAACTGTATGCAAGGATGTGACTAGGAATTGCAATACCGGACATACAGTGGCGGCCGGTCATTGTGGCATTGGATCAATGCACCCCTTGTATATGCAGGGACGGTTACGATGTTTTGTTTGAATATTATTTCATGAAATATAACCGTCCCTGCATATACAAGGGGTACATTGATCCAATGCCACATTGACTGACCGCCACTGCGGACATATATATCAATTTATTGATTTCTGTTCGAAGAGATGTGTGTGTTTTTGATGTCTGAAAATTCCTTTCCACCCTTCCGATGCTTCAATAACTGGCGTAGCAAGAGCGATTAGTTAACCACTAGTCCGGTTTTAGCCTTATCCTTCTATTCCCACTACTCTCTTTGGAAAAGAAAGGTTGAACGACACAGCTCTTGTAGAAAAACTTCTGTTGAGATACCTCCATTAGGAGACAATATGCTCCACATTGAGATCAGACATGGATTAAAAAAAAAGTAATAATAATCTATTTTTATTTTCAGGGTGAAAATGGAGAGATCCTGAGTGACCCATCGAACCCTCTATCGGCAGAGCATCTTAACCTAACAGTCTACTTTTAGAAAATACATTTACCTATGAGAGCAATTGAGAAAATATACGCACAACTGTTATTATATAGATAATAATTATGTTTAATAATTGTATAATGAAGCTTTATATTCAAAAATTGTTGAACAATTTAATAGTGTTTTCCTATTTATTTGAGATAAGAGAACGTACCAAGAAGCCAGTGGCGTAGCTATAAGTTTGGGACCCTCTTGTAAATGTTACGCAGGTCCCCCCCATGCAATTTTTACATTGAAGATGCAAAAATTTGGTTCCCTCTTTTTGCTGGGCCTTCATGCGTTGCATGATTGGTATGAGGTGACTATGCTGCTGCAAGAAGAACATTTAAATTATTGAGAGACTTTGGAACTGTCTTGGTTACATGCCTATGCCTCTGGAGAGCTCAACCCTGCTTAACTCTTCTTAAGACTGGTAGGATTTTTAAATAGTGGACAACTATCGGGTAATGTCCGTAGGATTTGCTCGGCGGAATTGAAGGATGCTGGTATGTAATAAGAAGATGTAAAGCAGTTGGTGGATGACAAGGAATTGTGGAACCGCAGTGTGGTGGTCGTTTTCTCAACAAAGTGAGTGAATATAAACTAAGAAGAAGAATAATTTATTTAAATATTTTATCAGTGCATACTTAAGTAATGTAATTATTGCATACGACAACCTTTTTATATCACTTCTTTATGTCTTTTAAAAGAATAATGTTTTTGTTTAAATTTATTGTTTTCATTTAGAGCAGTGTTTACCAAATTGTGGTACGCGTACCCCCTGGGGTACGCGAAGCGTTTCATGGGGGTACGTGGGGAAAACTGCATGGAAGCTGAAGCAAAATGCAGCTTACTTTTATCGGATTTTTTTTTGACGAGGGGTACTCGGTGTTACGAATTTTTTTAAAAGGGTACACATATTTCGTAAGTTTGCGAAACACTGATTGAAAGAGCTGACAATTTTTAAAACAATATTCCTATCGTTAGTCAAACCGACCAAGCATTAAGATTAAGTTAATTTTTACCTGCGTTTCGTTCAATTTAACAACACTCGTCAAACGCTTGTTCTAATACTTCAAAAAAGTGAGAGACGGCGTGCTACAGATAGTGGGGGTATCCGCTCAGCCAAGGAAATAAAAACGGTTTCTATTCACTCGCTGACGTAATATCTCTCACCAGATCGCTAGGTCAAATCCTGTATGTCAGCTCCAGATTGCTTTGTATTCAGCCGAGTTCACTCTCTTAGCCACGTTATTTGGTGGTCTATTAGGAGTTAGATAACGAAATATGATGATGATAAGATTTTTGGCACATGAAATCCATAGACATAATTATATGACATCAATATGAGCTTGTGACACCCCGTTTTCAAGAAAAAACCTTGTAAATTTGAATAGTTGTGTAACACAGTCCAATTACTATTCAATTATAATATTACATTATAACAAAAATATTAAAAACCTTCTTCTAAGTATTATTTTTAAGTGGATTTATGTGATTTATAATTATTACTCAATGTAATTTTATATAAAAATATATTTAAATATTTAAACATAGTAAAATGATGTATAAACTATGTAAATAATTGACTAATTTTAACCAGGTCTAGTAATAAAAAATACCTTGATGATATTTAAATGTTTTCATGCATTACATAGATCAGTGCTTCCCAGATTGGGGGCCGCGGAATTTCTCGGGGGCCACCGCAGAACATGTTTCGTATTGAGGAGGGCCGCGGATTCCTTTTTTTCAAATTTAGGTGGCTGTGGAATGAAAATGTTTGGGAAGCACTGACATAGGTAATATTATAATATCTAAAGATAGATGCATCGATGCTGATCCAAAAAAAATTAAAGTTTAAAATTAATAGACATGCGTTATTTTTCGAATTAGTTAACTGTCGTTAATTTTCTACAAGCACGTATCTTAACTTTTTTCAGTTTTTGATTTTTTGATGTAATGAATTCAGAATTTCAACTTGCACACATTTCTTTAACGCGTATCCCAAAGAAAAAATATGTCAGCTTTATTTTAGCATAATACAAAAACATTGGCAAAAAAATAATTTGGTAAATAACATGGTCACACGCTATGTCTAGCTTGAAGGAGAGAAAAACATGGATAGAAACGTCTTTCCTTCCTAAAGTGATAGCGGTAGAATAAAGTACATTTAAGTGTCTCATAAAAACTTCAGATATGGGGTTGTAGAAAATTACCGACGAAATACTATTTGAGGCATCTAAGATCGAAGGCCCTAAGCGCATGCATCCGCTACTGATTGTACTTGCCTTTATTGTTCTTACCGTGAAGAAGTTTCATTGTAAAATGTAATATAACTATCACTTGTGTCACTATTTGATGGTAAATATTATCATTAAAATAGCGTATTTAATGTTACCGTATAATAAAAAAATCCTTTGTTTACTTATTTAGATGTATAAATTGTGAATAGTTTATAATATTATTTGATTGACTACAAAAACAACGAAGGTTTGTTTAGTTATTTAAGTATTGTATAACTGTAAAATATTTTGAATTAAATAGTAAATAGTTTGTATAATTTGGATAAAATAAATTTCTATAAAAGAATTCTATTACATGTAAAGTTTTACTTTTTATTTATTTATTTATATACACAGAGATTACATTAACTCCAAGTTTAGTGAAGTTTAGTGAACGTACGAGACAGTACTCTTTTATATCCATTGGCGAATCCAGGGGGTGTATGGGGGCCATGGCCCCTCCCAAGGAGAATTTATTTTCCATTTTTCTAATTTATTAAAAAAATATTGATAAATGGGCTCTTTAATTGTTTAGTTTACTATGTTTTATAGAATACATACTTAATTATGTATTGACTATTTTTATATACATGTGTATGTAGATAAATATAATATTTTTAAATCATCTATTTTTGAATGTATTATTCAGAGCTGGGGAGTCGGAGTCGGAGTCGTAGTCGTGAAAAATGAGCGGCTCAATTTTTTTTGAAAAATATATTTAATGATATGTATTTAAACAAAATAGTCAAAAGTGTTAACATTTCATGCTTGGCTGACTAAAGATGATCTGATGGTATACATATATATAAGTTAAAATGAAATTATTGAAAAATTTCCTCGGAGTCGGAGTCGTCAATTATTTTAAAGCTGGAGTCGGAGTCGTCATTTTTTCAAGCGACTCCACAGCCCTGGTATTATTTATGTATCATGTATATTTTCAAATTGAATGGTCCCCTCCGGGAACAATTTCTGGATCCGCCACTGCTTACATCAGTGCTCTTATTGACTTTAAAACTGGCTGGGCAATGTGCTGAGGATGCCTCCGGAAAGCCGTAATCCTGCCTGCCTCTTCTTCCGACTGGCGGGACTAAAATCCGCTCCCAATGTGGAGTATATGACCTCCTAATGAAGGTATCTCAACAAAAGTTTTTCTACGAGAACTATTTGTCACTCAGTTGCTCAATCTCTCTTTCTTTCGAAGAGAGTAGGGATAGAAAGGATGGGGCTAGGACAGGACTAATAGTTAGTTAATCAAATTTCGCTACATCCATTTTTTTTTGAAGATTGAGATGGTGGGAGGGGGGGGATATTTATACATCACAAACATCCATGCCTTTCAACAAAAATCGATTGAAAAAATTCTATTCAAACTGGGATTAGAACCCGTGAGGTCCGGCATGGAAGCCGACGGCGTTGACCACAGTGCCATGGACCTGACCGTACCTAAAAATATTCAAATAAAAGTAGCTGAATCTGCGAAAAAAAAAACTCGTCTAATAGGTAAATTAATAAATTATGCAAGCTTAAAAATTCCAATATTTATAAGATATTCAACACGAACAAAAAAAATATCTTTCATCCAGTGACCCACAAATACGGAGTAATAATATTATTTATAATGAGGTCACAGCTCGAAACTTTCTCAAGCGACGAATTGTTAACGAACATCTGATTTGTGGCGGTCGGTGTATGCCACAGACAAAAATAAAAAATGAATTTAAACGCATAGTCACTTTTGAAAACAGAGACCTACATTTTGACATCAAATGAAGCATAAATAATTCCGGTGACGTTCCTAGGTTATGTGCCGCCCCGAGGCAAAGCTTAAAATAGCACCCTCACTATTTTTCGTATTCAAATTTAAAAAATAACATTTCATATGAATCTTTTTAAACCATAAGAATGTAAGTATATTTTTTTCATTATTTCCTATTATTCAAAGAATACATATCGACTGTGGAAAGGAAAACGGACGTAATACTTATTTTTTCCAAAACAGCTTTTTTCGATAATCACAATGTATACAACTTGACACACGTTCTATCAAAAGGACGTAAGCTGCAAATGCCGAATTAGTATATAAACTTAGTTTTTAAGGTTGAAAAATGAAAGTTTTTTGAAAATTTCAAACAGGTATAGGAAACTAAAAAGGTTTTTCTTCAATAATTAATTAAATTAATAAGTCAATAAAAAAAACAGTTTATCAGTCGCCGTGTACTTCAGGATTGTCTATATTTCATAATTTGCTTTTAGCCTAAAATCATCAAAAAACGTTTTTTGTGTCTCCTGTAAAATTTTATATGTATAGGTTACGTCCATTTTCCTTTCCACTGTCGATAAACAAATATAGAACTTTGAATCCTTTATTCATCTACTTACTCAAAAACTTTACGGAAAAGTTGCTGTCTTTAGTGCCGCCATAGGTAAATGTTATAATTAAGGTGATTATTGCTATACAGTACTGTACAGCTATCGGTCATAATATTATTGCCATTGAACATGTATTTTTTTGTCAAAGACGCATCATATTTATTCTAAGCCAAAGTTGTGTCAAAAAAATCTGTTTTAATTTACCGCTCCTTAGAACTTGCCGCCTCTAGGCAAATGCCTAATCGCCTATGCTCACGGGACGTCCCTGATTACTTCGTTATCCCACTGATTGTGTTCCTAATAGTGGCACGTGTTCGCGTCTTCAGTGTAAAGTGTCTTCAGACTAATGTCTCATTTAGATCAACCGAGTACGCCAAGAGAGTGAACTCGGCCGAATACAAAATAATTTGAACGCGATGCTGTGCACGGGATTTGGCCGAGCGATACGATGAGTGATTCAAGAAAGCACAGTGGCGGATTACACCATAAGCGCACGAGGCGTGACCTTGGGGCCTCTAATCTCAGGGGCCTCAAAATAGCATTTTATAGAGTCTGTACATTTTTGTGTAGTACAAAATCTGTGCTGCTCTGCACTGCACTGCGCTGCGTCGCCTGCGCTTTAGCATAATTTAGCCTATGTTTAGCCCCAGTGACAGATTACCCAATTTTAATTATTTATATTATTTTACGTTGGTTTTTTGACGTTCTTATTTCATTCGAAAAACAGGGCCTCCAAATTGTATTACGCCTGGGGTCTTTCATGTAGTTGATCCGCCACTGTTTTGACTCAAGCCCGCTTCTTATGTGCTTATTTGATAATCTGCTACCGACTAAATATTATAAAACATTTTTATCTTATCCAAACAGATTCAATTTGGTTATACTTGTTGTTTTAATTTCTACTGTATAATTGATTGACTCATTTCCCGGAACTTCTTGGCAATATTATTGGCAACCCTTCTTTTGGGTCATTGAACTACTTTTGTAACAAAAAAGACCGACAATACGGAATTTAGTTTTGGGGGATTCCCCTGTTATGATGTCACTGCGATGAGATTAACTGGTGATACAAAATTTAGTTTGCCATAATAAATAGCTAGCCATTACGTGTCTATGACTGTAATTATTTTATAATGCAATTTTCTAAAAACTTCAGACCGCAGTAAAAAAAACCGGTGCTTTGTTAATAAAAAGGTTAATATCATTTTGATTTTATAATACTCATATGGCCCAGATCCCCACTGTCTTTTATTGTGAAGCGTTGACTGTACAGGGTGTTTCGTAGTTTTAGACAAAATACTCACATCCGGAATGAAGAATTTTTCTAACAAAATATAAAGAGATGCCTTTATTTATTTGTTATATGAGTATTTTTAAAATGAAATATATAAAAATGAATTGTATTTCTTTGCTTATAAGACACACATGTATGTTGTTTTTTTTTTACCATGTCCTCTTCCAATGTGAAGCATATAAATTCCTAATGGAGCTTATCTCAACAGGTGTGTTTCTACGAAAACTACATGTTACTCATTTGCTCAACCCCTCTTTTTTAAAAAAATAACGCAGTAATAAAATAATAGAGCTAGGACAGGACTAGTGGTTACCTAGTCGCTCTTGATAGGCTCCGTATTTAGGATAGGATAGGTGGTTAATTCAATATTGCAAAAGCTTGGACACATTTGATAAATTCAATGATATACTTCAAAAAAATATCTATATATTAATAGTCGATGATGTAATCTGTCTGTCTGTCGGTCCCTGATTTCGCCTTTTCGATGACGTCAAGAAAGACGGTAATTCTCTTATTATTTACTATGTTTCCTTGAGATAAATAATGCTATAAAAACACTATAGTTACTGCTTAAAATATAATAATATTACCTTTGATAACTGTGTTATTCATAGGTTATGTCACAATTAGAGGACGAACAAACAAAGTAATCAAATTCAATCGTATTTTAAAAATGAACTTTAAGTTACCGCCGATTGCCGAATCTATCGAAAATATTATAACTGTTGTTAGTTATTAACACATTATAGGCGGGAAACGTAAAAATACGTTTATCGTGTATTGTCAGTTTTGTTGGTATATTGACTCGTAATTGAATAGTTTCTTCAAAATAACTGCCGCGGCAAGTGACGCTTTTTGACAATAAGCAATAAACCTCATAATTTATTACGCCCTGAATGTTCGTTCACACATAGTATTTTTTTTAAAAGGCGCACATGTTTCTCGAATAATTAGAACATCAGATTTCACACTTCCAGTGATTGTAAATTTGTAGGAATGAGGATTTTATACTACAATTATTTATATAATTGTATGGTATGGATTATTCTTATTTTTTATACAGAATATTTTGAATACTTCATATTGATAACAAGTGGAGTGCTATCTACTAAATTAATAACAGGTTTTTATATTCAGCTTAGAAAAGTAGTGAAATTATGATGTATTCAAAATGTTTTTATTTTATTTTTAATGATTAAATGTCACATATGATTTCTTTGGAAATTTCAGCCGAAAATATTGTTTGCTTTAGAAGTTGTGTTGATTTTAAGAATGTAATATATTTTTGCGCTAATCACTAAAAAACGCCCGCTTTTAAAGAATTAATAAACGGCAAAATAGAACATTTTGTTTATGTACACCGCGTACCAAAGAGATCGAAGCGCATGACGGTATCGATAAAGAAATTCAGTTTGCCTTTGAACGTGAAAGTTGTAACAGTGAAATCAACCCACAATATTCTGTGACTCATCTCGCGCAGGTGAGAAATCCAATTTCGTTTGTTTTAACAATACCATACCGGTTATTTACATACTAATATTGCATTAAGATGATAAATACGAAGTGTGTCAACAATTCGAGCCCTGGGTTGAGAAGTGTCGTATGTCTGAAATTGTCATGCGATAGATGTCACTTTAAAATATTATATTTGTACAAATTGGAGATATCAACTAACATATATATATATAGTTTGAATTAGATCAAAAATAGGGTAATATTTATTAAATATATATCGACTGTGGAATGGAAAAAAGGACGTAGCCCACAGTTTTTTCAAAACAGCTTTTTTTCGATAATCACAATGTATCAAACTTGATACACGTTCTTTTAAAAAGATGTAAGCTGCAAATGTCGAATTGGCATCTAAATTTAGCTTTTAAGTTTGAAAAAAGATGAGCCTGTGAAAATTGAAACCAAGAAAAAAACTGAAAAAAAAGGTTTTTCCTTGACAATTTCTTTAATTAATATTAGATTATGTCAACTTAACACCAGTTTAGAAGTCTCCGTGCACTTCAAGGTAGTATATATTTCATAATTTGCGTGTGGCCCAAAATCAGCAAAACACGTTTTTTGTACCTCCTGTAAATTTGTGGTCGAGTGGTCAACGTCGTTGGCCTCAGTTACGGAGGTCCCGGGTTCGAATCCCGGTACGGACAGTTTTATAAATTGATTTTTCAATCGATTTATGAATATCTGTTCGAAGGCATGGATGTATGTGATGTCTTAAATTCCCCCCTTCCACCCATCCTATCCTATGAACGGGGCGTATCGAGAGCTATTAGCTAACCACTATTCCTGTCCTAGCCCTATCCTTCTATTCCTACTCTCTTTAGTAAAAGAGAGGTTGAGCAGTAACAAGCAGTTTTCGTAGAAACACATCTGTTGAGATAAACTCCATTAGGAGTCCATATGCTCCACATTGGGAGCGGACATGGTTTAAAAAAAATGCTATGTTTGGATTACGTCCTTTTTCCTTTTCACAGTCGATATGTATAATATTAAAATATCGAGACATATACTAAGAATCACATTTCAATCACTAACAAATATCAACAAAGTTATTGAAATATTCGTGCAGTTTTTAATTATTATAAACATTAATTATTTAATGGTATAATTGAGCAAAGTTTCATGTCACTTGTTCATACCGTGTATTGACGTTTTGATGAAGTGAATTTCAATATCTGTGTTTGTTTTTTTAATTAATTTCGGGTTTTAGTTAGCGTCTTAGACGGCGACAATTAAATTCGACCCGTGACCAGGGTATCCAATCCCGGAGCCTTTTTCCAATCCCGGGATTGGGATTAGCTCACCGAGGAATTTAAAATCCTCAATTCCCTATATCTCCAAACCTTGCTTTTTTTTTTAGCTCGCCGAAGTTGTTAAAATCCACAATTTGCCAATTTCGTGTCGATTTTCGGGATTTGCTAAAAAATTCTCAATCCGGATCGCGACCATGTCAATCCTGGAATTTCGGGATCAGAAAATTGAACGGGATCCCGAATCCCGGGATTGGATACCCTAGCCTTGACCTCTTCCGTCGCTTTCCTCCATCCGGATCGGCCCTGTAACTTGTGTACATACACAGTTTTACTTTTTATCAATATTTCATATTTTTTTACGGTTTTGGGAATCCCCTTCAAATTCAATGTTTCACAAACTTTTAACATAACCGCACCCCGTTTGTTACTATTACGTACTAGTGTTACTTTTAAAACAACTTTTTATTCTGTTCAGAAATCAGACTTAGTAATTAAATGTCAGGTCCTATGGCGCAGCGGTTAGCGTTGTGGGCTTCCGTGCCAGACCTCTATATTTGCCACATGTTATAATTGCAATAGTTCACGTAGATTAGAAACGTCAGGAATATTTACGCCAGGAGGTGCACACAATTATAATGGATTCTTAGTTCGGTGCCAAAAAAAAATGTAACCAGAATGAAATAATGTAAGAATGCCGGGTCCTATAGCGGAGCGGATAGCGTTGTAGGCTTCCGTGCCAGATCTCACAGGTTCGAGTCCCAGTACTAACTGCATTTTTTTCCGATCGAATTCTGTTCGAAGGCATGGTTGTTTGTGATGTCTGAAAATTCCCCCCCGCCCTTTCCGATCCTTCAATAACTGAGTGTAAGAGAGCGATTAGTTATCACTAGTCCTGTTCTAGCCGTATCCTTCTATCCCTACTACACTCATTGAGTGTCAAACAGTTCTCGTAGAAAAAAAGCTTCTTTTGAGATACCTCCATTAGGAGACCATATGCTCTACATTAATTTGTAAATTCCTTTCATTACCGATTGTTTGATACATCCTACTTTTAAAAATTAAGTCCAGCACGGAAGCCCACACAGCTAACTGTTGCGCCAGAGGACCTGACCCAATTGTCGGGTCCTATAAATATGAATAAGTGACACTAAATTGACTATACTTTAAACCTCTTAAAAATATTTACAAAACTCATCAAAGAATGAATAAGTTAAATTGGAGGCTAACGATAAAATCGAATATAATTACAAGCTGGACTTTTTCTACAATATAATATATTACGTAAGGGGGTACTCGGACCACTGTTTAAGAAACACTAATTCACATCGATTACGTCGATGCATATAACAATTATACTGATTCTCAACAAGGATACGCGCATTGGTTAGCAGCGATGGTTTATTATGACCGACTCGTGGAGAAAGTGATTCTGCTTAAATATTTACAAATCAATTGACAGAAAACATGTGGGTTTTTAATATTCGTTTACCTACATCCGCCAAGTTGACGGCAATAAATTTACAAAACTGGCGTGAAATAAATTAGTTATTCACACAATAAAATATAACAAATATGTTATATTTTGCTGTGCTTTGTATGAGTAGTTTCTTGCTTTTAAAATTTTTAAATAACTGTTAGGTTCAGTGGCGCATTACTCTATAAGCGCAAGAGGCGCTCGCTTGGGGCCTACAAATCTTGGGGTCCTCAAAGATAGCATATATTATATAAACCAGGGGTGGGGAGCCTTTTCTTCTCTAAAGGCCGCATTCATTTTTCTGATTCGACATAAGGCCGCAGTAAACATTAACTAGGGAATCTTTGTCCGGAAACAGGAATTTACGGTCAGAATATGTTAGGAATTTACGAATTTACATAAATTTACAAAATTACAGAATTGGCCAGAAGGCCGCACCAGAGTAGCCAAAAGGCCGCCGGTTCCCTACGCCTGATATAAGCCCTTACATTTTAATTTCAGTTTTCAATATTCATTATTATTCTACGAAGAGGTTTGCAGTACTTTAATGTTATTCAAAAAGCAGGGCCTCCAAAATTTATTGCGCCTGAGGCGCCTGATCTATTACATAAAATACTATTTTCGTTGATTATGTTTCGTTAAAAAGAGGCTATGGTTTTTTCCAACCGTGTAAGCAATTTAGATTTAGGTGGTTTGCAGAGAAATGTGGATTTTTAAACATTTTTTTACTTTAAAATAAATTATATATACGAATAAACGATGCGTGAAATCATCTCAATATCTTAGTTGATCTACAATTATGAATTTAACGGTGCGTGTGGTTCTAAAGTTTACCGACCGCTGATTTAGAGCATACTTACTTCAAACGAAATATTTCAACAAAAGTTCAAAAAGAAATGGTTTTTATTCAGTCAAAAGCAACTATTATTTGATCCTTTCCAAGGCATAAAAAATAATGAAGCTAGGAAAAGGCTCATAATTAATTATTGAATCGTTCTCGCAAAGCACTTACGCTCGCTGTAAGGATTGGATGAACATAAAGGGAACTGGTACTCACAGAAATCTGAAATCAACATAAATATCTTCTGCAACATTCGCTTAATTGTTTTCAAGTGATTTCAAATATAATATATGTTTGCACCACTTCAGTAGTTCACGACTTTTGCATCTTTTACTTGGCATGCTGCCCAGGAAACAATTTGATATTCTTGGTATTATAAGGTCATTGAAGAACACTGTGCCCAAATGCAACTTCAATAATGATTGGTTAATTGGTGTCATTCTTTAAAAACAAACACACCAAAGCTACAATTTGTTTAAGTCTCGAAATACGAAAACTTGCGGACCGGAATGCGTAATGAAACATCTGCACATATTAACCAACAATATAACCAACATTTGTTTTAAAAATAGTCATACGTTTATTTGATGAACCGGCGCGTCGCTATTGTACGTTCCGGTCAAATTCGGGATCTGGTGTAGTGTGTAGCTACAATAGGTCATTCGAAAATGACGTCACGCGTCATCTACATTCTCAAAAACATTATACCCATTGGTCATAATATTATTACCATTGCAAATGTATTTATTTTTCAGCAGCTTTTTATCAAAGATATTGAGGCATCATATTAATTATTCTAAGCAAAATTCGTGTGAGAAAAAATATTTAGTCATGATCATTTGTCGCTCCTCAGAACTTGCCACCCCTAGGCAACTGCCTACTCTCCTATGGGACGTCCCTGAATACTTCGTTATCCCACTGATTGTGTTCCCAATCCTCCAGGACGTGCTTTGGTTACGGATGACTCGTATACGAGTCTTTTCGCCGGTCTGACTGATGCGTTAAAATATATACATCCAATGCGACAAATGTTTTAGATTCTCTACAGAATAAAATATTAAAATAAAAGCACAAATATTTTTTTTATTCGGTGAAAAATCAGCAGACAGTTAAAATATAACTTAAAAAAATAGACCACCAAAATATAAGCAATTGAAGGTTAAAAATAAACTTTAATGTTTTCTAATTTTGTTTGGAAATAAAATTAACAGGATCAAATGTATATTTTGCTTGATATTTATTACGTTTTCGATGAAATATATAATTCTATGTCAAATACCCGATTTTCTTTATTAAAAAATACAAAAGTTGAGTATCACTAATAAAAGCAGGCTAAAATATATTAAGTATTATGCAACAAAGTGTTGTACAACTGGTGTCCAAGCTATTTTTTAAAATGTCAAATAGTTATAAAGTTATACCCTTTTATCTAAAGTACTTAATTTTTTGCAAAAATGCCCCTCTGCGAATGAGTTAACAGCACTAGATTGGAATGTTTTGAAATAAATACAGCGGTATAGGAACTAGTTAAAGAAAGTACTCCGCTGCAAATAAATCGCGGATTAGCCACATTACAACACAATAGACTGATGTTCTGCCCACTGTATTTTCAATTTTTTTGTCGTATTTTAAAAACCACATTTCTCTCAGATACTTTCTTATTTATTCGCATTTTTTCCTGTTTGTTTTGCTGCGATACGCGTAGGTGATGCTTGTACACTTGCTTTTGTTTATTTAACTGTTTATTGCAAAAAATCTTAAGCAAATTAATAATATAAATATTTTCGATGTATTGGGCGGTAGCTTTGTTATTCCATTGGTTGTATTACAAAAGGTGACATGTGCTTTGCCTCTTTGAGAAGCATCATCAGACAGAACTAGGATTGCCAGATTTCTTGCAAATGAATCCGGGACATTTGTCCGATCTGCTTACTTTCGAATCCAAAAACCCAGGAATTAGAGTATCCAACCCCAAAGCCTTTTTGTAATCCGGGATTTCGGGATTGATTAATTTTCAATCCCTTACCCTACTTTTTCCCCAGAATATATCCAAGCTTCGTTTTTTTTGTTAGCTCTTCCAATTCCAAAATCCTATCAATTTTCGGGATTTGCTCAAATTTCCAGGACAATTTAGTACTCATCCGAGATACGGGACAGCGATTCCAATTCCGGGACAATACCGGCCATTCCAGGACACCTGGCAATCCTAGACAGAACATGGCAATGTTTACGAATAAACTAAGCATTGATACTAATTCTTAAGTTATAAATAACATGAAAGGTTTGCACTCTTGTCTTTTTTTTACTGGACTCAGGGAAGGGGTGATACAAATATTGAAAACGAAAAAGTTTCCAAATTTAATATTATAAAAGATAGTCACGACTAATTTAACCAAGGCTGTGGAGTCAGTCCCCCCGTCACGTCAGTGGTTATGGAGATACGTTGGAACTGGCTGTGCTGCGGATGCTTACGGAAAGCCTCAATCCTGCCTGCCTCTTCTTTCGACCGGTGGCATTCCGGCGCCCCGGACGTCCGTCGGATACTATCCATAGGATGTACTTGGCGAACTGAGGGATGCTGGCATGTCATTGGAGGAAGCAAAGCAATTGGCGGGAGACAGGGAAACATAGAGGTGCCACGTGGCGGCCATATGCTCCACATAGGGAGCGAATATGTTCAATGAATTAGTGGAGTCATTTAAAAAAATATATTAAATGATGTGTATTTAAACCACAAAAGTCTATAGTGTTGACATTGCATGCTTGGCTGACTAAAGATGATCGGATGAAATACATATTATATATGAGTTAAAATTAAGTGATTGAAAAATTTCTTCGGAGTCGTCTTTTTTACACGATTCTTCAGCCCTGGATTTATTAAACTTCTGTTTCTACATATTTCTGTATTTTAATATTACTCCTCCATTTATGCGCTCTAGGCGGTTGCCTACTTCCCCTGTATGGTGACTCTTTGCACACGTCAAGAGCTGGCCCTGACCACGTTTGTTTTGTAACGCCACATATCGACATGGCCTCAAATAGAGAAGATTCAAAACTTTCTTCTGAACCTTCCATAAAGAATATGACTAGAACACTGCACAGCTTCAAAATTAAAGACTTGAAAATATGAACAAAGCTTTCAATATTGTTATAATTTTCTTCAAATAAGATATAACATTCAAACACGTTAACATACCAATATTAATTTTATTTTTCAGAAGAATGACGCTAGCAAGTTGTTTCAGTTGGACATGCATCATTGCATTATGCATATCCAACGTGCAATCAATCTACGAAATGTCAAACACCTCCAGATCAGCCGCCATCTTAACTTCCAGTGACAACCCTGCTATATGGACCGAAGAGACCGGACCCTGGAGTTCACTCCTGGAGAACTGGGCTATTGGAAGTAATGGCGATCATAGGTTAGTATTTCTCTCTCCAAAATTGGACAACTAAAAATTAATATTTTAATAACTTCCCCACAATATTTTACAATGAAATCATTTTAATTCCCAGACAAGAAAGAATAATGAAATTACCCAACACAAGTGGTTACTACATTTCAAATCGAGTCGACACGACAGCGTCTCCTCCCACAGTCTGGTCGCAAGAATACAATCCTCCGGCTTCATCACCCGGCAAGATAGTCAATCATCATAGACCAGCGCAGTATAATAACTATCCAAATAAGAAGCCAAACTCAGCGCAGCTCAATAACAGTCCATCTCGAAAAGAAGTGTCAGAGACGGATTTGTACTTGCTGGGGGCTATCGAGAAGCTGGTGTATCGAGTTGATTTCATGGAGAAACGATTGAAGAAAGCTGAAGAATTGATTTACTATCTGATGTCGGGAAATAACAAAAATCCTGGTTGGTTTCATGTGATATTTTATAACAATAATAACTTTAAACTCTGATTTCAACTTCACATGACGCGAAGAGGAGGTTCTTCAAAGAGATGTACCAACTTACAGATTTATATCTTAAGTCAAAGATGTTTGTGATTTCTTTTCACCAATCTTAAGGAAAATTCCTGTAAAATCCCTTCCGAATTGTTTAAAAATAGACAATATAACGATTATAAATTTTTTGTGTTGTTTTCCAGAGCCGTGTCCTAAGAATTTTACAAGAGCTGGAATGAACTGCTATCATTTTGGAAACACTAAAGAACAGAATTGGAAATTAGCTAGTGATGTTTGCAAGGGAATGGGAGCGACTTTGGCGGAGATGGAATCCATTGAAGAAAATCAAGACGTTGTTTCGTATATTCAAGCCAATGCACCGCTCAGAGGTTAATAATCTCCGAGCTACTTTAAGCAATTTTACTAAGAGAGTCCACGGTTGATGGAAGGCACAGCTCGACTGTCCAATTTTTAAGCATAGTAACTGTTTTTTCATTAAAAAATCGTCATTTCTGCAATTTTGTAGTTGATAGGTTTTACAATATACACTGCTGTTGAAATTGTTTGTTAAATCAGTGCACTTATGATTGCAAATTGTCAAAATGTTGTTGATGGAACGTAAACATCCATTAGCATGTTTTTTGATTGTATAATTTAACATTTACAAGGTTTAGAAATTGGACAGCCGATTTACCGTGGGCCTTACTTTAAGGGCAGACTAAAATTTGAACCATTTATGACTGAAAATATTTAAAATATTGTGCCATCGACGAACAAATATATTTTATTGTTTTATTTATTTATTTAAATGTGTTATTATCTTCCTCAAATTTGATAATATTTAAATGTTAGTCTATAAAACATTGAATGCTTTGAGCCTTATTGAGTTCTGTATTGACAATTTTCAGTATTTTGCATATAATGAGATAAACATTTTCGAACAATTATTTTTTTCCTTAAGGACTATATTTGTCAAGCCAATAGTGTATATTTTCGGATAGCCATAAAGAATCAATAAAAATTCACCCAAATTTATTCCAGGCAAAGATTTCTGGACTGGAGGTCTCAACCCTGGACTTTTGTGGATCTGGTCGAATTCAGCGAGGCCGGTGACAACAGGAGACAAAGATGAAAGCCAAATAATAAACAATGCAGCCAATCAGAAGGACCCGATGAATATCAAAGGCAACGGGCGCTGTTTGAAATTGGCGTACAATCCTTCATTGAGGACGTATTCTTATTTAGGATTCGATTGCGCGGGACGACAGCATTACATTTGCGAAATCCTTGATAAGAGTCTTAGCAATCACATTCAGAGGATATCCAAAGCATTAAAATTAGATTAGAGTATTGTTGTTTTAATAAATTTAATACCTATTGGGGGTGATAAAGTTGAATGTCACAAAATTTGCTCAAAGGTTATATGAGCCCCTGAGAAGTGAAGTGAGTTAAGTGTTATAATATTTCTATATGTCTTAAAGTATCGTAAAACGGAAGTGAGCTTAGTAAATACATACTGTAACAGTGTTTTCTTCCAAAAATTAACATATGAAATAAAAAGGTCATTGTACTTAACTTTTCCGGTTCTAAGCTCAAGAAATGCGACCCCAATACCCACATTTTCTGAAATATCTATTTTAATATGGGTGATACAATGTTTATAATTAAGGTATTCTTATATCATAGTTTTTTGGACCTTTTGTAGTTTATATAAATACGATAAGATAAGAGATAAGCGCCCGCTTATCAGCGATCGTTCGTCAGAGTATAGGCTGAACGCCGCTAAGCAAGCGCGCCAGTCGCGCATTGACATTTGCCCCGAAACCACGTATATTTTACGCGCAACTTAAAATATGATTATTTATTAAAAAAACACGGATTTTTATAAAAAAATGTATGAGGAATGATGCAGAGAGATATTTTAAAGCCCTTAGACTATTTTTTTTTTTGAAATTCATAAGAATAAGGCCAATAATGAGGAAACCACTGGGGTCCCTAAAAGACCCCCATCGGCAGAGAAGTATTTTTCTAGTCTCCGAGCCGCGAGAGTTAAAAATCTAATAGAAAAAAATCACTTCTCAAAGGGTAATAATTTCTTATATTTGAGTAAGCCACGTTAATCCTACGAGTGGTATCATTTACTCTTTCACATAATTTCTTCAAATATGGATACTACACATATCTTCCTCTTCTTTTACCAGACCCAGATTAGAATCCTAATGATCTCATGACTAAAAACTCACATACTTTTTTTTACGTGTATGAAGTATTGGTTATTATATATTTTTGAAAACTTGTAGGTACTTACCCTCAGTCATATTGGACACCAGTTACTAGGGTTGTCCTGCTGATGATTCACTAATGTATTGCTAAGAGAGGTGTGCATATTCAGCGATGAGCTATGTGTATTGCTATCAGTTGTCAGTGTAAATAATACTATTGTTAATTTTCTGTTCTGTTTTTGTCAACATTATTAACCTTTTAGCTGCCGCAGAAAAAAATACATAATTACCTAGCACGCCAGCTATAATTTTCAATTATAAATGTAATTAGTTTTGACGAGATAACTCGTCTCTGGTGTGTTGAGCACATATAATTTTACAAGATATCTCATCTGTGGCAGCCATCGAGTTAATTGATTTATGCTTCATGCACTGTCTAGATCAGAGGTTGGCAATCTTTTTACTAGGAAGATATATAAAATTATAAAATGGCATGCTTTTGAACAGACACTATATTCCTAATTTGTAAGATGGGTATGCTGAAAGTATCAATTAACTACAAAATAAATTTAATAAATCGTTTTTACTTGCACACTGCGGCTAGACTATATATTTAAAACTTACTTATATAGTATAAAATGCGGGATATTTAAAAAAAAAGGTTTATTGAATACGCAATATGTATTTCAATATACTTGAGTGAGCACCTTCAAAATGTTTTGCAGGCATTTTGATATACGCTGGCTCCTGGTTGCCAATGTCTGGTCTAGATTTTAGTTAATTCGAATGCATGATGCATTGGTGTTAGTTATAATGCTAAGCACAGTTGCTTTCATTTTGAAATAATTTATTTAAATAATTGACGTTTCTTAAATCAAAAATGTAAATAAAATGATTAAAGAATTGTCAGTATAATAATTATGTCGTGCCTCATAAAAATGCTTTTAATATTCAAGATTTTTTCTCAGTAATAATAATTTACAAAATTTGTTTTTCTTTTGTTTTCTACTATTCATTATCTCTGTTTGGTGATGTTGTAAATAATACGATTACGTCATAACCACTTGGTTTTGCACATAGACTAGTATACTTTTGCACAACCAGAGCAGAAAGAGCTTTTCCACTAAAAGTGTTAATGATTTTATGATCAGTATTATTATAAGTTGTAAGTATAGAAATAAAGTAATCACAAAGGTGGCTCATGTCTGCATTTGCAATGTTTATTTGGATTAATATTTATCGAATGTATTCACCCAGTCTTAAATGTAATTAATATTTATAATAAATAAAGATATTGTTACGTAGAATGGAGTATTGATTTCTTAGATGGATTTGACAGTCCCCTTGTGGAAGTTTTATTATTTTAAGTTTGGTTTATTAATTTTTAATGGTGGAAAGTAATTAGGTGGAAGTAGGATTGCCAGGTGTCTCAGATTGGTCGGGATTGTCCCGGAATTGAAATCGCTGTCCCGTATCCCGGTTGAGTACTAAATTGTCCCGGAAATTTATAGAATACTATTTAACTGATTCCTGGGTTTTGAATTTGAAAGTCTCGGAAGAGCTAAAACAAAAAAAAACGAGGCACGCTGGTATTTTGGGCAAATAGGTAAATTCCTGGGTTTTTGGATTTGAAAGTCAGCAAATCGGACAAATGTCCCGGATTGACTTGCAAGAAATCTGGCAACCCTAGGTGGAAGAGATATGGTAATGAATGCACCGTCGATTTGAAAATGGCGGTAGGTACCTACTGTAAGATTTAAAAAAATATCTTCAAATCATATTATTATGTTGCTCTCATTACGATTCGTTGCATCAAAGTCATTACGATTGTAATATTTAATTTTGTTTTTCACTATGCATTGATAATACACAATCAAAGGTGATTATTTATTAAAGTGATTTTTTTAGAAAAAAATAAGCAACAATCACAAATCTTATCATTATCATAATATTCGCATCGAAATTCAAAATTTGAATTCTGAATACGATAGATGTCAAAACATATTCAAAGATAATTTAATGATCATTATCTTTATAACTACACGCTATACTTGACTACAATTTCTTAAAACATTCAAGAATTTCATATACACTGACGAAAAAAGCTGATATTTTTATTCTTATGAATTCTCAGAAGTTTCAGTGAAATGTAACTAAATTTATTGTTAAACTAAATATTAAATCGTATATTTATTTTCATATTTCACTTGATAGCCATACGAAAACTGCCAGAGTACAATTTTGTTTATGGTGTATTGCTTTCAACAGTACTAACTCCAAATGTTTTACCTGCTTCGTAATATTTCAAAAAAATTCACCTAAGTGTCGTAGAAGTGTATGTTGGTATAACATTATCGTGTATAGACTTCGAAGTTTTTCTATAGTTTTCGCGAAATTATTTTATTGATAATATTTTTATGTGATTGCTATTTGTCATAGACAATAATGCTCAAATTGTTCCATTGTATTTCGGATTTTTGTTCTGATTATTTTTCTGTTCTATATGGAATTTGCACGTGTCCCGTTGTAAAATTTATTCATAGTGAGCGATTTGGTGCGTTCAAAGACAATTAAAAATCTTCAGTATTATAGTGACTTTTTTAAATAACTTAATATTTGTTTGGTTTTGATCTCAAGTGATTCAATTTAGTTATTGTAATTATTATTTTTGACAAGTGACCTCGCCTCGTCGCTTTCGCTGTCTGTGGTCGTCAATGCAATCGCAGATTGTCATTTGTACGTCAATAGTATAAAATTGCTAGGCCTTTTTATTAAAATAAACCACCGATGCCTCATAAGAAAACATGCATTTTTGATATAAATATATCACAAATAAAGAATTGAAGGTTTATCCGTATTTCAACACTGTTAAATGTTGCCAACTGTTTATTATTTTCGATTAATCGTGTATTTCAGGTTAAGTGTTTGTAAACAATTGTGTGATATGGTGTAGAACGAGAGTGTTTTTAAACGAAGTTATGATGGTGGCATGTCGAACTTGTCTCGTGAACTGCGAAGCGGAGGCTTCGAAGAATCTCTACATGAAATTACCAGAAAATATAGGTCCTGCATGTTGTGCAGCGGATATTTTGACAGAAGTTGCTCACATCCAGGTAAATTACCAAAATTGTGATTACTCGAATTACTCATCCATATACAGTTAATTTAGTCCTGAAAATCAGAAAAAATACTACAAAAAGACAGCTACAGATGTCACTCTAGCAATAAAATGTAGTTTTACTAACTTGAAAATACAATTCTAGTTAGCGACATAGTGAGATCGATTAGCTAACCATTAGTCGTGTCCTAGCCCTATCCTTCTATTCTTACTCTCTTTGGAAACAAATAGTGAATGAGCAACTGAGTAATGAGGAGTTCTCGCAGAAAGCCTTCTGTTGAGATAAAATCCATTATAAGTCCATATGCTCCACATTGAGAGCGGATATGATAAAAAAAGTGAAAAAGAGTTTTTTTTTTTTTTACCGGTGAGTCGCAATGTTTTTCATTGAAAATATAGATTTTTTCAAAAATGTAAAAAATATGCTAGTCTCGTCTAACGTTCCCTCTAAGCTGCCGCGGCCGCGCAGCAGTTGAGAAGCCCCTGCGCACTTATTCCGGGTTGGCGCGCACTACAAGACAGTTATTCAATTAATATTTGATCGGTCCGCGCAGCTAACCTCTTGTCTTGTCTATTTTTGAACCCAATGACTTAAAAAGTTTAATAATTGTCAATTATTTGGTATTATTTTTAAATAAATTCAATCGATTTCGCTAAGGCTGCCTATTGAACGATTTTTTATACGAGAATCGTATTTTGAGATGTATTTGTCACAATTATATTTAAACAATATATTCATTGTTTGTTGTGTCAACCCTGAACAAGAAATGGACTTAACCCGTAAATGATCCCACAGCACAGCATGTGCTATACATACATATTTCAGGACACTAGAACATGTTAAGATTATACATTATGTAATTAAAACCACTTTTTATGCAATTTCTATTATTTCTAAAATCGCTGGTGTGGAGTGCTAAATGAAATATTTCATGCTGGCACTTAATTGATTAAAAGTGAGTTTATAAAGTAGTTAAATTGGCATTTTAAACAAAACATAACAGGTACTGATACTTTACCATACAACAACGAGCATAATCACGAAGACAGTAAAAACAATCAAATACAGTCAATCTTGGTTATTACAATTTAAAGTTGATGCTTTTTTCATTGTTTTCACTCTCATTGTTCTCAAATTTCCCCTTAAAGCACCCAACCCATTAACCCGTAACACGCCATCCTAAAAAATCACGTTTCCTGCCATGATGGCACCACAGTTTCACTGTTTATTGACAGTATTTAAACCTAAGTTAGAAGCTAAAAAATGTACATATGCTGGAATACCTAAAATGATAAATACTTATTGATAATATTAAGAGAACTATTGAATGATTTAATGGCTCAACTATTTACGATTGCATCATGGGCACGGAGGTGTTAAAAAAACTCTTAGGGTCTCAGTGCACTGTGCAAACAATCGACTAACTCATCATATCATGAGCTCTAGATATTGTGAAAATTTTGGATGATATTTTTGCTCGGTATGCCCGAGAAGTAGCTTGTTGTAAAAGTGAATAAATGTACGGAGAAAACCATAAACTAAAATGTCAACGAACGTTTCCTCATTACATCCGAGATCTCACTATTTCTGTGTCAATATATAGGACTTTGTATTTATTTTTACTTGTAATGATAAATAAATAAATTTATGTTTCAGGTAATGGAATGTGACACTTTCTCCGAGATGATATGTGGCCAATGCTACGATGAACTATGCAATGCACAATCCTTCATTAGAAAGGCACAGGCAAGCGATCGCACGATGCGCGGCGTCAGTCACATGCTCATTAACGACGATGAAGATGCCGCCTCCACTAAATCAATTAACACGCTAAACCCAAACATATCAGACTCGGAAGGAAACGATAACACCAAAATTGTGAATGAAACATCGCTGAACAGTCCAAAGAAAAGATGTGAATTAGAAATGAATGTCAATTTAGAGATCAGTAACGTCACATCGCTCAACGTATCACATAAAGTCTGTGAACTTTCTCAACACAGTCACAATGACTCCTTCACTATGGACAACGATGTGCATGTCAAGTCGGAGATGTTGGAAGACTACGAAATAAAGCAGGAGCCCAACGCTGATGATACGATGGAAGCGGAATGCGTCGACGACTATTATTCAAACGGTAAGTGGTTTGCCGCCTGTGTGTTCGAGTGGTCAATGTCGTTGGCTTTGGCCACGTATCGTATTCGGTCCCGGGTTCGAATCCCAGTACGGACAGTTTTATAAATTGATTTTTCGATTGATTTATGAATTTCTGTTCGATGGCATGGATGTATGTGATGTCTTGAATTTCCCCCTCTCACCCATCCTGTCCTATGAACGGGGCATATCGAGAGCGATTAGCTAACCACTAGTCCTGTCCTAGCCCTATCCTTCTATTCCAACTCTCTTTGGAAAAAGAGAGGTTGAGCAACTGAGTAATAAGTAGTTCTCGTAGAAACACTTCTGTTGAGATACACTCCATTGGGAGTCCATATGCTTCACATTGGGAGCGGACATGGTATAAAAAAAAAAAAAAGTGGATGCCGTCTGTTTCGAGGGCGCGCATTATTGTTTTTACAGCGCAGGTAGTCCTCGATTTACGACAATTTGACTTTGGGTGTTTTTGATGTCTAAAAATTCCCTCCCACCATTCCGATTCTTAAATAAGCGGGCGTAGCGACAGTGATTAGTTGACCAGTAGCCTTGCCCTGTCCTAGACTTTTCCTTCCTGCTACTCTCTACTTGATAAAAAAAATGATAACCAATTTTTTGTTTCATTTCCACTCCTAATGTGGAATGTATATGGCCTTCTAATGGAGGTATCTCAACAGAAGTTTTTCTACGAAAACTGTTTGTTACTTGGTCGCTCAACGTTTCTTATTCAAATAGAGTAGTAGGGATAGAAGGATAAGGGTAAGACAGAATTAGTGGTTTAATAATCACCCTCGCTACACCCAGTTGTTGAAGGATCGGAAAATAGTGGGAGGGACATCACAAACACCTATGCCTTCGAACAGAAATTGATAAATCAATTGAAAAAATGCTGTTTGTACTAAGACTCGAACTCGTGTAGTCTGGTACGGAAGCCCACAACGTTAACCATTGCGCATGCGCATTAGAACCCGGCAATACAGTTATTAAAAATATGAAATTTATGCAACAATAGTGACGATAGACTTCTTGTCGTCTCATGTAAAATAAGTGTTCATGGAGTAAGAGTTATTGTTTTATCATGTATATTTTTTTCATTTCAAATAAAACAATTATATCGTCATCTGGCATGCAACACCGCGTGAGTGAAAGTTTTACCTAAACTTATTGTTTATGCTAATTGACGCTAAATATATATTTCCGCATATGTGCACCTGGATTTTTTCCAATCACCGGGAAACACCGCGGGTGTGTCGCTGCAGCTATAGTGAATCTTCTGACAATGCAATGCTCGGACGCGTTGCCGCTTAAGGTTAGCATATTTTCCATTTATTTTGTGTATACAATTTTCTTACTAAAGCATTTGTAATCAATAATAAACATAATTAATTAATATCATCATGTCAACACGGACGCATGTACGCGGTGTTGCATACGAATTTGACTACTCATTGGCTGTGCTCCTATTTGGTTTTTTTTTATTTCAATATTTACTATTTTTATTGTTACAGTTAGATTACCTTCTACCAATACGGAATATAAAACGAGATCTGATTCCGATCGCCTATATTATTTGGAAAGCGAAGTTTTGAAATCCATGCGACTCTCAAATGCAATCGTTAAGCATGCAACGATAAAAGATGATAAAAAAAAGAAAACCACTGTAGATAATAGTCAACATTTAAAAGTAGAATATTCGGGAGATCATCCTGCGGATATTCCGGAAGCGTTCGCAAAAGTCGATGAAGAATGCTCAACATCTACAATAATAGCAGAGAAAACTAGACAACATAATTCAGAGATATCTCAGGAAAAAGACGTACCGTCTCGGAATACTATCTCCAATGAACCAGTTTTTGAATTGGATACCGAAAAACCGAAAAGAAACGCAGAAAAAAACAAACGTATGTTAGGAAATGCCTACGTGGGTTTTAGAAGAATCAACAGTAAAAGTATTGTGCAAGATTCACCCAAAGAAGAAAGAAAAATGGGTCCAGCTTGCAACCTCGCCATTTGCCAAAGACTCTCCACCAAGCACTGTCAAAAATTCGACGATGGCACGAGGAGGCAAATTTTTCATACGTTCTGGAAGAAGATGAACTGGGGGGAGAGAAAAACTTACATCAAGTCCATGGTTGAAACTAAACAGCCCAAAAGGCGGCGGAAAAGAAACATCGACGCCTCGCGGAAACGGGAATCGAGAGTTTTTCATTTGAAAATCGGCAACGAAAGAATTCCAGTGTGCAGGAAAATGTTTCTTAATACGCTGGGTATCAAGGAATGGACGATCCGATCCTGGATGACCAAAAATGAACATGCCATTGGTGACGGCGAGACTGCTAATCCAGGAACAGCCGTCTGAATACTACAAATATAAACACAGCTATCTGTTACTCTTTAAAATCAATTCGTGGAGTTGAACTCGATGTTACTGACACCAGAGCAGGTTTTCTCAACTCAGGTCCACAGCGTGTTCAAGGGGGCCACAGAGAAAATATTATTTTATTGAAGACAATGTCCTATTTTATCTTCCATTTATAAAAGCAATAGTTAACCGATTTCGAATGATACTCGACCACGCAGTTTGCAAACTTGATTACTATAAAGAAAAGATTAAAATTTGGGTTATGATATATTTTTTTAATCGTATTTGATGTGATTCGCAAAAGTTATCAACTGATAAATTGAATCAGTGTCTGCCAAACTTTTTTACTTCACGGCACACTGGTGAATGGGACTATTACTGCGGCACACCAAATAAAAATGCTTTAAAAAGGGTAATGTACCTTTAAAAAAGAAACTGTGGAAAATGTGTCGCATTGACCACTATTTATGAACGTGACAAATATTTGTTTGAATGAGTAGATGTTGAATTTATTTAAAATTGAAGCAAATTGAAATGATTACACATTATTTAAAATGAACATTTTTAAGACTTCTTCCACCGCGGCACATCTGAGACTTCTTGGGGCACACAGTTTGGCAGACACTGAATTGAATGAATCGAGTTACTGTTTAGCCAGCTTAGAGTGGTATTTTTAAATAGAAAAAAATACTTGACAACCACTGGTGTCATACAGTGATTGGCCTGAATATCACCAAATATGTTTTTCAAAACAAGACGATCCATTTATCTTTTAATTGATGTGCTCAAAGCTATTCAAAAAATGAAATTCCAGTAGCTGTTAATATAAATTTATTATAAAACATAATAGCTCTGTTCTTCTGCGTACTTCTGACGGTTTGCAAACTGTCAGAAGTACGCAGAATAACAGAGCAAATATATTGACATAAAAAAACTTAAGCGACACAATTCAATGTCGAATAAGACATCAGTGATAAAATTTTTAGAGCATGATCTGTTTTAAGGCTTGTGCATTTTAGTGTTTTGACTTTTTATCGTTCGTTCCATGTGGACCACGGTTGAGAAACACTGATCTAGAGAACTGAAAGTAGTCAGACAATTTTATTATAATATTATAATAGGCATTGATTACCGTTTACTAACAGCTCGGAATTCTTTTTCCGAACATTAAAATATCAACTTAACCGCTGTCTACGTAAAAAAATATATTACATCCCTGGGATTGAAAATCGATTGCCGAGCCTGAAGGGCTCAGCATAATGTGAAAGCAACAGAGATCTAGGTCTGAATTGAAATAATGAAGTATAATAGTTTATTCACACTTTGTTCAACGAAACTGCTTTGTATGTTGACATATTCCATGTGGATGTGAGTAAGTGAGTTCAGACGAGTACTATTTGTTATGTTTGAAAAGAGACATCCTTTCCAACTTTTTTCCTCTTTGTTTTTATTACATGTTATTATTATATCATTACAAAATGTATTAAATGCAGTGATATTAAAATTTGTATCTAAATAAACAAAAAATGTCTACATTTGAACTCTTGTTCAGAGTAAAATATAAATCCGTATTGGCTCTCGACTCTGGGAAACTAACAAAGCGAGTTAAATAAAAGCTTATAAAAGAAATGAAAATTGTTTTTAATTTAAATAAATCAGTTCTTATTGAAAGTGATAACTGTGTTTCCAATCATTTCCAATCCAGGGTTTCCCAATCTTATTCGATTCACGTACCACTTCGTAGTACATTACGCTAAATTGTATCACCACGTAAAAATGATTGTGTTCCATTAAATTTGTTATTGTAAGTGTAAATTATACAACAATAATTTGAAGTCATGGCAGACGCAATGGATCTGTTTTGTCGAAATCATTTGCGTAGTCACAATTATAATATGCTCAAAGTTTAATAAATTTATCTACTATTTCGTTATACTTATAGTACTGTTGAATGGTTTGCTTCTTTAGGTTTGGATCAGTAGTGAGTAAAAGATGATTTCAGCCCTGAATTCAGTAATCACGGGTTGGGAAACCATGAATCAATCCATCATCTTTTATAATACAATTCCATACTTCCATGCTCTTACGATCTTACTTCTTGTTGAATTCAATCCATAGGCCAGGGTTTCCCAAACATTTTCTGGAATAGAACACTTAGCTGAATTTTTAAGTTTTTTTTTTAAACTGTGTTGCAGCGTATAAAACCATTCCAATATTTTTCGGAACACCTACTCTGGCTCCGCGAAACATAGTTTGGGAAACCCTGCCATAGGCTATACTAGGCAAAGCTATGGTACACCGGAGGAAGCAAAGAGACTGGCGGGGGACAGAGAGTTTTGAAGGTATTGTGGGGTAGCCAAATGTTCCAAGTTGAGAGAAAAATGTTGGTGTAAAGTAGAAGTCTCCAAGTTAGGCACCAAATAGTTGAGCTCGCCATCACCCGCATCAGATCTACAGCCCTTACTTGATGTATTTTATACAAAAATACTGTTGACTGGATGGCTGCCACAGACGAGATATCTCGTCAAATTTTTCGTGCTCAACATGCCAGAGACAAGTTATCTCGTCAATAACTAATTAAATTAATAATTGCAAATTATTGCCGACGTGCTAGGTACAAATGTATTTTTTTAAAGCAGCCAAAAGGTTAACAATACTTTAAATTTAAATGAATATTTTAACTTAGATTTTTATTAAAAATCAGTCGGAAAGAAATATTTAGATTATAAGTACCCTTCAACTACAAAAAAGTTGAGTACCTTTATCGTAAAGTGTGGTCAAAATAATAATAAAATACAAAGATACCAAATTTCATTGATGCACCTTTCTTGCGAGAAAACAAAAATTGGGCAGTGCGTGAACGACTTGGCCATCATTACCAAGGTCTGTGGAGTACGAATGTCAAGATAAAACATTGATATTGAGTCAGACGGACGCTGATGACTGATACTGAAGAAACATATTTTTTTCCCACTGTGGTCTAGTTGCTTGCTCTACCGATCAGTTGGGTCTGGGTTCAATTCCCGGTAAGTTTAATGTCAAATTGTATTTTTTCAATTTAAATTTGACATCTAATACATGAGAGTTTATGACGTCAATTCTTCTTGAGGTAATCTCGTGTGACTTACAAAAATTCTCATCGAGTATATCTCGTATTATCTTTCAACTTCAAAATATTTGACGCATTGGCATAAGCTGTAATGTCAAATATATATATTTTTTTAATTTAAAAAATCTAATAATAAGGTCGTGTCAGGGTGTACAATTAAAATTTGTCAAATAACATAACTGTACAAATAACTCACTCGGTGGATTTCTTCTTTTGCAGAGAACGGCATACTTGCAGAATGTGATATCAAAGTTGAAGAATCAATGGAAAATATAGCTTTGCTTGTCCACCACCACAGCGATTGCGATGAAAACCGACCTCCGCCAGATAATAATTCGGTATATCCCTACATGAACGGTCATAGCGATGGGAATAATGAAGATCTCAAACCCACTGAGGTAAGGAAATGTAACTTTCATTGTCATCATATATATCGACCCGTAATAGGTAGAAAATCATAACCGACAATTTATAAATTTTACAAGAGAAAGTCTTTTTTAAATCATGTTCGAAACAGGAATTCCTTACGTGCGGTTAGTACATAGTAATATATGGTCAATGCCTATCCTGATAATATAATAAAATTGTCGTGACTACTTTCAGTTCTCTAGATCAGCGTTTCTCATCCGTGGAACAAACGATAACAAGTCAAAACACAAAAATGCACAGGTCCTAAAAAAGATCGGGCGAATGAGATAACGCTCTAAAATTTTTGTCACTGAAGTCTCATGCGATATTGAACAATTATTGACTTAAAATGCGATTTACCGAGTTGTGACGCTTAAGTTCTTTGCCGATTATGGGTCGATATAATAATTTGTCACCTTTCTAAGTAAAAAAAAACTTATATAAGGAGATTGTCAGATATAAACTCTATGTCTGGAATAACTCAGTTGGTGCATTGATTATACCAGTTTGTCAAAAAAGGCATTTATTAATTCTGGTTTAAAGGTAGTAAAGGTCCCTGTCTATTCATTTTAAACTCTTATTTGTGTCAGATCTCGCCATCAATGAATTTATATTTTAATATTATAATTATCTATGTAAAATAAAATATCGATGCTAGAGGCTTTAACCTAAAAGCTGAAATTTTTCATTCTCTGTTTGCTCTGAACCATCAATCTGCTACTTACGAAATTCTAACAGAATAGCGACGATATTATCAAAAGTATATGTAATATCATTCAGGTTTGGTGACTCGCTTGATCGGCCACTGAATAGATTATATATGGTGTTGGAAATTAATGCTTGAGTTAACGTGAAACATTGCAGGAAGAACTGAAGGCGTACGCGTCAAATTTGAAGTTGACGAAGACCTGCAACAGTGATTCGGATCAAGCAAACCTTAGCGACACGTGCGAACAGTGCGGCATGGTTCTGGCATCCAAATACGCTAAGTACCGCCACATGAAACTACACAAAGCCGTACTCACGCACTGTATTCTCTGCTCGGAAGTCTTCAAAACAAGGAAAACGCTCAAGGTATATTGATTTATTGGAACCTTAAGATCTCAACGTTCTATGAGGGGAATGTTTTGACATCACCGTTGACTCCATTATATTGATTACCCAAAACGCAGAGAATAAACAAACATACTATGAATGGATCGCATTATTTTGCGTTACTGACTTTGTGTCCATGGGATCCTTTGTGGTTTGTTCTATAACTGAAAATCCGTGTTTAGGTATCGAGATATATGTTTACCATAAATAGAATAGTGATTCGTTAGTATGCTGTATCGGATGTTTGAGTAGTATGATTTGAAGTATTTGGTTACCCTGCGCAGACGATCCTTTTCATTGACCGTTTATTGCTATTATTTCGTTAAGTTACGGATATGTTATTTATTACCCTCCAGAGGACGAAATGCCTTTTTTCGATTTAAGTCATATTTTGGAAGCCACTTGGAATGTCAGGATTACGGGGGCGTTTCTAATTAAATATTGAACGCCTCTAATGGCGGTGTTTTAGAAATCCCCACGATGAATATTTATGGTCGTCATGCTCATACTGTGTATGTCCGTGTGGTAATATTGTGTACGGACAGTAGTAAGTACATTTTGGCACTCCAGAGGACCAATTATAATTTTCTACACAAATACATTTGTTTTAACAAGAACTTATAAATAATTTTTTTTGATGTATTGTTTAAATAAAAATAACGAACAGTGTCATAAATGATCCCATTAAAAAAAATCGCCATTGTTGCTTTTGGTGATCGTTTTCGTTTCCGTCCCTGCTGCTGATGACTAACTGAATTCTATCTTTTTTAACCAAATTTGAGTGAACACAACGATATTCAGGTAGAAAAAGGCTGAATAGTGGGATCAATACGGTCACGCTCGTCCTTGGAGATTTAATATCACCGTTATATAATTATGATATATTTTTCAAAGACTGTTTTATATGAAATATTAAAATACCTGTATTGATATATTCATCTCATATTAAAATCCCAAATCAAGACCGTGCTTCGATACTGTCAAAATCTTTAACAAATCAGATTTTGCCAGGTTATTTCTGGCCAACTAAAAAGTCACAAATGTACCACAATGCGGTAATGTAAATGTTTTTTTTTTTTTTTTACAGAAGCATGTAATTAAATCTCATTCGTATGGGGAACCCCTGCCGTGCGAAATCTGCAACAAGAGCTTCGCCACTTTCGAGGAGCTGACCCTTCATAAATCCGTTCACATGCTCATCCGATCTGATCTCAAATGCATTGTGTGCAGTCAGGGTATGAATCGACCAATCATAACATGTTTTTAATTTCAAGTTAACGCCCACTTATTTGATTCTCAAATTATCACTCAACACACCATGACTAAACTAAAGAGGGGTTGCAACATATTATATCGACTGTGGAAAGGAAAAAGGACATAACCCACACGTATCAAATTTTAAAGGAGGCGCAAAAAACGTGTTTTGATGATTTTGGGCCCTATGCAAATTATGAATTATACACGACCTTAAAGTGCACGGAGACTTCTAAACTGGTGTTTAATTGACAATCTAATATTAATTTTAAAAATTGTTTAGGAAAAACCTTTATTTCAGTCTTTTTTCTTGGTTTTAATATTTTACAAGGTCATCTTTTTCAAACTTAAAAGCTAAATTAAGATCAGCATTTGCAGCTTGCATCCTTTTGATAGAACATGTATAAAATTGAATTCATTGTGATTATCGAAAAAAAGCTGTTTTTAAAAAACTGTCGGATATGTACTTTTTCCTTTCCACAGTCGATATAGTCTACCAGCAGTGATGCATTTCCCAACCCTGCATAGCGGCGCGTTTTAGTTGCCCGACAAAGCTCTTTTAAATTAATGTTGTATTGGTAATATTTATAATTTGTCACTTCTATGTATGTATTTCACTATCATTCTGTCTATTGATTTTGGTCTGGTATAATGAGTTTAAAGTCGAGCGTGTAAACACGCTTATTTTGTATGACCAGCCCTGCGGGCACGTAATTATAAAGCGTGTTAATACCCTCATGGCAGTCATCTGATTAACCTTTAAACGCCTGTGGACTTTTTGCGAAATATTTGCACGACCCGTAGTTTTTATAAAAATAATTATATCTCTAAAACTAGTCAGCCTATGTGGGTAAAATAAAAAGCATTAGCAAAATAAAAGATTGTTTATAATTAACGAAAGCTTTATTTACAAATTTTCACATTTTATATTATTATAAATTAAAGTTAAAGAATCTAAACGATAAAAATTAGGGCAAAACTTAAAAAGCTTGAACCATAAAATTACAAAAAAATAGAGAATTTTCTAGGTATGGAAAGAAATCTGTATCCCCATTGAAATATGTTGTATGGTGTGGATAATGCCGATTTATTACGTTCCGCCTAACACAACGCATATTCAAAGAGTCGACCTTGTAGCACAGATGTTTATATTACTCAATATGACAAAAATATTGAAAATATATATCGAAACTGACAATAAAATTATGGATCAGAATCTCAAAGTCATCATTTATGTAAGCTAATATTCATATTTTGAATACTAGTATCAGAAATCAGTGTAATCCGATAGCGAAATGAACCATAATCACTGGTCCCGTAAAGAACCGCAGGGCGTTTAAAAGTTAAAGATGTATTGTAAAAATTAAATTAGTTACAAATTAGAAATATCTGAATTCGGTGTTTACTCCCTTCGCTCATATCATGAGGCTTATGCAAGTGATTTGACACAATCCGTTACGCGCATCCACAGCTAATTTCAGCTCTACGAAGCAGCTGAAACTTCACATGCACTGTCACAAAAGCATACCGATTGTGAAGCAGCTCTCGTGCCAGCCGTGCAACAAAATATTCCTCAACAAATTCACGCTGAAGGCCCACAGGAAGAACAACTGTCCGGCGAGCGGCACCTACAAAAGGCCGAACAACCCCCCGAAGGCCAACGGGGAGGACACTGCGGACGTGAAACCTACAATCAAACTCGAGAAACAAGACTCGTCGGCGGACGGCAAGAAGGGGGGCTCCCTCCGCTGTGCTTTATGCCCCAGGACGTAAGTCTAACTAGATACTTAGAATAATCACATCCAAGAGTTATGTCGTCTTATTTTGCTTTGTTTGGGGCATTTTATTAATATCGAAATATCGTCATTTCTTAATGCACGGATACTAAAAATATCCATCAGTGATTTCCAGTAGTCATATTTTTATTATTCGTTTCAAATGAATTGAAAAGTAAGCAAATATTTTGGAAAAATGTATAAATATTTGATTACGAGTCTGTAGCTACATTTAATTTTTATTTTATTTCTCTTCTGGATGGAATATATCAGAATGTTACCACAAGCTCAAGAATAAGATCAATACAGGTTTAAGCCTGAAATGGAAATAATATGAGACTATTGTTTGCAAAACCGGCTCGTTCCATAACCGTTAATGTAATTTAGTAAGTAAATATAAATTTTGAAAGTATTTTTATAAATCAGTCTCAAATATAAATTGATGTCATATAAGATATCATTCCAAAGTACAGTAAAACCCCCATTTACACTAATGTCGGGACAGTGTAATTTGGGGTAGTGTAATTGGGAGAGTGAATCTCATACAAAATTAGGGATTTGGTTTCTTCTGCAAAAATGCAAAACTAAGATTTCCCTTAAGGATGAAATATTTAGTTACTAAGTGATAAAATGCAAAGCGCGCCAAAATCCAACACATAAGACAGTCGTCCGGCTATACGTGTATAGCCTGGCACGTGTTGAATACACAGACGCTAGCCAACATTTGACTGTATGTGCCGCACAGTCGACCGTCTCGTAGCAACTTCAATGGAATGCGACAGTGCAATTGGGGGATTTGCGGCGAATATTTCAAGCCAGCGCGTAATTTGGGGTAGTGTAATCGGGGGTTCCACTGTAATGTAAAACTAAAAATACTTTTAAAATGTATATTTTTTTACAAAATGAAATTCAAGATTCATTGTTTAACCATTTTATCTGAAGCTGTCAACCTTCTCGGTGATCTTATGGTTTCCTAAAATAATTATGCATCATTAGAACGTTGAACGTGATTTTGTATTTTGTCAATATTGTGAGTAGTAGGGAAAGATGGATAAGGCTAGAACAGGACTAGTAGTTGGCTAATCGCTATTGCTACACCCAGTTATTAAAGGATCAGAAGGATGGGAGAAGAGGAAATAATGTGAATTGACATCACAAACACCCAGTCGACTATCACAACTTTGAATTGAATAATTCTCAAATTCACTGTGGGAATCGTACCCAGACCTGCGGGATCGGTAGAGCAAGGTTTAACCGACTGGGCCATAGCAGGCGACATATAACTTTTAGCAGATTTAAAAGTTTGAATTAATCGTGAGCAATTTTATTACAATATGTGATGGTTTCTATACAATTAAAATCAAATTTTAAAAATGCCAAAATGCTCATATTTCCGGATTGAAAAAAAACATAAATGCCTGAATGCCAGTTTCAGTTATAGTACCAGTATTGTATTAATTATTATTTCCTTAAGAGGAGTATGGACGTACATGTACGTTGGCGCCATTTTTCTGTAAATGAGTATGGTAGTACTTTAAACTAAACACAGGAATGTCTGTCTGTAAGCATATATATGCTCTAACTATGAATTGCATATATTCATTGGGAAAAGGTCACAAAATTGTCATGTTAAGAAAAGGCAGTAAATTAAAGTAAGGTCTTTATAAATCTATTCACTCCTCTAATGGTTAATATCGTAGGTAACTTGTCACGCAAATTTATGAACTCGTTTGTGTAATGATTTTCTTTAATGCGATGTGCGTGTCGTTTTTCAGGTTCATGTACGAATACGCGCGGACAATTCACATGGAGCAGCACAAGATGACTAAATTCCCCTGCCACATCTGCAAGTTCAAATTCAAACGGAAAGACCTCCTCGCCAGGCACATGTCCACCACGCACGCTGAGGAGTCTGACGAAGACTACGCGTAGTGAATGCTGACGTGTCCTCTTCGACGGTTATTCATAAAATATGTTTCACGTGGGAAAGCTGTAGGTCGGTTCCTCTTTCCCATGTAGTATATTTGTAATTTATACTTTGCTACCGTTTGCGATTGATCTCTTCAGTTCTGTCGTAAAACCAGCTAAATGTTTGGTTTACCCATTTGTATCGCTTCTACGATCATGTTAGTTGGGTTAAGCGTATGCTGAGAGGCAGGCGATGCCCCGCAGTGCAACTCTGGGCAGGACAGATTATGTATTACTCCGATCCGTTGTGAACCTGGCATAGATTTCTACTTGATTCTTGAACATGTTTATGGACGTGTTATTTTAATTGTGCTGCGAATATGACAGATAAACTCGCATAAACCTGTGGTCTATTCAAATTTTATGTGATGCCTAGTACAGTCATCGTCAGCAGATGCTTTTTCTAACTTCTAGTATTGTTTGCAACAATTTACGTAAACGAATGAGTATTTTGGATACATTTGTATTTTTGTGTACTTACATTTAGGATATGTCACTATACTATGAATGGTTTGTGGTATATTCATGTATTACAATTTATATCATGCGGCCCACGTAATGTAGCAAAAACCAGCATGCGTGCGACCCAGACGAATAAAAACTTGAGTATTGCTGGTATAGATGAATTTTAGTGAAAATAACTTATTTATTTGTTAAAAAATCTTGCCATAAGATGCAAATGGGTAACAAACATTGTTTTTCTGACGCAGTAATGGAATCAATCGATTGCGGTGTTGTTCTGAGATTTGGCTCTGTTGACTGTCATTTGTGACTGAAAATTTGTGTTAGCGTTTCAACAAATTTAATTGTGTATATATCCTGTAAAAGAAAAGTGCCGAATCCAGGCTTCAGCATGCTTGCAAGCCAGGTCCATCTTTGTTTTTCAATTGAGGCCATTATAAGAGATGTTAACCCTCCAGAGACTAGAGCTTTTTTTGGATAAAAAAAATATTTTTTAAGCCATATTGAAGTCACGGATAACTTTTATTCCTAGAAACCCCCGGATGACTATATAGTCATGCTCATCCTTTTATTACAGTGTAATATTGTGTACGGACAGTAGTAAGGACGAGGGTGACCGTATGGGCACGCAAACATTCGGGGTTGAAATATAGCTAAACGTGAAATTTTTAAAAATGTTTTGTAAAATTGTAAAAATTTAACCTCTTTAGATCAACATAATTTTAATACAAATATATTAGCAAAAGAACTGTAAATAATTTGATGTTTTGATAAAAAAAAAAACTAACAGTTTCAAAAGGTCCATTAAAAAAACGGAAATTCGAAAAAATCGCATGTGCTTTTGATGGCCGTTTCTGTCCCCGAGGCTCATGACTAACTGAAATCTGTACCCTTAACCAAATATGAGTGAAAGCAAAGATATTCAGGTAGAAAAAGTATGAATAGTGGGATCAATACACAACGGTTTTTACTATGACCATATTGTCACGCTCGTCCTTGGAGGGTTAAGTCTGGTCTCCCTGTATTCCTGACAATATAAAACCAACATACTCTATAAATGTAAAGCTGACTGCATGCGTTGGATAAGTGGTACTTCATTCTACCGGAACCGTACTCTATTGTTTATTATCAGGATCCGAGTCCTAGGGTAGTGTTTACCAACTTTTTTTTACATCTGTGAACCGCCATCGTACTTGCGTTATGAACAAGCTCGCGCAGAGCAAGTGCAACCTGTAATTTATGTTGTTCAAACTATGTACATTCACTCAAGTTTTGTTATTCTATATCGGAATAACAGAAAGAACTTTAAAAACTAGACAGTCAGAGCACATGGTTGCCTTTAGATTAAAGAAAGACACGTCTACTTTTGCCAATAACTTAATTTCAGAAAGTCACGTGTTCAATGACGGAACAAGGGATTAAAATGTTGCACCCAAATGTGGACGCCCATAAATTGTTTTTCCAGCAAATTTTAGAAATAAATAGAGTAAAATTGAGTAGCTTACCGATCTTGAATAAGCAGGTAAATCTGCCAAATTCCTCACTCTTGTACCTTAAATGTAAGTAAATATAATTATAATTTTTTTCCAACAAACAAAAATAAATATAATTCTTAAAATTACTTACCATTAAAATTTGTAGGCATTTGAATGGATTAACCGTTTGAATACTGCGCAAATAAATCATTAATATGTCCCAGAGATACTGCGTGTTTTTGAGAAAAATAATTTTGCCTAATATACACTCGAATTCAATATTTTAAAAATGTATATTGACTCAGTATAGATAGCACCACACATATTCATCAAAATATTGCTTATATTCTATTAGAATATCAAGTATTTGATTTTTTAAATGTCTTGGACATCCGTGTTCGCTTGCATATGTTCCGGACACCTGTGTCCGCTTGGTATTCAAGTGGTTAATCATTTTCGCCAGCAATGGTTTTAAACTTAGTGATACATTTATTTCTTATATAAACACGATACATTCATTTACTAAGCGTCAGTTCAAGTTCATCCGTGCACTTGAACGCCTGAAGATGCCGATAGGCGATACCCGTGTCGTCAGTGACAAAACTTGTGTGAGTGTACATAATTTAAACGATTCAAATTTAATATTGAAATTCCACCGAGCACCTTCAGTCGAAATCTTAAATTATGTAATTTATTTGTTTTTTTTTTACTTAATCAAATCTCACTTTCGTACTAAATATCAATTAACACTTTGATTCTGAAGTTTTTGTATTTTGACACACTGAATGCGGAAATAGAGATCATTGTTTTCAGCGCGCCACTCTTGGGCAGACTTTTTTTTTATCGTTTTTGCGTTATGGAAGGCGGCAGTGAAACAGCGTCTGTGTTCACATAACAGGTGGTGGCTGCTTTGTCTGCACGTGTCTGACAATTCAGTGCTGCCCTGCGACGCCTGCGTCTCCGCATACTCTTAACCTAACACACGAGCTGATACTCCTCAAGAGAAGACCAGGTGTGCTGCTGATTTTGATCTCTCGTTCCCGGTAGAATATGTTAATACTATCTTATCAATTGCAATAGAAGGTGAGATATACTGTACTAGGAACTAGTATTGTTGCAGAATTCGCTTGCTGTCTGCGACCTGGTTTCAAACGTTAAGATTTATCGTATTGTTTTATATTATACATAATTATGTCATAAGTCAAATCGTCACCGTACTGGCAGAAGTTGGTAAGTTACAAAATTGAAAAAAAATTAGATAAGTACACAATGTGATTATCGGATGTCAATCATTTGTCTGGAATTTATTCTACTGGTTTTGGCAAAAATGGCAATTATTTTAATCAGAAATTGTTACCATCACTTTATCGGAGGAATCGTTTAATTGCATACATGCTTTAACTACATGATATTTGCTAAATTTGATAATATCGAATTTTGTTCAATTCGGTAAATTGCGTTTTAAACCAATAACTGTTCAATATCGCCTGAGGGGTCCGGTGACAAAAATTTTAGAGCGTTATCTCATTCGCCTGATCTTATTTATGGCCTGTGCATTTTAGTGTTTTGACTTGTTATCGTTTGTTCCACTTTTATCCCGGTTGAGAAACACTGATCTAGATTACTGAAAGTCGGACAATTTTAATGTAATATCAGGATAGGCATTGACCATGTATTACTATTTACTAACCGCACTTAAGGGATTCCTTTTTCGAACTTAATTTTAAAAAAACCTGTAAAATAAGGGTCAATATATTTATTTATATTTTGACATTGTAATTTATCTATCGAACATAAAACGTCGAGGCTAGAGGCAAAAGCTCAAATTGTCCATTTGCATGAATTGTTCATTTGCATTATTCTGTACTATCAATTTGTAGCTCACCGAGTGCCAATGCGGTGACGATTTCTGAAAATCTTTTGTTCCGACGAAAACGTTTGTATATCAAAGAATTGTGTTGGATGTTTGTTGGAGATTTGTAAATCAATTGGTTATAGTTTTTTAACTGTGTCAAATAGTACTATAATTATCTAATATCTAGATATTTTGCTCAATATCTTAATTTTCCTGGATGTTCGGAGTCGAAAATATTTATTTAATCTAAATACATTTAACACTTTGAGGAGTGAGTTAATTTTGATTTAGATAAAAATCAATCTGGGAAGAATATTAATTAATATTTCAAGAAGTAAATATTTTTTTTTAGAAACTTTTACGCCGAAGTTGGGATTAGATCTTTTTTTGCTTTTATCTGTATGCATGTGACATTCTACTGACGTCGATTCCAGGATGGAAATCTACACGAAATGTAATTTTACGCCCAATAATGTATGGCTACCGATTTGTTTTCAAATATTAACCTTTCTGAAAAAATCTTTGCAACAAATAATAAAAATAATGCGACCGCCAGAAATCACAGATATACAGTCGAACTCGGTTATTACGATCACGGAAATAGCGAGATCTCGGATGTAATGAGGAAACATTCGTAGACATTTTAGTTTATGGTTTCCTCCAAACATTTATTCACTTTTATAACGAGCTACTTCTCAAATTTTCTTAAAACTGTTAATGTGTCGATCGTTTAAAAACAACATTTTCGACCATAAGAAATAAAATCAAAACAGGCAGTTAACTAGACCAGTGCTTCCTGACCTGGGTCCGCGAAACTTTTCATTCTTCCAACATTCTTTGTGATAAAATATAAACATGTGAAATAAAAAAATTTCGGGGGTCCGCAGATTATTGTTTTCAGATTTAGAGGTCTGTGACATTAAAAAGGTTAGGAAGCACTGAACTAGACCGATGCCGCCGGGATCAGACCACGTTTATGACACTAGTTAAGTGTCTAAATACCTAATTGGTGTTTTCACCGACAACATTGAAAATGTATCCACGCATATGGTTGAAATTGCATGTAAAAAAACCCAAGCTTTTTGAAGTCAGTAGGTACCTTTATATTTTATAAGAAAAGTGGATTGACAGATAAATGCAATATGTGTGTAACGGGTGTGTAAATAAATTCTAATTGTGTATTTTTGTTTGAATTGTGACTTATTGCATTATGTGACCGCTCCAGATACTTTGTGTCTTCAATGTGATGGGTATGTTTGTAAGCGTTTAAAAATACGTATTCTCTTATATAACGAGTAATGCTTATAATGAGCAAATTCAGTCAGTGCAATCTTCCTCGTGGTAACCAAGTTCGACTGTATATGTTATTTCTCCATATGTGAATAAATAAAGACAATTTAATAAAAAAAACATGAGAATGGCAATTGATATTAGACTGCACAACATTTGGACATACATACGCTGCCATACTCCTCAAAGGGTTAAATCAATTTATTAAAACAAATCGCATGCTACTGGTGTTTTTGGTGATGAGTTTTAATTTCATTATTCCATAAGTTATCAATGCACTTGAAGATGCAATACTAGAATAGGACAGATGTACAGAGGAGAAATACGGCTTTACTTTTTGCCTCGATTAATACAAAACTCTTTATTGGAGATTGAAAGCTGTTCCGAAATATTGCCTATAACTGCCTTGGGTTGCTGACTACTCAATTGGATATCGGATAATTATAGTATTAAAAATGATCACAGTCTTTTTTATGGATTATCTTTCTTTTTGTATACTAAAATAGAAATGTAAATAAATAATCAATTTTAGTATAATAAATGGATAATAATGTTTTTGTTTTTTGAGTTTGTATTTATTAAGGTGTCAACAGAAGTTTTTTGTAAGTATTGCCTGTTAATCTTCTATCCCTACTCTAAGACTGTAGGGATAAAAGGATTGGGCTAGGGTAGGAATCAATGCAAGACAAGAGGTAAGCTGCACGCAAATTTCAAAGGCTGCACGGACCGATCAAATATTAAATGAATAACTGTCTTGTAGTGCGCGCCAACCTGGAATGAGTGCTCGGGGGCTTCCCAACTGCTGCGTGACCGCAGCTTAGAGGGAACGTTGGTAGTAATAGTAGTTAGCTAATCGCCCTCATTATAACATTAAAATATTTGTAGCAGTGACATCAGTTGTAACTTAACTTGATTTATTCAAAACAAATTAGTTTAAACCTTTAGGTGGTTATGTTGGATCAAATTATTGTAATGGCTTATTGTAATGGTGATATTTGTTAGGTCATTAAGAATGTCACCTTATTGAAATATATACTTTTTCATCTATCAATCACCATTGGTAAAACTCATAAAAGATGCTAATGTAAATAATAAATAATCACATGAATTAAAATTTATTTGCTTTGTGGAACTCTCTGGGAATTGGCATACAAGTTTGAATAAAAATCATGGTTTATTTTCAATATTTGGCACATTACGTTATTTACATAACAAATACATCAACTTATAATAATTATATCTATTTAGTGACTACACAAAACATTAATTGAGAATAGTTATACAGAAGGCTCTGTTTCGTCAAAAATAAGAGTAAACTTGATTTGCAGAACTTGTTAGAAATTTATTTCTTTTTTTTTTTGATACAAGTGGGACTCGAAACGGTACATATCACTGGCAGAATTTTGGTAAGTAAAAAAAATCCAAGTACTCAAATAAATTCTTGTGTATCAATTATTTGCCTGGAATAAATAGGTTGGTGCTAGTGGAGTAACCACTATACAGCTCTTGGGGCTCAGTGGGCCTCAAATTTATATCCATATTTAAAATTTCGAAAACTTTTAATGGCTACTGGAAAATACCACTTTTAGAAAAACAAACTATTTCCAAAACTCAAACTTTTCCGTCGTGTCAAATACTATATATAACAAATAACATTTGCATAAAAATATGATTTTCAATTTGAAAACAACAGTCTTGTAGACATTTTATATTAAAACTAATAGGATCAGTTGACTCCTTAGTCTTGAATTACCCTATCTGCATATCTTACTCAATGTCGCTCATTTTGGAAATAGTACGTTTTGCATTATAACCTCACAATTTACGACTGTTTTACTTTTACACACTACGTGTGATACAGATATTGAAAAATTTAATTTTCTTGTTCGTAATTTATGTAATATGAAAATAACAATAGGAAGTAATGTGAATAATGAATAATTATGTCCATACCTGAAGGACAAAAAATATATATTAGAAGTAGTATTTATATCATAATCTGATTGAATCAAAATTTATACGACAAATCTTCAATCAGCAGTCTATAGATCAAACCCAGTTTCTTAGGGCAATTGAATATTTCTTCACCCGCTTAAGAAAGAAAACCATCCCTTTTTTATAGGCTTGGGCGTAGTTGACGCAAATGCTGTCATGTTTTTTTTGTGTATGCTTTTCAAATCGCTCAGCAAGAATCCCCTATCTTCGATTTTCTTCGGTTTGGCTTCTGAAAAACAGACATCATTTAGATAGTGTTCAATCAGATGCAACAGAACATTATTTTTTTTAAATTTGAATCGTCCAAATTATGTACACTCACAACCCAGGTTTCGCCTTTCAGCATCTTCAGGCGTTCAAGTGCACGGGTGAACTTGAACTGACGCTTAGGAAATGAATGTTTCGTGTTTATATAAGAAATAAATGTATCATTGAGTTAAAAGCCATTGCTGGTGAATAGGAATGCCCACGGATTTGAATGGTGTGTAATTTTAAGAATTATATTTTGTTGGAAAAGATTATATGATTATATTTATATAGGGTATAAAAGTGGAGAGCCCGGCATATGGATCTGGTCATTTAAAATTGGAAGACTTCAATTGCGCTATAAGTTTTTTTACGAGAACTGCTTGTTACTCAGTTGCTTTACCTTTTTTTTTAAAGAGAGTTAGGATAGAAGGATAGGGCAAGGACAGAACTAGTGGTTAATCACTCTCGCTTTTCCCTGTGAATTTTAGGATTTTTTTTAGATATCACAACATGGGTAGAAGTATGAGAAAGAGATTGAACATTGTGTGGATAACAATGGGGACATCCTTAGCGGTTAGTTTAGAGGTTGTTTGATGTTGTGTAACTTACCACAGTAAGGTTCTTTTGATGTTGTGACGACGTAGAACGAACCTCTACCTAGGAAGCGATCAGCTCGTATGCCCATCTCCGCACAAGTCATGTTTGTACAAGGGGCATTTATACTTGCGTTAACTCTACAAATAAACAGTTATTCAAGATAGTTTAACATGTTTTTTATTACACCAGTGTTGGGTTCCAAAATAATTAATACTCCATTCATTGATTTTTCAAAACAAGATTCTTCTGTGCATATTATTCTACTGATTCAGAATGTTTCATACAAAGATACATTTTTAAACTAAAATTACAAAATGGAGGTTAAAAAAACAAACATACGATAGTTTGCCTGAAGATGTTACACAAAGAGTGCAAACACGTGACACAATTTGTTACATTGTGGAATAAATTAGTAATCAATTTTAATTTTATATAAAAAATGATCATCCACAAAGTCACTGCCGAATCTGTCAAAAATATAAAATTGATAACTTCATAACTATATCAACTGTGGAAAGGAAAAAAGACGTAACCGACACAAATTGGTAACGGACAGGGATAAAAAATCTTAAGTTAAAGCTTGACAAGAAGTGAGTTCCGGTAGCTTTTTTTTTCAAAAAAATGCACTGGGTGTATGCATCTATGATATCGACTGTGGAAAGGAAAAAGGACGTAACCCACACATATCAAATTTTACAGGAGACGCAAAAAACGTGTTTTGATGATTTTGGGCCATATGCAAATTATGAAATATACAAAACCTTGAAATGCACGGAGACTTCTAAACTGGTGTTTAATTGACATAATCTAACATTAATTAAAGAAATTGTCTACGAAAAACCTTTATTTCAGACTTTTTTCTTAGTTTTAATTATTGACAAGATCATCTTTTTCAAACTTAAAAGCTAAATTTAGATACTAATTTGGGATTTGAAGCTTGCATCCTTTTGATAGAACGTGTATTAAGTTTGATACATTGTGATTATCGAAAAAAAGCTGTGGCTGACGTCCTTTTTCTTTTCCACAGTCTATATTATTATTGTTTGGGCTCTGACTTATATTGCGAAATATTGCGCACTGCACGTTATGTCGTTTTGACTCTACAAGTTTGTGATGATATTACGGTCTATTATTATTGTATTCGAAGCTATGCCTCAGTTGTCAATTGCCACCATTGTTGGGCTAATATTTTGCTTGTTGGCACTTAAACTAATTGTCATTCTAACAAATCAAAACAGTGAAATAAAAAACTTTCATAAAATCATCGCTGAATAAATATATAATATGAATAGTTATATTATAATTACCCTGTGTATGAAATATTCCATTTATGTCCAACCAACGAGCAGTTGTGTCGCTTCAAACTTTCAGTAAACAGTAAGTAAGCTCGACCATGGTTACATATTGCTCGTATTAACTCTGTAAATAATAAATTTTAAAATCAGTAGGTTGGCAATTATGATCATTCGAATTGCTTTTAAACGATGATCGAACCTAATGAATACATATCCTATCAAAGACCTACAGAAATTGTTGTTGTTTATGCGATTACTTTTCCAATTGATTGAAAATCATTAACATCGAACCATTAGTAAAATTAATGCAGATCTCAATCAATAATTTGTTTGTAAATATATTTTTTAATCCATGTCCGCTCCCAATGTGGAGCATATGGTCTCCAAATGGAGGTATCTCAACAGAAATTTTTCTACGAGAACTGTTTGTTACTCAGTCACTCAAACTATATTTTTGTTTCCAAAGAGAGTAGGAATAGAAGCATAGGGCTAGGACAATATTATTGGTAAGCTAATCGCTCTTGATATTGTGGATGGAAGGGTTAAATCAAGACATTCATCCCTTCGAACAGATATTCATAAATCGATTGTTATATCAATTTATAAAAACTGTCTGTATTGGAATTCGGACCAGTGACCTCCTTAACCGAAGCCTCAACAGAAGTTTTTCTACGAGAACTGTTTGTTACTCAATCGCTCAACCTCTCCTTTTTGGAGAAAGTAGTAGGGATAAACAGATAAGACTAGGGCAAGACTAGAAGTTAACTAATTGCTCTCGTTATGCCCAGTTATTGAATGGTCGGAAGGCTTAGAGGGAAACACCCACACCTTTAAACAGAAATTGATCGAAAAAATGTTATTTATATTGGGACTCAAGCCCATGAGATCCAGCACAGAAGCCAACAACCCTATTCGCTGTGCCGTAGAACCGACGATAAATTCAATCCATGTTAATCGGTGCTCCTTCATTCGTGAAGAATCAATCTCTTTCTGAGCTATTTAAAAAAAACATAGGATTCATAAAAATAATTATAAAATGGTGTCCATACTTGCTTTTGAAATTGGTATGTAGCTGTTTAAAAATGATGCTTTTCCGGTATGACATCCAGGTTGTTTCATACCGCCATTTGGATAGAAGTCTTGGTCACCTGAAATAATGTTTTTAGTTTAATATTTCAAATGAATTCAGGAGTATCTTTGTGAAAATTCATTGTTAACCTCTTGCACTGAAATCACTAGTTATACATTTGGTTTATATACTGGGAGTATCTGTCAAGCATAAGCAGGTTGGACTTGTTTTTATATTACTTATAACTAAAAACTAAGTGAAACTAAAAGTGATTTGTTATCAACGATTTTTTTTATTTACAATAAAAATGTTTAACACTTCCCAACTGAGATATTCCTGACAAAGAATCGATATCTAAGAATCTCTTTGTGCACTTACTTATTTGTGTAAATTATGTTACTTACCAACTTCTGCCAGCATGGTGGCGATAAGATTAACTCTAAAAGGCGAAACACGTGTCTCAGTAACACAACCAGTGAAATAACAAAGTTAACAGTATCATTTTAGTTACTTAAAGCCAAATTACAGTAATATTTTAATGTAATATGTTTTTTGTATCTTGGAATGGTAGTAAGTTGTCTAATAAATCCAAAAGAACTTCATCGTATCTTTGCAAGAAAAATATTAACCATGCATACTTCCAATGTGAAGTATATGGATTTCTAATGAAGAACTTTAACAGAGTTCTTCTTCGAGAACTCGTTGTTAACCACTTGAATACCATGCGGACACTGGTGTCCGGAAAATATGCAAGCAAACATGGATGTACAAGACATTTAAAAATTCAAATACTTGGTATTCTAATAGAATATAAGCAATATATTGATGAATACGTGTAGTTCCATCTATACTGAGCCAATATAGGTTTTTAAAATATCGAATTTGAGTGTATATTAGGCAAAATTATTTTTCTCAAAAACATGCAGTACCTCTGGGACATATTAATAATTTATTTGCGCAGTATTCAAACGGTTAATCAATCAGTTGACCTCTCTTTTTTGCAGACTAATCTTATGTTAATAGCTTTAATTGTGTGATGATTATGAAAGCTTCGAAACTTATAATCGTTATATTTTATACTGACCGCATGTGTTAGGGACACCAAGACCCAATTTGGAAATCTCTCTTCCATTTGTGTGGATTATATCGACAAAGTCAGCGTCTGACTTGTCGAGCAACATATCCAAATCTGTTGTCACAAAGCATGGCTGCGCTGGATCTAGGCCTGAAAAAATCAAAACAGTTCTAAACGAGGAAGTCAAATACACCCTGAATTCAGAGAAACTTAAATAAGCAAAGGCAAGAAACCTAGAAATACACGACACAATACATTGTCTCAAAATGGCCGACTGGCCTAACACTATTACTGTATGCTCCCACAAGTCGACCCGTATTACCCATACTTGCCGCCAACATAATTAAACAATATTTTAATAATTAATATCTATTGAATGTACGGCAACATTGCTGGGATAAATCTATTGAATTCTTGCTCTACTCCAGTGCTTCCCAACCTTTTTCGATCCACAGCCCCCTAAATCTAAAAAAAATAGTCTGCAGCCCTCCTCAAATGTCTCCGTAACTCTTTTTTTTTTGAAGAAACTTTTTTTTAGAAATTTTTCGTAGAACTGAAGAATCGTAAATTAAAAATTCAACACAGTTCTTAAATAAAGTTATACAAACTTATTGATTACCAGAACTTGCTTTGCAGGCACTTACTTAATTCATATTATTACACATATTCTAAAAAAAAAAAAAAGCCACTGTTAACCTTTTGGTTGCCGTAGAAAAAAGTATGTTTGTACCTAGCACGCGAGCTATAATTTACAATTATTAATTTAATTAGTTATTGACGAGGTAACTCGCCTCTGGCGTATTGAACATGAAAAATTTTACGAGAGCAGCCATCCTGTAAAATGATATTAATGAAAATAAACTCCAGAATTGCAGTCAAGTCTAGCCACCTTAAATTGGAGTTTTGTTAGATTAAAAAGTGACAGCTGTCAAACAAACAACAACTGTCATCCATTGTTATTATTCAAGTTGCATGTACACACTAAATCACCGGCCATACTTGCCTGGTAATTATGCCCAGACATATTGATGCCAGACCATGGTATCAGCAATGTTATTGGCAATATTGACGGCCATGTGCAGTTTTTGACGGTCATTTGAAGATACCTTTGTACTCAAGGAGTATGGACAGATACTATCTGCACTGTTTAGTTAAGTTCAAATAGTCATTATGTTGTTTACCAGTAATTCTTCTGACACCTCCCAGAAGCATGGCGGCATATGAGCAAATGTGAGCTCCTAAACTATGACCAACAAAATGGAAGTCTTTTGTCGCCGCTCCCGTGGCGTTCATCAACTGTTGCAGAAATCTAGAAATCAAATATATATGAGCCCTTGAGAAATGAAGTGAGTGAGTCTTTTCACTTTTACGATACCTTGAGACATGTAGCATACTATAACACTTCACCTCTCAGGGGTTCATATTGAAGTAAATTTAGGGTTTCGAATCTTTCAAGCACTGTCTGATTATCATATATTTTAAACAAGCAATTCAAATACCATAATATATAATAAGTGATGGAGTCAATCTTATATTATGGCACAATAATAATGAGATTGGTTATGGAGAGACGTTGGAACTGGCTGGGTCACATGCTGCGGATGCCTCCGGAAAGCCTCAATCCTGCCTGCGTCTTCTTTTGACCTGTGGGATTCTGGCGCCTTGGACGTCCGTCAGGTACTATCCATAGGATGTACTCGGAGGAACTGAGGGATGCTGGCATGTCATGGGAGGAAGCAAAGCAATTAGCGGGAGACAGGGAAACATGGAGGTGCTGTGTGGCGGCCATATGCTCATAGGGAGCGAACATGGCCAAAGAAGAAGAAGAATAATGAGAAATACTTATGGTTTGAGTTTTGCTAGTATAAAATATTTACAACAAACGGAAAATAATGTTTTTTGTGCAAAACATGTGCTAATCACGGAGTAGAATTAATGAATGACCATGCAAATAGATTATGATAAGCATCTATGATCAAATTTCTCTTACGCTGCAAGATCAGCCCCAACTGTTCTCGTGTTGGCAACCGCTCTCCAATATTTCCAAGTGTTACCGCCCTTACTCCAATCGACAGTTATGACGTTAACGTTGTCCTGGAATGAAATGACACTATACAGTTATTCTATTCATACAATTCGAAAGCCTATCGGCACCAACCAGTTGTCTTAATTTCTCTCTCACCCTTTCCAATCCTTTAATAATTGGATGTAGCGAGAGCGCTTAGCTAACCACTAGTCCTGTCCTAGCCTTATCCTTCTATCCCTACTACTCTTTTTGGATAAGAGAGGTTAAGCAACTTGGTAACAAAAAGTTTTCGTAGAAAAAATCTGTTGAAATATCTTCATTAGGAAGCCATATGCTCCACATAAGGAGCAGACAAGGATAAAATAAAAATAGCTACAACATGATTCGTTAGGTAAAATTTTTGATAAATTAATCAACCACTTGAATACCAAGCGGACACAGGTGTAAGGAACATATGGAAGTTAACACGGATGTCCAAGACATTTAAAAAATCAAATACTTGGTATTCTAATTGAATATAAGCAATATTTTGATGAATATGTGTAGTATATTAGGCAAAATTATTTTTCTGAAAAACACGCAGTCTCTCTGGGACATATTAATGATTTATTTGCACGGTATTCAAACGGTTAATCTTCTCTTGAACCCTAATTGTTTTGCTTTTTCCCATTACATGTAATGATGTAAGGCAGGAAAATTATCGAGCTTTTTCCCGGTATATATGTTACACCGAATCGGTAAAATTACCTATGAAGCAGTCGGCAGAAATTTTGCTGAATCCATGAAATAGGCAACGGGCTTGCCTATTTACATATACATTAACATTAACTGACCTAACAGGTTACTTCCTAATCCATTCTCTTATCTCTGAGTTCTTTAAAAAATCAAACCACCTCACCGCCAATATCCGACGCAAGTATCTATTCTCGAAACTCAATATATAGTTTTTTTTGGTAGGTGATAAGGTGATTCGTTACTGTAAATCAGCACTAGTAGAATGCAAGCATTAAGCAAATGGTATTTGTTTTTCGCTGTGTACAGCTGTGTACATAACATTTTAATAGAATTGTTAAGATAACAATTAATTCATTCAAACCTATCCTACAAAATGACATTGTTATTTTCTAATAAAACTAATTACTCTTGCGATATAACATAAATACATTCATGTAATATTTATCACTAATTTGATAAGCCATTAGATTTTATGTAATTGTAATCAGTTTATGAGTAATAAATAAATGATGATTTGACATGGCATAACTAATGACAAACATTATCAACTGAATATATATCATAAGTTAATAAATGATCGTCATGAGCAGAACCGGTCCTGATCTTAATAAATAAAAGTGGGTATAAGTACAAATGTATACATATTTTGTTTAACTCTCCAAGGACGAGCGTGACCATATGGTCACAGTAAACACCGTTGTCTATTGATCCCACTATTCATCATTTTTCTACCTGAATATCGTTGCTTTTGCTCATATTTGGTTAAGAAGGGTACAGACTACAGTTAGTCATCAGCCGTGGGGACAGAAACGGCCTCCAAAAGCACATGCGATTTTTTGAATTTCCGTTTTTTTTAATTTCCTTTTTGAAACTGTTAGCTATTTTTTTATCAAAACATCAAATTATTTACAGCTATTTTGCTAATATATTTGTATTGAAATTATGTTGATCTAAAGAGGTCAAATTGTAAATATTTTTAAAAATTTCACGTTTAGCTATATTTCAACCCCGAATGTTTGCGAGCCCATACGGTCACTTTTGTCCGTACTCAATATTACACGGTAATAAAAAGATGAGCATGGCCATATACTCATGCGGAGTTTCTACGACTTTGCGTTTTTTTTTTTAAATTTTGGATAGGAATAAAAGTTATCCGTGACTTCAATATGGCTTAGAAAATATTTTTTTTATCGGAAAAAAGCTCTCGTCTCTGGGGGTTAATATAATGCCTTTCCATCAATTATTGACAGTGGACACCGTGAAAGTTATATTTAGTGTAATTTATTTATTTGTTCTTCATAATTAGCTTTTTTTACACTATTACACTATATATCTATACCACAATGTTGTTCTATTTCAAATAACACGATTTTTTAAATCCAGGGAACTAATTTTCAATTTTTCTAGTTTTTTGAGAATCATAAAAATATCAGTCAGAAATAAACAATACTCTTCTAAAATTATTTTTTTTTATCTTGTCCGCTCCCAATATGGAGCATATGGACTCCTAATGGAGTTTACCTCAACATATATGTTTCTACGAGAACTGCTTGTTACTCAGTTGCTCAACCTCTCTTTTACTAAAGGGAGTAGGAATAGAAGGATAGGGCTAGGACAGGACTAGTAGTTAGCTTATCGCTCTCGATACGCCCCGTTGATAGGATAGGATGGGTGGGAGGGGGGTAATTCAAGACATCACATACATCCATGCCTTCGAACAGAAATTCACAAATCGATTGAAAAATCAATTAATAAAACTGCCCTTACTGGGATTCGAACCCGTGCCCTCCGTAGCGGTAGCCAAGGATGTTGACCACTCGACCACACATGCAAAAATGCATTTGGTTATGCATAATGCTAAACGTCATTATCTTGAAACTGACGTTTTTAAATTGTACTACTGTTGCATTGATTTAGTGATATAACGAAAGATTTTTTTAAAATGACTGATACATACCCATTCTAAGAATGCCTTTGTCATATTAACGACCCACGACGCCTTGCTGTAGCTTAAAAACCCATGCACAATCACAATTGTGGGCTTTTTGGCGTCATAAAACGTCCATTCTAGTCCGAATTGGTCTCCGTCCAAAACCTGGACTCTGGTTTTGTGTTTCCTATTATAGAAGAAGTAATCTGGCTGAATTTCATTGGAGAGCTGCGGCTTTAGGTTGAAGATCCAGCTGAGTTTCGACGTGATCCCTCCAAGGCCAAAGCAATCAGCGGACTGAGTAAACTGTGCTTCAAAAAACACATGTCAAAGGTAAATATCTGTGCCTGATTAAAGGAAGCTAAACAAAATGAAATAATGTTTTTTAGGGTGTATGAAAAAGTCTACAGCGACATCTATGATTGAAGCAAATTCTGTAGTGACTTTTTTAAGTGTATGTAATTGATAAAATACAGCTTGGAAAGATTTTTAAAACATCCCACATTCCTAATTATACTATCTCACTTATAGTCTATTGTATATTATAAACAGGGAGCCAGTGGCGTGCTTAAACTGTGAATTCTTATTTTTTTAAAATACATTGACAAATCTTATACAAAACAACATTTTAATTTTTTTATTAAACGTTTGCAAAATGAAATTCATTAATATTAAGGGTGAGTGTAGTGGTCTACAGTGACATCTATAATTTAAAAAAAAATGTTAAGTGACTTATTTACAAACATTCGTGTATTTGATAAAGTATGATTTTTAAAACATTTCAGTTGAGTTAAACATATTGTTTTGTAATCTATAACACATCGATTTAAAAAAACCTTTTTGGTTGTATTCAAATTTGTTGTTAATTGGGCGGTAATTTCTGTTTTTGAAACATTTTTCGATAAATGATGGCGGAAATGATCCATCATGTATTTATGTGGTAAGTGTTTGTGATGAACTATTATTATATGTCCAAAAAGTACATATTTATTAGGTTTTATTTTTTGAAAGAAAATCACGGCCCTCCATGCACGGCCATATCAGGTTAATACTACAAACGAATAATATCAGATTAATTTCAGAATATCAAAAAATGCCGAATATTGGAGACCTTAATGACTATCTGATATGTGTAGTGCTTAAAAGTTGAACAGACCATTAATTACTAAACAATGTCAGCTGTCAAGGAAGGTCTGATTAATAATAAATATAATTATAAACCAATTTATATCTAAAATATGTAATACTGTGAATTAACAGATGTTCAATGTCAGTCAATTTAAATGTCGGATTCACCTAGCAATAACCGATGTGTACCTACAATATTAATTGTATCTTGTGTATCAAAGGTACTAATTTGGGATTCAGCCAGTACTCACCGCGCTAAAGACATGAAAAACTTCCTTGCTGAGAGGAGGATTGATCAAATAATGGTTCTAGAGAGAATGACTGTCTATCTCCAGACACTTGATATCGGATTAAACAAGCCATTTGTAGACTATTCTCGCATGGAAATAAATTAATACATTGCAAACAGAATGGTGAGAAATCAACGTGGACATTTTGTGAAGAATTCATGGGATAAAATAACTGACGGTTGTGTTTCCAACGCACTACGAACAGGCTACTTAGACAAGAAATACTCATTTAAGGATTGCTATACTGCATGACATGAGAGATTCGGACCAATGATTCAACAGGAAATGAATTTGGAGGAAATTCAGAACTGAAATCAGAATTTGATAAGTTATGACGATGCTCCAGAAGAGATGATATAACTGTATTCGAATAAATAATAAATAAATATAAAATTCCTAACGAAAATATATAAATCTACTTATTGTACTTAAAAAGTAAGTCGTCCCCCGATTATAAGCCCTAGCTCATATTTCGGATCAAAACAAGAAAGTAAGACAGTGTCTTATTTTTGGAATAAGACGGTATTTGTTGAAATACATAACCTTGTTTACATCATTGTATGTCAGAAAATAATGTAAATATTTTGATGACTTACATTTTCCAATTTTCTTTTCGCTGCCTGTGAGAGAGAAACTGAGGTCTTGGACACCGATTCTGGAGACGAGTTCGGAGGCTCGTGCGTTGTTGACTGAACTCCGGACAAATAATTCAAGTCATCCGGGTTAATAAAGTTGTCCACTGGATGGGATAAGAAAGTATCATTTTAATAATGTCATCATCAAAATCTAAACGGCTTGACAATCTGGGAATCGAGGTTGTCTTCAACTTCACAAAACCAAGCGATTTTGCCTACCAGGTCCCTTGATTTTGACACCTCAAATAAAAATAATCTACAATAGTTGCGGATTTAGAATATTTTTTTTAAATCACTTATTTGCAGGTGATGTTAAATTTATATTAACATGAAAAAGACTCATTATTTACAAAAAATATATTTGCTAAATTTCTTGCTGTTAATTAGTGCTAGGCAGTGCTTTATTTTTTAAAAAAGGTGCCGGAACTCACTTCTTACCAAGTTTTTTACTACAGACTTTTTTTTAATCTATGTCCGTTCCCAATGTGAAGTATATGTATTCCTAATGGAAGAAGTTTCTTACGAGAACTACTTGTTACTCAACCTCTCTCTTTTTTAAACTGTATATCAAACATTTATTTAATATATAAACACGAGACATCCATTTACTAAGCGTCAGTTCAAGTTCATCCGTGCGCTTGAATGCCTGAAGATGCCGAAAGGCGAAACCCGGGTCGTTAGTGACAAAATCTGTGGGAGTGTACATAATTTGAATGATTCAAATTTAATTAGACCATTGGTTCTGGTAAACAAAGTAAGTCTATGGACCTGGTATTGTTTTGTATTATAACATTATCAAATAAGAGTTACGGTATCCGTCACAAAGCATTCAAAACTAGCATTAGAAAGAGAAAATCAGCTGACGGTTAACAAAAAAAAAACAAAGTTTTTAAAGCAAAATATACATAAAATTTTACGCATTTGATTTGAAGCGTTAAAAATGTCGAGAAAAAGGTGCCGGAACGCCGTTTAACCGCGTTACATATGAAAAAAAAACACTAGTGGTAAGATAATCGTTACTTTTTGTTTTTAGTATCGGATTAGAATTTCAAACATCACAGAAATCCATGCCTTTGATCCAATCAATTTATTAAATTGTTCGTACGATTCCAGCTTACGAACTCCGCAATTTAAATCAATCATCATAAACCAGATAATTAGCTAACAATAATTGTACACACTCACGGTCGTCAAAATTGCAGTATCCCATATAATTTGAAACAATCACAGCTTTAATATAAAAGAAAAACAATTTCTTGAGCGCACACATTTTTTAAAACTACTTTTAATCGTAAAGTAAAAAATGATATTGTATTGCATTAAAACACTATTGTCAATAAACACTAACAAACAATCAACTTTGTTGTTTTATCAGACGAATAAAAATTTAATATATTATTCGTGATTTTCTATTCACAAGTAACAACACGCCGACAGTGAAGTCCGAAACTAAACTAAATTGAATTACCGAAAAAATACCGTAGGCAGCAATAATGTTAATATTATAAAAGAACGTTTTTGTCTAACAAACCATTCATGAACAAGGCTTGCTTACAGTGTGGTCGCAAAGTGCAAATTTGCACTAATATAATAATTAAATATGTAAATGTTGTCAACTAGGTTTGCCTCACGGCAGTGCGTAGATTACTGTATCATCCAAGAGCAAATAATATTCGCCGTTGTGTTTTCTACTGCAGTGGCGGTTCTACGTACTGGGCTAGGTGTGCTTAGCCCGGCCTGCATTTTTCACGCAAAATGTGTAGAAAAAAAATGTGTATACTGAAGCTGTCGTAGATAATATATAATAGTAAAAACACAATATTCCTTTGTACTTCATTCCACTTTATTTAATATGTCAGGACCGGTTTCGCTCATTACGAGCATCGTCAACTGATAAGAAATATAATTTAACCATGCTATTTATACAATGTAGCATTTTATCACTTTGTCAAAAATTTCCCAAATTTTAATTATGTTTGTAATTACTTTCAATCGCCATTCTAAATTTATTAATCTGAGATGACTTTTTAATTATATATTAGATGTGTTAAACATTTTAATTTTGTGTTATTTTAGAATCACTTTTAATGTAATTGGTAATTTCTTTTCAATGCCAATTGTTGTTTATAACTTTTCATTTTTGTATAAATAGCATTGTTAAATTATATTTCTTATCAGTTGACGATGCTCGTAATGAGCGAAACCGGTCTTGACATATTAAATAAAGTGGAATGAAGTACAAAGGAATATTGTGTTTTTACTAATATAATGCCTTTCCACCAAGTATTGACAGTGAACACCCTAAAAGTGATAATATATAAGTCAGAAATTGTAGTTATTTACTAATTTGACCAGAAATTTTAGTATTATTTTACTGATACTTTTGAATCACCGTGTGTTTGAAATAGACTCAGCGCACCGGAAAATACAATATAGATTTGATGCATAAAATTGAAATTCCAATAACATCAAGAATGATTTATGTACACAATGACTAGATTTATCCTATGAATATATTTATTGTTTAAAGTAAAATTATATATTATGCCTCCGGTATTGTAGGCGACGCTTTTGGGGGTCCATTGTGGCCAGTCACTGCGTCCACGAGTCCATGTTAAATTGATTTATTTAGATAAGTGCTTCTCAAACATTTTCATTCAACGGCCGCCTAAATCTGAAAAAACTTATCCGCGGCCCTCATGAACAAAACAATGTTCTGCGGCGGCTCCCCCTTTGGAAAGCACTGACTTAGTAGATAATACGTGAGGTATTTGGTCTGCAGTCATTCATTTGGGTTCGTGGCGCAGCGGTGAACGTTGTTGACTTACGTCTCTCAAATCTCACGGATTTGAGTTCTTGAAAAAACAGCATTTTTTTCAATCGATTTTTGTTTGTGATAACTTTACATTTCCTCTCGCTTTTCCAATCCTTAAATAACGGGATTTTAAGTGAGCGATTAGATAGCCACTAGTCCTGTCCTAGCCCTATCCTTTTATCCTTACTAACTTTGATAAAGAGAGGTTGAGCAATTGAAGTAACAGATCTCATAAAAAAAATCTGTTGAGATTCTTCCATTAGCAGGTCATATATTTCACATTATAATCGGAGATGTTTTTAATAAAACGGTCCACTCCAGGGGTCGGCAAATTACGACCGGTCACAAATTGAGCAAAAAAAAACGGTTTTTGAAAACCGAAAAGCCCTAGAAAAACCCTTGCCACAGTGGACTTCGTTCCCGCGAATACGGAAACCAAAAGAGGCTTGAAAAAGACATTTCGTTATAAGCGATAGAAAACTCAACGTTTTTCGCCAGGAGGCCATTGTTGTCGAGTCAATACTGATGGTTATAAACAGATTTGCTAGAATCACAATTAGTTTAAGTGCCAAACAGCAAAATATTAGCACAACAATGGTGACAATTGACAACTGAGGCATAGCGTCGAATACAATAATAACAGACGAAAACAAAACGACGTAACGTGCAGTGTGCAATGAAGTCCGATCCCAAACAATAATATGTATATCGTTGTTGTATTTTCTAATTGTTCTTTATCAGGTTTTTAAAAGCGGTTTTAAAGAAAACCGGTCGTAATTTTCCGACCCCTGGAGTGGACCATTTTATTAAAAACATCTCCGATTATAATGTGGAATATATGACCTGCTAATGGAAGTATCTCAAAAGATTTTTTTTATGAGATCTGTTACTCCAATTGCTGCAATTAAAAGATAAATTTAGATACTAACTCGGCATTTACAGCTTGCATCCTTTTGATAGAACGTGTATCAAATTTGATAGACTGTGATTATTGAAAATAACCTGTTTTGAAAAAGCTGTGGGTTACGTCCTTTTTCCTTTCCACAGTCGACATATAATAGCGAAGACATACAAAAATTGATTTTGATTATATAATTACTTTCCATATTGATTCCATATTGAAATCGTCATTAAAATCAAACCATTAGTAAAATTAATCCATTTCACTATCAATATTAACTAGGGATTCTGAAGTCTCGGGTTTTTCAAAGTCCCGGGACTCGAGACGTGATAAAGTCAAAGTCCCGGGACTTGGGACTTTTATTTCCCCTTCAATAAAATCATAAATTTATTTAAATTAAATATTTTTATGTATGTACTAAAAAGGGATGATAACGGTACATGTATTAAAAAAATAACAATGAATTGGGTAAAATTATGACCGTTACTTAACAAATCACAATACAGCTTTTATACCTTTTTTGTCCTATTGAGACATTGGTAACTTTGTAAAATAGTGAAAAACATTTGTAAATAAAACAACATCAGGTATGAACATTTAATTATAATATTTTTTTTATTTGTTTTTGCTACAGTTATATTTTTTATACGATTATGAATTGATTTAAACAAATTTCTAATAACATAAATGGAAACATCTTTCTCCCAAACGTTTTTTAATATTTTGTTTCAATTCAACTAATTTTTTTGAGCGTTTTTTACTCAGTTAAACGTGTATTTTTTTTCATGCGTACTTTAAAAAGACGCCGAAAGTATGCGTTAATTAAAAAAAATACATCTTTTGAACACATTTTTAATAATGAAAATATAAAATTAATTCAATAATAAAATCACAACCTCAAATCATACATAGTATGCATTATTTACACAAAAGTTAATATTTTATTTTTGCTTATCAAAATATGCTTTTAAAAATAATAATGAATTTAATGACGAATCAGACAGCCGATTTCTTATTTTTGTAATAAACGTTGTTGCTGTCGAGAAAACTCTATCATTTTCAGTCGATTTTGGTTAAATGGTTAGCAAAGCTTAATATAAAAAAAATAATCTTTGTTTCCGTTCTCCAGTTGATTTTAAAATCTTAAATTCGTTTAGTTTTTTCGTTTTTACTGGAGAAATGTTTTGTTATTTTGTAATCTGTCTATTTAATTCTTCTTCCAGTGACAGTTCTGCAATATTTATCTCATCATCGATATTTTCTTCAGATACCTCGATATCTTTTTCCACGGAGAAAAGGCGTTGTAGTAAATTATCTCCGCATTTCAAATATATTATGTTGGAGCATTTGTCAAAATCTTTCATGTATTCTTTTCGAAAATCAATTAGTCCCAGCAGAATCGTTGGTAATATAACATTTATAAGCTGCATTGATTTATAACATCATTTTATAGAAATAACTATCGGTAACATTATTTCTTGGAATTCTGTGCGATTATCCCATGCTGCAAAAATAGTTAACTGAAGACGTGTCTAAGTTTTTTTGTATTTCTGCATGTCTCTACCCATCAAAAATGGTTATTTCGTATTACAATATATAAATAGATGTTATTTGAAACTTTTACAATTATAAATCCAAACAGCTGTTTCTTTTATAAGATCCTTTTTATATATGCATACTTAATCTTGTTATAACCCCCCCCCCCGGCTTTTAATCCTTAGCTTGAATATAATGCATTTTTTTCAAAACTGATGCCGATGATAGACACCAATGTAAATTTATTTTAAATCAAAATTAACTAAGGTCACATTAGCGATTGCTTGCATCCATTTTTTATTTGTTAGAATGGTTTTTTCAAAATTAAAATGTACAATTTGGCTTCCTTAAGTCCCGGGACGTCTCGACACAGAATCCCTAATATGTAATAGTGATAATAAATGTTATTCTTAAACAACTATTTGCCAAGCACTGGTTACAATTGTGGACTACCCTATAAGCGCAAGAGGCGCGCGATTGGGGCCTTCAAATCTTGAGGGCCTCAAAGATAGCATATAATATATAAACCCTTACATTTTAATTTCAGTTTTCAATATTCATTATTATTCTACGAAGAGGTTTGCAGCAGTTTTGTGTTATTTGAAAAGCAGGGCCTCCAAAGTGCTTAATCCGCCACTGACTGGTTCAAGTTCATCAGTGCAATTAAAAACCTGAAAATGTCAATAAACGAAACCCGGGTCGTTACCGGAAAACGTGTAACGTGCACAATTTGTACGATTCAGATTTGAGTAAGCTCTCTTAAAAATCCTATTTATCCTCCACAAAATACGGCATAGAATTACCCAGACCTGGTTTTTCCGGGATAAAGTCTTTTGCCAGAGTGACGAATACATATAACAAGCGATTCCGATTATTTCAACCACAAATTGAAATGATAATAATATTATTACCTCTTCTGACATTGAAAAGTTGTGAGATAAAAATGCATGCAAGGACAAAAATTATGTCAAAAGGAATAAGGAAAATAGGCAATTTTAATTCCCAGAATGATTTAATGTTTTTCATGGAATTAAATCGTAAAAGGGAATATTTTGAGGAGTGAGTTAATTTCTATTAAATAAAGATTTTTTATATTTCGATTATTAATGGGTCCTCTAGAGGTGAGTGAGCCAATCAATAAAATGGTAAAACTTTTCTTGGACTTTTAAGAAAATCACGTTTTTACTTGGTGTTTTAGTGGATTGCATATTTTTATTTTACGAAGATAACACTATCGCATTGTGTATTAACTGAGGTTACTTTGATTTTACTATACTTTAAGATGTGAAGAATTACAGCATATCTAACTTTTTTTTCTTCTAAAATACCCCTTGGCTCAATTCACCTCTAATGGGCCCATCAATCTGGAAGACCATTAATTATTATTTCAAGAAGTAAATATTTTTTTGAGTTATGTTACACATTGTTAAACAAGATAAACTAATTTATTATTAATTTTTAATAATTTTCTAGAAACTGTTAATTTTTAAGCGAATTTATTCCTTGATATTTTTTTGCTCTCATCTGTGTGCATGTGACGCTCTACTGACGTAGATTCCAGGAAAGGAATATTAAGGACTTCATTGCAATAGTTACACACTGATTTTGGGAAAATATACATTCCGTAGTTTCACCGTATTCAACGAATTGAAAATATAAACGTTTGGAGCACTGCTCAGTGCCGACGTGGGGCTATTGGTCGCCCTAGACAACGAATCCTGGACCCTATTTGAAATCCCGAAATTCACTATAAAATCGTGTAGAAATTTTTGCTCGGTGATTTTGAAATCTTTGGAATTTGCGGATATTTTGCAGCTCTTTCCAGAATTTAAAATTTCAAAAACCCAGAAACTTGCGCGATTCCCAAACTAAAAAAAATAGGACCTTTTTTTAGCTCTAGCTCAATATTTTGTTGCACTAAAACGAGCAGTACTTTTTGTGTTAGCAAAGATTTTTAAAATTTTCGAGCTACTGCTTTAAGCTCATTTAATGATATTAAAGATAACAACATATTTCGCTCCTCCATGTATGCGCCGCGCCCTAGGCGGTTGCCTATTTCACCTGTATGGTTGAGACGGCTCTGGCACTGCCTTCAATGTGTTCCTTTAGTATTACCTATAATTTTGTTAGAAACAATTATCATTTACAATGACGTTCCTAGGCGATTTTTTTCATTATTTCCTATTATTATACATATACAAATATAAAAGTTCAAATCCTCTACTCAACTACAAACTCAAATAAATGTCTTGTCACTAAATCCGTTTTGCTTTAACTTTTCTGGTTCTAAGCTCAAGAAATGCGACCCCAAGACCCACATTTTCTTAAATATCTATTTTAATATGGGTGATACAATGTTTATAATTAAGGTAATCTTATATCATAGTTTTTTTAGACCTTTTGTAGTTTATATAAATACGCGATAATGCGATAACGAAATAAGCGCCCGCTTATCAACGATCGTTCGTAAGATAACTGAGCTGAACGCGTCAGTTGAAAATTTATATTTGTACTGGAATGACGTCTTTTTTACGCGCAATTTAAAATATGATTATTTATTTAAAAACCACGGATTTTTATAAAAATGTATGAGGAATGATGCAGAGAGATTTTTTAAAGCCCTTAGGCTATGTTTTTTTTTTAAATTCATAAGAATAAGGCCAATAATGAGGAAACCACAGGGGTCCCTAAACGACCCCCATCGGCAGAGAAGTATTTTTCTAGTCTCCGAGCTGCGAGAGTTAAGGTGATTCATAATATATGTGTACCTTATAAACAAAGATCCTCACGAATAAATATGATTCAAAAGCTCATATTATTGTTCAATAATTATGAAAAAATAACTTTTACCCTTACAATACACTATAAAAAATAAAAATACGCTTACACTATATACGTATCGATTCTCGATTTGTTATTTTGATTATCAAAGACATTGAAGCATCAAGTTTATTCTAGATCAAATTCGAATCAAAAATATTTAGTCATTTAAAAAAATCTGTAATCATTTGCCGCTCCCAAGACTTGCCGCCCCTAGGCAGCTGCCGACTCGCCTATGCCCTCGGGGCGTCCCTGATTATTTACAATCTGGGGCGGATTGCTTTTTTTATTTTATACAAAACGGCACGCTCCGGTCAAATTGGAGCCCTGATTTTTTATTTTGTGATAAATACTAAATATTGCAAATGTTTTGATAAACTAATTAGTGGCAATGCTTCCGCCAACTATTTTATCACAAATATTGAAGCGTTCGTATCTAACGTAACGTTGTGAAATTATTTAAAACAATAATTTAAATAAAGCAATTATTTTATTGTTGTTACATCCGCTGAAAATGCAATCAAGCATTATTTTTCATAATTGGCTAATTCTGTGAATCAATTTTGTAAGTTTACTATTATAATATGGCGCAGCGGTTAACGCTGTGGGCTTCCGTGCCGGATCTCACAGGTTCGAGTGCCACAGCAAACATCATTTTTTCGATCGATTTATTCGATTTCAGTTTGAAGGCATGGGTGTTTGTAATGTCTTAAAAAATTCTTCTCACTTTTTCCGATCCTTTGATAACTAAGTGAAGCGAGAGCGATTAGTAAACCACTAGTCATACTTACGTCCTAGTCTTATCCTTCTATCCCAACTAGTCTGCTACTCTCTTTGAAATAGAGAGGTTTAGCCAGTGGTGTAGTGGGGCCAGGTCGGGCAAGGTCGGCGACCTGGCACCTAAAAATGAGCAAGGGTGCCGCCCTCCCACCTTTTTGACTTGTAACTTAATTTTCAAGTACATACATTCAAAATACTGTTCAAAAAGTTTAAAAGCATTATATCATAGCTGCCCGTGTGGTCGAGTGGTCAACTTCGTTGGCTTCGGCTACGGAGGTCCCGGGTTCGAATCCCGGTACGGACAGTTTTATAAATTGATTTTTCAAATCGATTTATGAATTTCTGATCGAAGGCATGAATGTATGTGATGTCTTGTATTCCCCCTCCCACCCATCCTATCATATGAACGGGGCGTATCGAGAGCGATTAGCTAACCACTAGTCCTGTCGTAGCCCTATCCTTCAATTCCTACTTTCTTTGGAAAAAGAGAGGTTGAGCAACTGAGTAACAAGCAGTTCTTGTAGAAACACATCTGTTGAAATAAAACTCCATTAGGAGTCCCTATGCTCCACATTGGGAGCGGACATGGTAAAAAAAAAATATCAAAGATGATCTATCAATTTCAACGATTTTTTTTCTACCCGACAGATATCAAAACAAAAAACAGGGAAGAAATCAATGACCGACCTGGTACCTATTTATTTACCACTACACTACTGGGTTTAGCGACTGAGTAAAATTCTTGTAGAAAACTTCTGTTGAGATACCTCCATTAGGAGGCCATACGCTCCACATTGGGAGCAGACATGGATTATAAAAAACAAAATAAAAGATACAGTGATATGAATTTAATTAATTTTGACGACATCTATGATTTAATTTTGTATTTAATTATGAAAGTATTAAAAGAATAAATTTTGAATCTGAATAAAAAGCGGTTTGAATACATGCTAAAAAAGTCTTTTTTTAAAAAATACAGATGGCAGGCAATTCTTAAAGAAACGTCAAATTATTTACACAATTATTCATTTGGAAAAATGTTTTTCGGCACGCAATACCGCGTTACTGAGTTAGCGACAGGTTTTATTATTTTTTATCTATTTTTTCACGATTGTTTATTCATAGATAAAATAAACATTTTAATGGCTATTTGTAGCACAAATTTAATAGTAATTCAAACATTTATTTATTTATATCAACTGTTTTACTTTAATATATAATTTACTTGCTTTTAATAACGCGTTGTTTTGCGTGTAGATCGAAGCACCGTTGTGATTTATGTCATTGACTTCGGCTCTTATTATTACATTCTTAACAGTTTGAATACCGCGCAAATAAGACATTAATATGTCCCAGAGATACTGGATTTTTTCGAGAAAAATAATTTTGCCTAATATAAGTACATACGAATTCGATATTTTAAAAACCTATATTGACTCGGTATAGATGGCACTACAAATATTCATCAAAATATTGCTTATATTCAATTAGAATACCAAGTATTTGATTTTTTAAATGTCTTGGACATCCGTGTTCGCTTGCATATGTTCCAGACACCTGTGTCCGCTTGGTATTCAAGTGGTTAACAATGAGAAATTAATACAAAGAGAATTTTGATTGTTTTCTGATTTCGTGTGTAAGAATATGGAGTCCATATAATTTACTTTGATAGTGCAAACGAATACAAAATAAAATTAATTTTCACACACCTGTAATAGGATTTTCAAACTGAAACATTATTTGAATTGTAGGTTTTTAAAAAAGCGCTAAAACATGACTTGGCCGTGTTTGATAATGAACGGGAATATAAAATTATATCCAGCTCTCTTTTTACGCGATTTTATTCGGCTATTTCACTTTTACGCGATTTTTTGGCGAAAACTCAGTATGTTCGTTCAAAATATTGCAAACTATTATATTTTGCAACCGACGGTGACAGCAGTGAATAACTACACAATTAAAAAGTGAATAAAATTATGTATCTGTTTCTCATTGTATTTTTATATGAAATAAAAAAATAAAAATTAATATTAAGTGGAATTTTTTTTTATCTATTTAATTTATTTTTTTATTTTTCAATGAATGTATCGAATTATATGAAAATAAGGTTATTTTAGAAACAGGAATGGGTGAAGGCAGTGCTTATTTTCCATGTAACGCAGTGAAACGGCTTTCCAGCACCTTTTTTCTTGGAATTTTTAATGTTTCAAATCAATATACGAAAAATATATTTTTATTAAAACATTCGGCAGTTTGTCCTTATTGTATGTGCCATTTAAAAGTAATGTATCTGGTATCGTAACACTCATAAACTATTGTCATAAAACAAAACAAAACCGGGTCCATAGACTTACTCTGTGACCAGAACCAGGAGTATACTGCATGATTTAGTGTACTTTTTGTATCACATGGATTCCATCTACAATAGTTTTGTCACTTTTGTTCATCAAACTCGTCAGTGCAACGTTGGCACTTTTATATCCTTCAAAATACATTGATCAGTAGTCACTTAGAGGAAGACAAGGCTTCCGTGACAGATTTCACAGATTCGAGTACCAGTTCGAGCAGCATTTTCTTCAATCGATTTATGTTCGAAGGCATGGGTGCTTGTGATATCTTAAAAGAATCCTCTCAGCCTTTCAATCTTAAAATTAACTGGGCAAAACAAGAGCGATTATTTAAGCACTATTACTTATTATTATTCCATGTCCGCTCCCAATATGGAGCATATGGACTCCTAATGGAGTTTATCTCAACAGAATTTTTTCTACGAGAACTGCTTGTTACTCAGTTGCTCAACCTCTCTTTTTCCAAAGAGAGTAGGAATAGAAGGAAAGGGCAAGGACAGGACTAGTGGTTAGCTAATCGCTCTCTATACGCCCCGTTCATAGGATAGGATGGGTAGGAGGGGGGAATTCAAGACATCACATACATCCATGCCTTTGAACAGAAATTCATAAATCAATTGAAAAATCAATTTATAAAACTGCCCGTACCGGGATTCGAACCCGTGCCCTCCGTAGCGGTAGCCAACGATGTTGACCACTCGACCACACAGGCGGCTAAGCACTATTACTTATCTTTATATCATTACTTTCTTCAAAAAAAGAGAGGTTAAACAATTGAGTAACTAGCTGTTAACTTATTATGAGATACCTCCATTAGTAAGCCGTATGGTCCACTTTGGGAATGGACAGGAATAAAATTTTTTAAGTTAAAAGCTTGACAAGAAGTGAGTTCTGGTAGCTTTTTTTTTTCAAAAAAATGCACTGGGTGTAGACATATATAATATCGACTGTGGAAAGGAAAAAGAACGTAACACACACAAATCAAATTTTACAAGAGGCGCAAAAAACGTGTTTTGATGATTTTGGGCCATATGTAAATTACGAATTATACACAACCTTGAAGTGCACGTAGACTTCTAAGCTGGTGTTTAATTGACATAATCTAATATTAATTAAAGACTTTGTCTAGGAAAAACCTTTATTTTAGACTTTTTTCTTGGTTTTAATTTTTTACAAGGTCATCTTTTAGATACTAATTCGGCATTTTCAGCTTGCATCCTTTTGATAGAATGTGTATCAAGTTTGATACATTGTGATTATCGAAAAAAAGCTGTTTTGAAAAAACTGTGGGGGCTACGTTCTTTTTCCTTTCCACAGTCGATGTGTAATTCCTATACATACAGTATGAAAATATGTTTTTGAAAATCAAATCAAATAATCATTACATTTCAACTGTCACTCAAAATATACACAATAATGGAACAAAGGCCATTTATTTTAAGACCTCTAATGTAATTCATTTTTTTTAAGTATATTTATAACATTATATTTTCAAAAGAAGTGCTTGACGTCTTTAAGGCGAGTAAAATGATTGATTTTTTTTCTCTTGACGATGAACAATATATGCTTTCTTTGTATTCATTAATCGAATTGGCATGCTTGGTAGAGATTCTTTATAATAGGCAGTGGCGGATTAAGCACTTTGGAGGCTCCAGGCGCAATAAGTTTTGGAGGCCCTGGTTTTCGAACAACCTAAAAGGGCTACAAAACTCCTAGTAGATTAATAATGAATATTGAAAACTGAAATTAAAAAATAGGTATTTATTTAACCACTCTAAAGCTAACGACCCACCGGTGTGTCGCATACCTACTTACCACACACGCTACCCACCAGTGTGTTGTCATTATTACGTCGTCAATAAATATTTTTTAGAGTTTGCATCATTGAAAAAGAGTCCGACATCTCATAAGGACTCACAGAATGAATATTAAGTTTTTCTTTATTACTTTTTAGAAAATTGCTAGCTTACAGGACAAAAAACGTTATTTTTTTCTAGCTGTTAACGGGTTAATTTATGCTATTTTTGAGACCCCTAAGATTTGCAGGCCCCAAGCTCGCGCCTCTTGCGCTTATGGGGTAATCCGTCACTGCAAATATAATAGGCTTTAGATATGTATATGAGAAGCAAAATGGGGCAGTCAAAAATGTAAATTGTCCAAAAGATTAATTGTAAGTAATTGAACTGTTTAGCTATTCATTTATTTTTTTATGGCCTTCTAATGGAGATATCTTAACAAGAGGTTTTTCTATGAGAGATTTTGTCACTCGGTCTTTCAATCTTCCTTTTTGGACTGGCTGTCTGTACTAGGATACGAACCTGCGACCTCGATGTTCTAATCCAAAATATTGACACTTCACCAAGCAGCCAGTGTGATAATATATTACAAGGGTGAATTAGGAAGATTAACTTGTTCGTTATTAATTAGCAAACAACTTAACTAGCTGTGACCAACTTATTTCTATGATTTCTTCTTCTCCTTTGACCATATTCTCTCCTTATATGGAGCATATGACCTAAATGTTTTCCTGACTATCGCCAATTGCTTTGCTTCTTCCCATGACATGCCAGAATCCCTCAGTTCCGCCGAGTACATCCTATGGATAGTACCTATGGTCGTCCAAAACTCTGGAATCCCACAGGTTGGAAGAAGACGCTGGCTTTCCGGAAGCATCCACAGCACGTGACCCAGCCAGTTCCAACGTCTCTCCATAACCACTGAGGTAACAGGGCGCTGTCTTTCCTAACCTCAGAATTTCTCACAAAATCAAACAATCTTTGATCAACCATTATTTGATGCATAATCAAGGGTGGGCTGGATGGGGCTTGGAGGGCTCGCATGAGCCCCTTGTTAAATTTCACGAAAGCCAGCGAACCCTTTATTAAATTAAAAAACTATTCTCAGATGAACGGTAGATCAAAGTGGATGGTTTATATGAATTATGAAACAAAAAACTTCGTTGAATTTTAAAACTTCTCATAAAATACATTTATTTCTGGTATACTTAAAAATACCTTTTAAATATGTAAATAAAACAGTATATTTTTACACAATAGAAGCATATTAAGTAACATTCGATTGCTTTCGCAATAATTGCGAATCATCCTACAAGAGCGATAAAAATATCCACCCCTTCTCCAGAACGCCGCGAATATCACTCTGATTAACCGAGCCCCTTGTTAACATCTTGAAAGCCCACCGCTGTGTATAATATAATTTAAGCCCTTACATCCGAGCCCAATTGTTAATTAAACGAAATTGATCACATAAACAAAATTCAAATTTAATATTGAAATTCTACGAATCACCTTCAGTCAAAATATTACCTTATTACTACTCTGTTATATTCATGTGGAATAAGAATAGAAAATTAATTAATTAATTAATTAAGTTTAGTTTCAGTACGGCACCTGACGAAGACTCAGAAAAACTTTATACTGAGCTTCGAGAACAGATGCTTGCGTCGGATAATGGGGGTGAGGTGGTTTGATTTTGTGAGGAATTCGGAGATAAGGGAGCGTACAAGACAGCTCCCTGTCACGTCAGTGGTTATGGAGAGACGTTGGAACTGGCTGAGTCACGTGAAAGCCTCAATCCTGCCTGCCTCTTCTTTCTTCCGGGGGGATTCCGGCGCCCCGGACCTCCATAAAATGTAGTCGGCGGAACTGAGGGATGCTGGCATGTCATGGGAGGAAGTAAAGCAATTGGCGAAAGACAGGGAAACATGGAGGTGTAGCGTGGCGGCCATATGTTCTACATAGGGAGCGAATATGGTCAAAGAAGAAGAAGAAGTTTCAGTACGCAAATATAAACAAGGAAGAGCAACTGTTTGCAATCACTGTCCCCGACCAGGTAGGCAATATTTTACAGTGAATTTGTAAATCTCAGGTGTGATGAGGCGAAACTTTTTGCTTTGGTATATTTTGTTATTTGCAAACGCAGTAAAAAGCTCTTTGCAAAGCCTTCCAATACGTTCGCCGAGCGTGGAGATGTATTCGGAATTAATCTTTCACATCTTTCACATCATACTGTCAGACCTATTAGCCAGACGTTTGCAACTTTTTTACACTTTCGGCCACGGCCCAAATCAGGTAAAACTATCCCGTGTGCCCGGCTTGTTTTAGGAGAATTGAATTTATTCTTAAACAATTGAATACCAAGCAGACACAGGTGTCCGGAACATATGCAAGCAAACACGGATGTCCAACACATTAAAAAAATCAAATAGTTGGTATTCTAATAGAGCATAAGCAATATTTTGATTAATATGTGTAGTTCCAAATATACTGAGTCAATATAGGTTTTTAAAATATCGAAAAGCCTCCAGAGCGGGCTTAGCAACTTGGCGCCTCAATTATTCAATTATGTATGGTATTACACAAATCGTTATGATATCATTAAATATTAGTTGATAAAATCAGTAACTATTAAAAAAAAAAGTAATAATTAAAAGACTGATTAAAAATGAGTTGAGTATTTGCTTTAGTGTTTATACTGAAACTTTCATATAAAATGTTGCTAAATACGACAATTATGGCTATATTTGAAAGCAAAACGCATCACGTGAAAACACGGGCCCGGGACTCAACGCTCGGTTAGCCTATCACGCGAAAACACGGCTCCGGAATCCAACGTGTTAAGGATTTATTAAAAACTAGGAGTGCGGAGTCAAAACCGGAGTCACAATCATGAAGTCGGACTGTTTTACCGGAGTAGGAAAAAACTAACGATTTCGTCTACATGTTATGTTTTTGTTTAGAGTCAAAAGTTGCGCCGCTGCATGGTAAGAATTTTTTTTACAATCCATGTCAGCTTTCAGTATGAAGCATATTGCCTCCTCATGGAGGTATTTCAACAGAAGTTTTTCTACGATCGCTGTTCGTTTCTCAGTCACTCAATCTCTCTTTTTTTGAAGTGAGTAGTAGGGATAGAAAGAATAGGGTAGACCCCCCAATTAAATTTACCACTTTTTTTATTAAAATATGTAAACTAAAAGGACTTAAAAAATACTGTGACTAAAATGTCAACTAGTTTACGGGTCCTATGACAGAGCGGCTAGCGTTGTGTGCTTGTTGAGTGAGTTGGTTATTGCAGCTCAATGATTCAATTCTTATATCGACTGTGGAAAGGAAAAAGGACGTAACCTACACATAACAAATTTTACAGGAGGCGCAAAAAACGTGTTTTGATGATTTTGGGCCATATGCAAATTATGAATTATACACAACCTTGAAGTGCACGGAGACTTCTAAAATGGTGTTTAATTGACATAATCTAATATTAATTAAAGAAATTGTGTAGGAAAAATCTTTATTTCAGTCTTTTTTCTTGGTTTTAGCTTTTTACACGGTCATCTTTTTCAAACTTAAAAGCTAAATTTAGATACTAATTTGGCATTTGCAGCTTGCATCCTTTTGATAGAACGTGTATCAAGTTTGATACATTGTGATTATCGAAAAAAAAACTGTGGGTCACGTCCTTTTACCTTTCCACAGTCGATATGGAAGAATCCATTGACCAAAATAAGTATCATTTAGTTTAAAAAAAAATACGTTTGTCCGATGCTCGGCGAGTGTCGGACTTTTACAACCCCTGCAACGTTTCGAGGTTTGTAATAAATTTATGATGCGCCCCTGAACAGCGCTAACGTGTTAACCAAACAGAAAACTCGAACAGCCTTGGACGGTATGACGCCGGGTTCCTTACGGGGTTTACGGCGTAAATAATTCAAAGAGTACGTTTATTATGTGCTTCGGTGACTGAAAAATCTGATTATACGGTGAAAAGACGACAAATTGTCGGTAATTTTCGACAATCTCGAATCTCAAAGAGGTAAAAAAAATCAGGAGACACATAAATGTACTTTATTCTACCGATATCGCTTTCTATCTCTACGCAACACCGCTGGAATAAATTTGTCATAAATTTCTTTTGAAGATCACTTAACCTTTAGAGGAGTATGGACGTACATGTATGTCGGTGCCATTTTTCTGTAAATGAGTATTAAAGTAGTTTAAACTCAACACAGGTGTGTCTGTCAGAAAGCATATACATATATGCTCTTAGTAAGAATTACATATATTCATTGGGAAAAAGTCACAAAATTGTCATTTTAAGAACAGGCAGTAAATTAAAGTAAGGTCTGTATAGATCTATTCACTCCTCTAAAGGTTAAAGGTGGTCACTGTAATTATTATTTCTTTTTTTTTACCATTTCTACCCACATTCGTACCCAATGTGGAGCATATGGACACCTAATGAAGTTTATCTCAACAGAAGTGTTTCTACAAGAACTGCTTGTTACACAGTCAGTTAATCTAATCGCTCTCGATACGCCCAGTTCGTAGGATAGGATGGGTGGGAGGGGGAAATTCAAGACATTACATACATCCATTCCTTCGAACAGAAATTCATAAATCGATTGAAAAATCAATTTATAAAAATGTCCGTGCTGTGATTTGAACCCGTGACCTCCGTAACCAAAGCCAACGACGTTGACCACTTGACCACACAGGGGGCAATTAATTATATTTAATATTAATTTATCAAGATCAAGACCGGTTTCTCACATGGCGAGCATTGTCAACCGATAAGAAATACAATGTAACAGTGCTATTTATACAAAATCAAATTTAAATGAAAAGGTGTAATAAACAATTTACATTGAAAAGAATTGGCAAATTACTGTAGAAATTATAAATAAGTGACTCTAAAATAAAACAAATTAAAATGTTGAACACATCTAGCATTGATAAATTAAAGTGGAAATTAAGTACAAAGGATTATTGTGTTTTGACAGTGAACACCCTAAAAGTGATTCATGACCACATTATTTGCCATTTTTTTCATTATTTTCAATACCATTTGCTTATTACACCTTTTCATTACAATTTGTTTTTGTATAATTATTACTGTTCAATTGAATTTCTTATCAGTTGACAATGTTCGCCATGAGCGAAACCGGTCCTGATCTTGATTAATTAAAGTGGAAATAAGTACAAAGGAATATTGTGTCTTGACATTGAACTCCTTGCCTTATAAAGTATGAAATATATTATTTTTTTGAGATACGTGTTAAAGACATAATATAATACGTCTATATTGAAATCCTGAATTCATTACATCAAAAAAATCAAAACTGACAAAAGTTGAGATATTTGTTTGTAGAATCTATAATATGCCATAATATAAAATACTATAAATTACACTCGACTTCTTTTTTACACGGTAGATACGTTTCACAAAAATCCGTGTAAAAAACGATAGAATTCGATGAAAAATTGAAGATTTTTTCCAAGGCTGTGGAGTCGTATAAAAAAAAGACGACTCCGACTCCGAGGATATTTTTCAATTATTTAATTTTAACTTATATATATGTATACCATCAGATCATCTTTAGTCAGCCAAGCATGAAATGTCAACACTTTTGACTATTTTGTTTGAATACACATCATTAAATATATGTTTCAAAAAAAAATTGAACCGCTCATTTTTCACTACTCCGACTCCGACTCCACAGCCCTGATTTTTTCCCTGAATTGAAAAGGGAAGAACAAAATATAATTCATACTATGTATAATACGTTCACGCTTTTGTGTTCGAGTGATCAACGTCGATTACCGAAGTCACGGGTTCGAATCTCAGCACGTATCGTTTAATAAATTGATTTATGAGTTTCTTTTTTAATTAATGATGCTCAAGTCCGTTTGGGTCAATTTGGCGATCCCCTACTCCCGGGATTTCAGGATTTACCAAAAAATGTAAAAAATGAAATTTAAAATATAGATTCTTTCCGATTTACTGTCATATATTTTAATTATTAAACAATTTGCGACAGTTTGCTTATAAACATATTTTTTTACCATGTCCGCTCCCAATGTGGAGTATATGGACTCCTAATGGAGCTTATCTCAACAGAAGTGTTTCTACGAGAACTGCTCGTTACTGCTGCTCAACCTCTCTGTTTCCAAAGAGAGTAGGATTAGAAGGAATCCCGATTGACCGTTTTTGTAGAATATTTTTTTTCTCGCTCAAATAGTTTTACATTGCATTTAGTTACATAAATAAATAAGTTTTTTGAAAATTAAACATTTTTAAAAATATTATTTGAAGATTTCCCGCATTATCGGTTTCCCGCATTATTCGTTCATTTATTACGGTCCCTTGAAAAACGTAGAATCGGGGTTCCACTGTACTTATAAATTATGTTTTCAAAATATCTATACATGTTTCTCTCCGAGTTGCAACTTTTGTACCAAAGTAAAATCCACTCACAAACTGTCAAAAGTGTTCATTTTCCGCGCACCTCGATTGTAGGGGAAGTATACAATCACTTCGCTTAGATTTGGTTTTCTTTTTAGCTCTCCAATAACAATACAGTAATACGCCTGTGTGGCTGAGTGGTCAACGTTGTTGGCTTCGGTTACGGAGGGCACGAGTTCAAATCCTGGTACGGACAGTTATATAAATTGATTTTTCAATCGATTTATGAATGTCTGTTTGAAGGCATGGATGTATGTGATGTCTTGAATTCCCCCCTCCCACCCATCCTATCCTATGAACGGGGCGTATCGAGAGCGATTAGCTTACCACTAGTCCTGTCCTAGCTCTATCCTTCTATCCCTACTCTCTTTGGAAAAAGAGAGGTTGAGCAACTGAGTAACAAGTAGTTCTCGTAGAAACACTTCTGTTGAGATAAACTCCATTAGGAGTCCATATGCTCCACATTGGGAGCGGACATGGTTAAAAAAAATAGTAAAAACCCCATTTACACTTAAGCCGGGACCGTGTAATTGGGAGTAGTGTAATTGAGGGAGTGAATCTCATACAAAATTAGGAATTTGGTTTTTTCCGCGAAAAATGTAAAACTAAGATTTACCTTAGTTTTGCAAAAAAAAAAAATATGGACGAAATATTTAGTTACTAAGTGATAAAATGCAAAGCGCGCCAAAATCCAACACATAAGACAGACGCCCGGCTATACGTGTATAGCCTGGCACGTTTGATTGTATGCATCTCACAGACGACAATGTAATGCGACCGTTCAATTGGGGGATATTTCAAGCCAGCGCGTAATTCGGGGTAGTGTAATTGGGGGTTTCACTGTATATATATTTTGAAATCCATGTCCGCTCCCAATGCAAGTCATATGCAGGGACGTCCCGTTAGCATAGGCGAGTAGGTGGTTGCCTGGGGGTGACAAGTCCTAAGGAGCGGCAAACGATCACAAAAATGCCGAAAAAATTATTTTCACTAGTAATAATATATCATTGAGGAGATATCGTCTTCGGTGTGATGCAGAAAGGAAAACAAGTTTATCGAATAAAAAAAAAAGTAATAATATATATTATTTTTTTATCATGTCCGCTCCCTATGTGGAGCATATGGACTCCTGATGGAGTTTATCTCAATAGAAGTGTTTCTACGAGAACTGATTGTTACTCAGTTGCTCAACCTCTCTTTTTCCAAAGAAAGTAGGAATAGAAGGAAAGAGCTAGGAAATGACAAGTGGTGTAAATTTAGCTGGTGATTTAAAATTGATGCTAATGTTAGTTTATCAAGCAGAAAATTCTAGAACACGGGTTCCCAACCTAGGGGTCGCGAAGGGTTTTCTGGGGAGTCTACAACTTTTTTCGATTTTGGATTTAAAAATTCATCGATGGGCTAAAAAAAAAAGGAGTTTCGTGGACAATCCGGGGAAAAAGTATAGCAAATCGAGGATTTCAAATTCTTCGAG